>JACDJE010000700.1:94190-130493 GCA_016647715.1 Pavo muticus | reverse complement strand
AAAAAAAAAAAAAAAAATAGAATTAAAAAGTAACTACTGGAAAATAACATGCAAAAATGCAATGTGAAATGAGTTTTCTGCATTATGTGAAATTTAAAAACAGGGAAAATATTCCACCTCCCTTGGTTGTACCATACAGCCTAATGAAGTACATAACTTAGGAGCTTGAGTCTTACCCTCTGAATGTGGGCCCCTTGTCTTTATGGAATATAATTTAGGCTACCTTTCCTTAGCATCATCTGTTGACCATTTTCCAAGTGGAATAAAACATTAATCAGTGAACCAGACGTCAGTGAATAACAGTAGCTGTATGCCTGTGATTGGGGAGTTCCCCAGAGAAATGGGAAATTTTGGTTCAATATCTGCTCTGGGTAGCAGAGAAGGAAGATAACTTTCCCGTGCTTCAAGGCAGCTCCTCAGTGTATGGCAAATTCTAGGCACCGAAAGGGAAATAAGGGATGGTAAGAGCTGGCAGCTTCATCTACTTAACAGACTGGGTACTCTAGTTACGAGCATTTATGAGTCAAACAAGCAGGTGCTTGATGGTACAAGTGTTTTGCAATTTCAGGACATTTGCTGGCTTCTACAAGGCAGCTGAAAGATCATTTTTGTTCTAGCGTTCTGAGTATGGTTACTGGTTTCAGTATGCAGCTGTCATTCAAAAGGACTCAAGTCTACAATCTTTACAACACTGCAAATATTGCTAGCATTTTACTAGAACCACACGTGATCCAGGAAGACTATCTATCAACAGAATATTTGATTCAAATCATGTTTCCTTGGCAGTAAAAAGAACACTGAAAGTGTCACAAGATTTAATTAATGATCCATAATGACCACAACAACAGTTCTGGATTTGCTTATGTAGTATTTTGTCTCTGACAGCAGCCAGTTCCAGATCTGTTACAGAAAGCACAGAGACCTTTACCTTTTTTAACTTCAGTTCTGGCTACTTCTCTTGTTGGCCATATAAAAGCTCAGTCATTAGCCTGATTTCATTTTTAAATTTTATTTTTAATTATGATTATTATTTTTTACCTCAATGACATTTTGCCATAAAAAAAATGCAACACTAGACTGTGCATTATTTTAAAACACATTCTACTGCGGCATTTTTCTGTTTTTAATTTGCTAGGCATTTCAAAATGTCAGGAGACCGCGGTTTAAAAATTCATCTGAAATACTCAATATGGAAAAAAGTCACATTTTCACAACATCAGATGAGTTAGTTGATGGTCAACTGTATTTATGAACCAGAGCTGTAGGGGTACTTAGGCAGTTTTGTATTAATTGCATGCAGTATTTGTGAAGCAAACCAGTTCAAGTCCCAGATGGATAAAACATTACTGCATATGCAAATAACAGAGTGGTGATAATTCTGTCTTCTATATCATTTCTTTTTTTCTTTCTTGGTTTGTTCATTTCATTGGTTTTGTTTCTATTTTTATAGCTCCTTAAGGATGAACCTGTAAAAAAAAAATAAATGCACTTACATAAAAAGTGGGTCAAGAAGGTGAGGCCTGAACAGAGTAGAGTAGAGAGGAATAAATAGGCAGATATGTGTGTAGGAGAGAGGGAAGTCCATTGTCACAGCCCTGTATCACTGACAATACCATGGTCATGTTTCTATTTAACTGCATGTTTCACTATAGACTTGCTAGTCATCATCAAATATTGGTCTGTGGGGTGCAATAGCTGTTGATCTCAAAAGCATGGATTGCTTTTTTCGTCTAGAAGGTAGCAGTACAATCTAAATATTAATTAAAATGTAATATTGATGCATTTATGACTTTTAGTATAGTAACAAAATTATGTAACTATGGCAAAGCAGGGTTTCTAACTGCAACTTCCCAGTCTCCAAACTGCAGAGTCAAATAGTGCCAAGTTTATTCAAATAAATTTTTGAGTAGCTGAACATTTTTTTTTAATAATTTCTAAGCACGTTATCATTGTTTCAGTTTCCATGCAGACAGTATAACATGATTTACAGCACAATTTATTTATTCCTATGATTATTTCAGGTAAGACATTAGGAAAAATTCCTTCTGTAAAGGAGTGGTCAAGCACTGGGACAGGCAGCCCTGGGAAGTGGTGAAGTCACCATCCCTGGAGGTGTTTAAGAACCCATAGATGTGGCACTGAGGGACACAGTTCAATGGGCATGGTGAAGATGAGTCGACACTGGACTACCAGACATGCACAGGATGTGGCCCACAGGCTGCATGTAGCCTGGCCCAGCACTCAATGTGGCCACCCCCTGCCCAATGCTATACAGGCAGTGGCTCTGCCCTGCTGAGTGGCCGTGCCCAGCCCTGGGCTTGCACCCATTGCCCAGCTAAAACCAAACAGTGGTGAATGATTGGCACTGTCTGGGCTGAAACCAGGGCATAAGGAGGGCACAGCACAGCGCTAACTCAAGGTATGGTACATAATGTTGTGCATTTTGTTACACTGGTTGAGCACAGTCCTGTGAACAGCCAAAAATAGGTAGATGTGCTTTTCATTTTGATAAAGGAATTTGAGAATATGTTCCAAGATTGCTGAAAAAATCATCAATTTATGTTTGTGACTTCATCTTCAGGCGGTATAAATACATGCGTATTTTCAAATGTAATGTATAGAATTGCAGTTAGATATCCAAGTCAAAAATTTGATCATGTCTCCTCACCAAACTTTCCTATGTTTTCTCTTAACAGAGAGAAATATCCCTGTCTTCACAACCACATTTAATTCATGCCATTGCTTTTTGGCAGTTTGCACATTTGTGAACAATTGCCAAGGGTGAAGCACAGGAAGAGTAAAATGTCATAAAAAATCTCTGAAGAATACCTTGTGACCTTACTAAGAATTGCAGCCACTGCCATCGGATCAGACTGATGCATTAGTTCCACAAAAACAAGCTCAAATATCCCACTAGTTTTATGGCTTTGTTGCTTTCTCTTTCTCTCTTTAATGTTTTAATAAAAAGATTAAAAAATAAAATGTTTTGTTACTTAGATATTAACTATATTATCTATTTCATGAGAGCTTCTCTGAAAATAATGCCTCCTATTTTACGACGTTGGCCTACAACATCAGAGGCAGTTGCTGGTGGTATGGCAGTAGAGGCTGAACCTTCCCACCGATATTCCCCTGCACTTTGTCACTGTGCGATGGATGGCAGCAGAGGGGCAACCTGAGAAAATGGAGCCTGACTTAGAACTATGCATTAAGCTAAGCTGTGGAACTGAATTCCTCCATGTGGAAAAAATGGCACCCCATTGACATTCATCAATGCTTGCTGAATATTTAGGGAGATCAATCAGTGGACGTGAACACAGAGAGGCAGTGAGTGGTGTGTTTCAGCAGTGGCACCAGTGACTGTAGATTACCTCAGCTGGGGTAAGCTCTGATGAGTGTGGCATGCAGGCTCTTGTTCACACCTAGTGCAAATGCAGAGCTAATGGTGGTGTCTGTGTTGAAAAACAGTGTTCTGTAGCTAAGAATTTCCCCTATCAGTGTTACTGTGCTCTTTGTGCTCTTTGTGCTCTGTTGTCGCTTCCTTGGAAATAAACAGGAGGCATTACTTTCAGAGCAATATGTTCATAAGCAGCTCAAGACAATTCTTCTTCACTCATTGTGGCCAAGGCACGACAGAAGGTTAGGCAGCCATGGACTAGATGATCTTAGAGGTCTTTTCCAACCTTAATGGTTCTACAATTCTATGATAGCTAGAAAACTGAGTATGATGTGTGTACTTTATGGAATACTCCTTGAGACAAGTGCCACACTTTCCCCTGCACAATTACACTTTCCAATTCTTAAGCCTCTAGTTCTTAAAATACTGCAATGATTATAATGATTTGGGTTGTTTTAATGAATTGTTGAGTAACATCTCAATAGCACATGGTCTCATTGCATGTTGAATAGTATAAAGAAATTAAGTATGAATGCTTATACATACATTTTATGCTGCTTCCTTTTGAAGTTTTGATTATTTATTAATTTTTGAAGTACATTGAAATTCAGAGATATTTATTTCAAAGTTATATTTTTCTGTTTTTACACAGTTTCCATTTATCTGGCGCTGTAAGGTAGTTTAGTAAAATTTTGTATGTCCAGCTTGAGAGGTAACTAAATAAATACATTTTTTTAAAGAATCGCTAGTTGAGCATGTAATCTGATGCCTCTCTCAACTCACAGATGTTATATGCAGCTGTGTTGCACTGTGTATTTGGACTTCCCAATCCTCTCGTTGTCTTATTTTCACTGAAAAATGGAAAAGCTAAAAAACTAATTTAAAAAAAAAAAAAAAATAGGAAGAGTAAAAGAGCTGTGTAACTTATCAGCGCAATCACATCACATTATATTTGAATATCAGCTTTAAAGGGTGGAGTTTTTGCTCTGAAGTCCCCATAACATTCATGTAAAACTGGAACCGAAGCTGCAACTCAATTCTCCTTGCCTTCATTCTGGTAACGGACTTACTGCGGTCCTTTGTTGTCTCAGGCTTCCACAAAAAGATACCATGTTTTCTCCTGCTTATTAAGGTGTCTGCTTCATGTAGTATACAACTTGCTGTGATATTTTTAGCATTTTTTAATTTTATCTGTGATAGAAAAGATGAAGTGAGCCACCTGACTCTTAATTGAAAGTATTAGGCTTCTCTCCATATTACTCACCCACAGTTAAAGGCTGTAATTAATTAGAGCCTCATCCGGATTCAGAAGATTAAGTAGTGTAAAGTGTTTTGCAGTTCCTTAGTGGAGCCTGCTTAACAAGATGATCATGAGATTTCAAGGCTCACTTTCTCTTTGGAGTTGCACAGAGGCAAACAATATGGCTGAGATCTGCTGCTATTATCTCATGCACATGGAAAATAACTGCTATCTGCATCTGTAAGTATTGTCATTCTGTTCATTTGTTAATACCAAAAAAAGGCAAAAGAACACTCTTTTTATCTCTACATCTATTTTCTCTGGATTTTCTGTATGGCTCCTGAGGGCTAGAGACTGTGAAACCGTATGCACAGCAGGAATTTTCAGCAGATGAAACAGCTGACAGGAAGAACCTGGAAGTTTATCTGTAAGTTTGCAGTCCCCACCAGAACTGCCAGCTGACTACATAAATGGAATAACCAGATGTAAATGCATGTCAGTGTCAGCACAGTGCAAGTGTGCTCCTAGAAATAACGTCACGCTGCCAGCCTCTTGGTTCTGCCAGCAACGCTTCCTTCAGGGCTGTGTTTCTGGGAAAGGCAGGCATGCTGGCCAGCAGGTGGGGCAGATAGCCAAGTACTATCTGGGCACGAGAATTAATTTTTTTTGTAGGCTAACATACATATAGCTCATCTCAGTTTATTTTGCATAGCGCACATCACAGAAAATTGCTGCGTACCCGCAGCAACACTTATTAAATCAGTCAGAAAAAAATACTGAATCATTGGACTTGGCCAATAGGCATGGGCCTGGGAACATGTTGTCTTCCTCCTTGGAAGGAAGTGTTTTGAGATCCCATAGGATAAAGCCCTGAGCCTGCCCTGGGCCGGGCATCTGATTTCAGACCTTACAAAATCCCTGTTGGCCTGTGTTGTCTTAGGATTGATTCTAGGGTTTACAATTGCTTTTAAATGAATGAATAATTTTTGGCTTTTTTTTAAATCATTACAGGATTGAAGGGAAAAAAATATTTTCTTCTGTTGGAAATTTGAAATATGTGCCACCTCTTTTGAGGAAGAAACATTTCATTAGAGGAACTAGTTATGAATTCATAGAATCATGGAATTGTAGAGTCATTCAGGTTGGAAAAGACCTCTAAGATCATGTCCAGCCATCAGCCCGTCACCACAACCATGCACTCTAACCATGTTCCTCAGTGCCCATTCCAATTTCAATACAATTACAAATTAAAATCTTATTGCTTCCTGCCAAATATAAAAGATTATACATATATATAAAGAAAATAATACTTACAATGTATAATGCATTTATATCATTTTGCTTTTGATTCTCCTTTTATTTTGAGAACAATTTGCTAGGCATGCAGATACAAGTCACCTTTGAAACATGCGTTACAATGAGCAGCATTTGCTTTTCTGTTTTTGTTGTGAAATGATACCTTTGTTGATCCATGGCCTATTTTGACATTTAAAAAAGTGACATTGATACTGTTGAAATTTTTACTTGAGAAAGGAAGGTGCAAAAATGCATCTGTGTGTAGAATCATGGGATAAGGAAATTTCAGTGGACTGATTCTGTACCCATCTTTTTCTGGTTTTTCTTTGCTTTTTTTTTTTTCCTTTATTATATTGTCTTACTATGTAAACAGCACTTGGTGGTTCTGAGATGAATTCACACAAACAATGTTAAGTTTGTGATTAACTTACGAGTCATGTAAATAATATTTTTTAATCCTCCTTGTTTGTATCTGTGCTCTAAATTTTTACAGTCATTTGCAGATTTTGCTCTTGATGTATTTTTAATTACAGCAGAAATCTGGCCCTTGGCCCATCTCTGGTGTGTTCATCTAGTTTCCCTTTGTGTTCAACTGTGGAGGTTATATTTGAATGGCCTCATTATTCACTGTTTATTCACCTAAATTGTATCACTGTTGAAGTTGTTATGAGTATGCAAGGAGAGAAGAGAGGACTGAATATGAGGAATTAGCTTTGTCCTCAATGGAAAAACAAATATATTTGGCATTAAATGTACATATATAAAATCTGACTTACATTTAGTCATACTGCCTCTTGTATGATTTATGCTTTGTCAGTTTCATCGTTTTTAGAACTAGATGTAACAACTGAATGTATTGTTCTGAATTTTCTCAACAGTTGAACATTACATAATGCTACTTACAAGCTTAAATCCTTCTCTTTTTCAGCAGCAACCATCCGTATTCCATGCAATGGGACCGCAGGGATTGCAGCCCTTGACTAAGTTCACCACCAGATTTCTTCTGGGAATTGGTAAGATACATTGTGATATACTTCGTCTAACAACAAAAGCCAAATTAGTCCTTCAGTAGAAAAAATTACCTACTGCTTAGGTAGAATCAATGAAAGTATATTTAAAAAAATGACTTCTATTTTTTCTTGATTTACTTGACATCTCATTGGTAAATTAAAAACTAAAAAGTGATGCTGCAAGTGGAAGACAAGAAAGCTGTCTCCCTCAGTTCCTCACTTTCTGTTTTAAACTGTATGGTAGAAGAAGTCAGAGCCTTCAGTACTGCTAGTGTTCAGTGCTTAGCAAGATTTTGATATTTGTATTCCTCTCTGTTGCCGGCTGATGGTAAAAAATCTCCATGTCTAGATTGTCAGATACCACTCTTTTCTGCATCACATTCAGTAGGCCGCCCGTAAGCTACCTATTCAAGGATCTGAAAGAGTTATTCTTCAGGACCTCTGTGTGATCATCAGTATGTATACGTTTAGGGTATGAATAAGCATACTCAAGTCAATATTACTGTCCATACCTGCTGATATAAGCATGTATTGAGAAGCATTATCAATGTTGCTGATATTCTGCCTTTGCCATCTGTCATCTATTTGGAGGAACCAGGACAACATGCAGATTTTGTTGTAAAACTAATTCAGATTAGGGCATTATAAAACACTTCTTCAGTAATTATATGAAATAAATAGCTACTAAATAATTTCCTCTTCATTTAATGTTATATGGAGGAGAAAGATTAGCATCTATCCATGCAAGCTGGATTTCATTGGCACCAAGTGGACACTAAGTTTCTATCTTCTCAGAATCTTTCTAAAATTTATCTTCACATATGTTTAGAGTCATTTGCAAAGGATAACAAATTCACACCAAGCTAATCATAAGTGTTATGGCAGCAGAAATTATTTAAATCATGTTATGATACAGTAAGTCTATGACTATATTTTGGCTGTTACATTTACTGAGAATAAATCAGACTACAGAAGACTATTTAGAGTTCTCTTGATTAAAGGTTACTTAACATGTTTTCAAGGGCTTTTTGAGAAACATTACTGTATATAGTTTGCTCCAAAAGTAATGCCTCTCATTTATTTCCATGGAACCTACAATAGATGCAAAGAGCAAAATACCACTGTTTGATAGAGCAAATTCTCAGCGAAAAAATACTATTTTTCAACACAGTCAACAACGTTCGTTAGCTCTGTATTTTTGCCAGCAAAGAACAAGAGCCTGCTTGCCACACCTGTCAGACCTTGCCCCAGCTGAGGTGATCCACTGTTGCTAGTGCTGAAATACACCAGTCAGTCCTGGCTGTGCTCACATCCACTGATTGATCTCCATAATTGTTCAGCAAGAAATGATGAATGTCAATGGGTGCCATTTTTTCTGCATGGAGGAATTCAGTTCCACACTTTTGCTTCGTACCTGCTTCCGTGTCAGGCTCCATTTTCTCAGATTGACACTCTGTTGCCATCTGTCACACAGCAACAAAATGTATCAGAATATAGACAGGAAAGTTCAGCCTCTACTGCCATGCCACCAACGTCCACCTCTGATGTCGTAGGCCAACATCATAAAATATAAGGCATTACTTTTGGAATATCCTTTGTAGAAACTAGTCTTGCCTGGAAGAAAAAAAAAAAAAAAAGTCAAAACCTGAAAAAGGTCTGGAAAGGCATTCAAACTTCAAATACTTTGCACTAATCTGTACCTACGCTGGGTCACCAAATGGAGTCCATTGCTCACTTCACCTTCCAGTTTCCAGGAGCAAAATTTAGAGCTTTTGACCTAAGAGGAACCAAAGCATTCCTCTCCGTACCTTGCTTTGACTTTGTTATTTATTTCTATTTATGTCTTTACAGAGGTTCTTACCAAGTTCCTTCAATAAATACGTGAGCTCATATTTGTGACTTTTATTCTGAAGACTTAGAGAACTTTAGGAAAAAAGGAAAGGCTTTGCAAACCACTCTGAAGAAAAGGACTTTGAGATATATACCTTTAGGAACTTCAATAAATTATGATCTTATTCAGTCACACAAGTACTTTAAATGGATAAAAAAAATGATTATCCAAGAAATACAACATCAATTTTCTTTGTCCATATTTAGTTCTCTATGGACTGTCATTAGTTCAAACAGCCAGCTCCAACTCTGACAGTCTCATTTTCTAGCAGCTTTCTTACTGGCGGTGCAATCATATAGATGGCTTGGGTAAATCAGTTTCTACAGTCTGCAGTGCACACTGAGAAAATAGTTCATTTTGCAAATCTGTATTCTACATACATGGTTCAGTAATTCTGTATTGCCTGCTCCACTCTTTACTCTCTTCTGATGTTTCAGAATCCTACAAATGCACAGAGCTGTTGCGAACACTTCTATCTTCAGAGGAAAGATGAGCATCAGCTGTTTATGCCTTATGACATAATTTAAGAGGAAACAGTGCAGAAAATGTACTTGAACTTTAGTTTTGTAAAGTTTGCCTGAGACTGTGACATTTTTCTTATGTGTTCTACCAGCATTACAAAGATTACAGCAGAATTTTAAAGGCCACTTCTAACAACTGGACATGCTGAAGTCCTACTCTGCAAGGCACCCAGATTCCTCAGTTTTTCTTCAGTAAACCCAGGATTTATGGAGAAGAGATTTAGTTGGATACTATCATGAAAAGCGTATTTTTTAGAGCTCACGTATGACGGAGTAGTACTCTCATTATCCGTGTTATAAACTTAATGCCTTCAGTAAAACAGGACAAGATTAAAAAAAATATAAATAAAATGTTTGTTAAGTAAAATTGGATATTCACAGGTCTACCCAGGTATTCAAACGTCTCAAAGTAATCACGGAAATGGTGTCATACAGCAGCCAAGCAGACAAATAAGATTGCTTTTTGGAAATAGTCCATAAGACAAATGGGGAGAACTTTCCTTTTCAGATTATTGCTTTTACAGGGTTAAAAATATTTTGAAAACAAAACAAAAGAGGAAAGAAAAGCAGTATCTGTTCTGAATTTCCCACTACTTGTTTCTTTGCATGGCAAAGACAGCTCTAGACTCTTTCTCACTCTCTTACAGAGATATTCTAATCAAAATGTAATTAGAATTTTTTTTTTTTTAAATTCTAAACTTGTTTTCAAATGAACATTGTGATATCTTCTTGTCTGTAAAATGTTGTGTCACATTTGTTTTGGTTTTTGTCATTTCTTTCTCCTTTTTATATTAAAAGATCTAAAACTGTTCTGAAATATTGTTTCTTGCTGTCATGAACACACTCATTTTATTTGTTACTGTTATGAGTTTGATCATCTGACATCTTGACAGACATTTCATTTTCTTTTAATTCGTGAGGGTGGACACTGACTGACTTTGGATAGGGAGAGAAATCTACCAGCTGGCATATGTCATCTGTGTTTCAGAAATAAAGGGAGAGAAGTGAAGTAATCAATTATAAATAGGAAAATAATTAGATTCTTATTTTATTTAGAATTGGTAGATACTAACAGTGACTTCTGCTGTGTAGCAGTTGTTCTATAAATAAAATTGTAGAGGCTGTAATATAATTCTTTCCTAAGAATTTGATAAGTGTATTTGCCATCCAATAATAATACTTGTTATTTTAAATATGTTAATTTAGTACAAGGCATGGGAATTATGTCTGGGTTACGAGCAGAAAACTCAGATTTCCATATGTCTCATCTTTAAGATGGTCGCAGTCTTAAAGTGATGTCAGAGCAAATATAGAAGTCTTTTAAAGGAATAGGTGGAAAAGATTGTGAGAAGACTGAATAATAGGACATTAGTGCCCATAAACTGAAATGTAACACTGAAAGAAATAATGAGATTAATATAGCAGATGAAAAGGAAATCTGAGAGTTAGAAGAGATGGTAATTTTTTCTCAGAGCAACCTTGAAAGAGCTCAATCAGTTCTTCTTATCTTTTTCTCTAGAACAGAATAGCTCATTATTGTAGGTTAACTTTACATTTGCTGAACAAAATATGAGATATATATACATATTTTCTTTTTGCTTGAATGGCTTTGTTGCAGATGTCCAGATTAGCACTCATTGCTTCCACAGTTAATCTTCTAATTTATTAATCTTCTAAATTATTGGGAATAAGGTATCACAGTTGAAAGCAGAGGGAAGAAAATCTAGTCTATCAAACTAAATTCTGATCTTGCAGCTACCAGTACAAATTCAGTGGAGCCATGAACAGAACTAGTCTAAAATGTCTCAAGGGAATAATATAAAAAGACTTGCTACGTAATTTGCTGTTTTATGAATAATATGTTTATGGAGGAAGGCATTGTTTCAGACTGGGATTATAAAAGAGCCAGAAATATAAATCCCAGTTCAATCCCCATAGACACCACTGGAAAAAATCCTCTTGCCCATAGTGGGCTCTGTAACATACAGCAAGTCACTGAGCATCCATACCTCCTTTTTCCTTCCAGAGCTGGCCTCACAGAAACACACAGTCAGTGCAGTCACAATGTTTTGTCACTGCACAGTCAACATAAGTCCAATTAAAACTGTTGGCAGGAATGATATCAAATCATGTGAACAACACTTGTGGAAATGTATAACTAAGTGTATAACTGAAAACTTTTCTCCAGCCACTTCAGACAGACTGTGTCTTTCTGCAAAGACTGTACCAGACAGAGAATGCCACAGGACATATCATCAATGCAGTCCTCTCTCTCTCTTCCATTAAAAAACATGTTATCAGTCTTCAAAGATTCCTTAAACTTTTCCTTTCCGCTGCTTTTTTTTTTTTTCATTTTATTTTATTTTATTTTATTTTTCCTGTGGAAACACTTCTAAACTCTGATAAGACAGTACAGGCTTGAGTAGTAAGCAGAAGTTTTGAAGCAATTTCTACTTCAGCTACTGAATGTAATGAATTTTTTTTTCATTTATCAAGTGGATTAGGTATTCATTATTTGCTTGTTGCAAAGGGACAGCCAACCTAAATGTGCACGATCCTTTCCTCAGGACAATTACATTGCGGTATCTAAAACTGCAGCAGCAACTCAATCTCATCTCTCCGTTCAGAGCCTAGTGCAATGGGAATCTGACTTAGAAGGGACATCTGTGTGATTTAAGCATAAGATCCAGCTAGAAGATTCATGAGAAGAGATGGGATGTTTGTTGAGGAAATGAAATGTCTAAGTCAAGCTACAAAAGTCAAATATAGAGCAATCTAAGATGAAGAACCAAATATATTCTATCTTCAGGCTTTTGGGTTTACCAGGAGAGTTTTGAAAATGCATCACTTGAACCACAGCATTATATATCCTGGACTTTAGGCAGTGCTTTCCAGTTTAATCTTAGCAGCAGAAGCCCAAGCTAAACATTATTTGAATGCACAGCTATGAACAACTCAGCTTTTGAAAACCACACTACTTACTGTTGCTAGATGAAAAACAGTAATTTGGGGTTGAATAAGGATATTAATAGCTTTGTAGAAACTAGATGAATAATAGAAATTCTATCATTTGAACAGCTCTTAGTTATTTATTCTCTTAATCACCACTTATTTTTATTTAATTATTATTTATTAATCACAATTGTATTTCTAATACTTGAGCTCTGAATTCCACACAGACAATAGAAGCAGGGTCTGATGCATTTGGTAGAAATATTCAATTTAAGCAATTGCTCCAGAAATTGGAGTCGCTAAGTACACTTAATGGTGGCATTGCATGTATAATTGAATGAAGTTGCTTTTAAGCATATGCCTTATTTAGAGGCCCTTCGAATGAATTGGTCTGACTTACGCAATGACACTGAAAATGACAGTACACTCTTAACTTGCAGGTTTGAATTAGACCTGAGTAAAACTTAATACATTCATGCCATAGGAAATTTTGCCATTGAGTTGACAAGAAAATCTTACAACGGTGGGTTCAACAGACTACTACGAATCATTCTTAAGATTTTCTGGTGAGCTATATATACTGCAGAAGAGGTCTGAGCAGGATAGAAGAGCTTACAGATATCTCAAACTGCCTTACATCCTCAACCAAATGCCAGACTTAAGAACTATGCATGGACCAGGTCATAAGATAAACCTTTCCTTTAGTGAAAACAATTGAAGTGAATTGAATTGACAGATCTAGAAAATTTCTGAATCTCATCAATGGCAATTTCTCTATACAAATAATTGATGAGCTGACCATGGAATATTTTATGCCAGACTTGCTCCTCACAGGAAACAAAAAAGTAGTTGGGGATGTATTAGAAACCTTGGCTACATTGACCCGAGTCTGTAGAGCTAAGATCGTGAGAGAAGCCCAGAAGACAGACAGCAGAGTCACAGTTGTGATCTTCAGAATGGCAGATTTTGGCTTATTGTTCTCTGCAGGAGCCCTCAATAACTATCCTGGAGTTTAAAGTTCACCAGAAAAGCTGGTGAACTTCGAGTGTTCAGAAGTGGAAAAGAGAGTGGACATCCCAAGAAGAACACAGAGATATTTTCTGCATGTACAGAGGTGAAGCAAACCAGTGTTCAACTGGACTTGAAAACAATGAAGGATGTGAAGGATGAGAAGAGGCTGACAGTCTGTCACAGGTGGGATTTCCCAGCAATCATCTCACACTGTTCAACATCTTTATAAATGATCTAGATGATGAATAATGAATGATATGAATGATCTAGATGACACTAAGCTGAATAATGAGGTGGATACATCATCAGGGAGAGCCATCTGATAGATATTTCGCTAGGCTGGAAGAGCTGCCAAGCAAGAACTCTATGAAATTGAGCAAAGACTTTAGCAAATTTCTTCTCCTTGGATGACAAATTCAAAGAACCAAATACAGGCTAGAATCTTCATTCTTGGGGAGCAATACTGCTGAAAGTCATCTGTGGGTCTCGGTGGACAATGAACTGAATGTGAACCAATGATGCACTTCTGCAGCAACAAATACAAATCAACTCCTGGGTTGTATCCGTAGAGACATTGTTGGCAGAGACAGAGATGCAATTATCCCATTCTACTCAGATCTAGTGAGGCTACACACAGACCATTTTATCTTGTTCTGGTCCCCCCAGGCTGAAGAAGGCCCAAATGAGGGCCACAGAAACGAAGGCTGGAGAACCTGCTCTATGAGAAAAGAGAGAACAAAGTATGTCTTCTCATGCTGGAGAAGGCTTGAGGAGGACATAATCACAGTATTCCAGTACATAAAGAGGACTACAAAGAGGACAGAGGTTCTCAATTTGATGGTCTTTTGAGATTCCTCCTAACATGGGCTTTTCTATGGTTCTGTGTTTCAAAGAGTGGCTTCCCTTCTAAAATGAATCACAGAATCATAATTATAGAATCACAGAATGGCCTGGGTTGAAAAGGACCACAATGATCATCAAGTCTCAACCCCCCTGCTATGTGCAGGGTCACCAACCACTAGACCAGGCTGCCCAGAGTCACATCCAGCCTGGCCTTGAATGCCTCCAGGGATGGGGCAGCCACAACCTCCTTGGGCAACCTGTTCCAGTGCTTCACTACCCTCTGGGTGAAAAACTTCCTCCTAATATCTAACCTAAACCTTCCCTGTCTCAGTTTAAAACCATTAAATCATTCCCCCTTGTCTTATTCCACCCATGTAAACCACGTAGCCATGAAGGCTAATGCTGACATGGGTCTGCTGCTCAGCAGGAGATCTTCTTACCAAGGATACTGAAAAGCCAAAGTCCTCAACATGTTTTTTGTTTTTTGTTTTTTTTGTCTTGAATTTCACCGGTTATAACTGCCTTCAGACCTTTAGGGTTCCGCGGAGACTCCTGGGGTGCAGTGTCAAGGTTGGGGACAGCCAAGGCAGCCTCAGCACAAGGCATCAGGAAGCTCATGGAAAGGGGACTGACTATAAGAAAGACATAATATGTGTCTTAGAATTTTAGATCATCTGGAAAACTAGCATTGCACATCAGATTAGCCACACCCATGCAGTATTTTGCTCAGGATTTAGTAGATGCTACTAGTCAGTGTAAGAAACAAATTTCAGAACAGGTTAACCTTTAAAAAAAACGTTTGTTATGCTGGATGATTTCCCAGACTATCTCCATAGCTGATAATTGACAAGACAAAAGTACTTGTTAATAAAAATGAAGATGTGCGAACGCACATCAGGTAAGCCAGCTGTCATTCAGTATGTTGGACAGATATTGTTAAAATGTAATGATACCAGTTTTTGGTAATTCTTGAAATTCTTGAAATTCTTCTAGGCGAAACTCTGTACAGAGTGACGTCTACAGGGAATAACCACTGTTTTATGGGTACTAATATTTCTGCAGGACAAAATCCAGATATTGACATGTCATGCTGTTGTACAAAAAGCTCCTTTCAACTCATTTTCTCTGAGTAATATCTCAATTGAACAAAGTCAAAGTTTCATACCTTAAACTATTCAGCAACTCCCCTCTTTTTTCTTTTGCCACACTGCAGATATGTAGAAAATAAAACTTTCATATCATTCTTTCTAAGTCATAACAAATATCCCATCCATTTATTGGTGTGAACCAACAAGAAATATCTCATTTCCTTCCATCAAGAGTAATTATTTGATCAGGATCAAAATGTTCTCTTGCAGAGGGATCATATGGCAAATGGTTACTGATTGGATGCTTGGAGTGGATGACTCACTTTATGCTCAGCCACGGGCAGCTACTGGAAGCTCTGTCACGCAGAATGATGCACATGTCTCTTATCGTGTGTGTATAGTACCTGTCACACTGCAAGAACACATGTAAGCACAAGCACAGCTATTTGGAAGACACAGATTGCTGCTGTGCACAAACATATACATGGCTTCTGCTACCTGAAGAGAACTGTTTCTACAATAATTCCTGGTATTTAGAAAGCAAGTGGGAAAGCAAAATGACAGTAGATTATGTTTACGTTACAGTTCAGAAAACAATTTGATGCTTCTTTCTTTTCTTTATAACTTAACAATTTCTGTTATAAAGCCTGAGGGAAAGCCTGAAGTAGTCAGTGGGGTAAAGACTACTTGTTTTTCATATTTAGTTAAAAGGTAGAAACTTGCTGCAGGAGTCACAGCACTGCAGGGACTCTGCATCTGCCAGTCAACTCATTATTTATCTAGAAATGTTAAAAAAGACATTGAGAAACATGGAAAGAAAAAAAAATGAATTATTTTGCTAAAAAATTACTCAAAGCTTGTTTTATTAAGCATTTACATGCAGGAATGTTTATAGTGTATCAAGCTGGGTAAACTTGTATACTAGCTCTTAATTGTGGTATGCAGTCTGTGACAACCATCTGCTTAGAATGGCTTGTTTTTTGTTTTCTTCTCTCACTGAAATTAAAATATTGTCAAAACAATTTCTACAGGGCTTGCAAGTTAACAGAAGAACTGATGTCACAAGGCCTTTTTGGTTTAGTGTTACAGCTTCAAACAGTAACAAACACATAATCCTGCAGTAAAAACATAAATTTGCATTAATACTGACATAAAATAAGAACTGGATTTACAAAATCTCCTGTGTTTTTGTTTACTAGGAATGAAAACTCTGTGGCTTAAAAGCAGATACATAATGTGGCTTCATGCAGCACGATAAACTGATGAGATTTCTACTGCTCTTTCAACAGACAAAAAAATATATATATATATGTATATATATGTCATGGTTTTATGATTTTTGGTTATCAGTATTCCACATTATAACATCATGTAGAGCACTGGGAGTTAAAGTGTTCCGGGTACATGTCCCAGAAGAGAAGAACTACGTTCCCCAGAAGCCTGTTCACTGTGCTGTATTTGTTTCTGCTCGGGGGAACAGATATAAGGCTTGGTAGGTCATCTGACTGGGCTCTTTCTTCGTCAGACTCCCTCCCTGCTCGACCGGACTGCACATCTCACCTCAGCGGTATGGTGAGGCCTACCCAGCTTTCGGACAATCTCTCTCTCTCTCATTATATTTGATTTATTAGCTTCAATTCTAATTATATTGTATTATAGTGTGTTATCTTGCATTCCGATACTGTATTTAGTAAATTAGTCTGTTTCTCCTCAGATCGTGCCACTGTTTTTAATTATTTTGGGGTCCCTTGTTTCCCTTTTCTGGAGGCGTGGATTTTGCGAAATCCCTCCGCCCCGCCGGTCATGGAACTGGGCCGAACCAGCCCGTAAACCATCAACAATATATATATAAAATAAGAATTTAGACTAGTAGTGTATGGATATATGGACAATCATTTCTAGTACTAGTCCTGTTCAACAATTTTAGAAATTATCTGGATTCAGGATTGGAGTGCATCCTCATCAAGTTTGTCAATAACAGTACTGCGTAAATACAAGCCAGCCAGTCAAAAACGGTAATTCTCCCACTGTATGTTGTGGTGCTGT
This sequence comes from Pavo muticus, assembly GCA_016647715.1. Classification (NCBI taxonomy): domain Eukaryota; kingdom Metazoa; phylum Chordata; class Aves; order Galliformes; family Phasianidae; genus Pavo; species Pavo muticus. The sequence continues at coordinate 113,198 of JACDJE010000700.1, read as the reverse complement.
AGCATCACCTTGAGATACTGTGTGCAGTTATAGGCTCCACAATAAAGAATAGATGTTAAGGTACTTCAGAGCATCCAGAGCAGAGAAACGAAGTTGGTAAAAAGCCTGAAAGGCATGTCCTATGAGAAGAGGCTGAGGACACTTGGATTCTCTTGTCCAGAGAAAATAAGGCTGCGGGGTGACATCATTGCTCTCTGTAGAGGATATGCAGAAGAAGCTGTGCATCACTTTTTCCACTGGAGAATGCATGGAACAAAGTTGCACCAGTGGGTGTTCGGATGCTGGACATCTGGAAAAATTTCTTTGTGGTGAAGCGTTGAAACATTGGAACAGGCTTTCTAGAGAGGTGGTTCATGCCCCATGCCTGTAAGTGGTTATGCTGTGCCCTTGATAATATGTTTAACTTTTGATTAGCCTTGAAATAGTCAGGCAGTTGGACTAGATGATCTCTGAAGGTCTCTTCCAATTGAACACTTCGCTTTGCTTCACTTCACTTCTCACCTCTCCTCAACTTGACAGAAAGGATCTCATAGCAAGTAGTAAGATGTCTCTGTGCGTAAAGAGAACTATTGCATTTTGTTTTTTCCTTTAGGCCAAATGTGAAGGGTGATACTATACATTTGGCAAATCTCTCTCCCCAAAGTCTAGTAATGTCATCTTTCTGCCATTTTTTTTCTTTTTTTGTTTTGCAAATGTGTATTGTGTTTTACTAATTAACAGCTTTTATTTCTAGAACAAAGTGACTTTTTATCAAGAAATTGAGAGATATGTAAAAATGTGACATTTTATTTCCCAAAAGTAAATGAAAGCATTCAATAGCAACATACTCTGAAACAAAGTATGTTGACAGACTAACTCTAGTTATCTCCCAAAGCCCGCAGTTGGCAGAATGAGATGATAAATTTGGCTACATGTTGTGCATCAATTGCTTCATGGTGCTAGCGAGCTTTCATAGTTATTTGCAATCTTTTAAAATAAAATATACTGGAAGTAACAAGAACCTGAAATCTTAAAATACATATTACATTGTATACTCAATTCTGCGTGACCGCTATTTAAGCATCCCTCTTTCAGTCTGAAGCTGAGCAAATTGCAACTCATGTTCAGAAGAAGATAAAAGTATGTAATTCTAAACAAGCATTTCAGAATTCAGGAATTTAGTGTCATAAAATAAAAGTATTGGGAATTCTTGTTGCTTGTCTGAGGAAAGAATACAGCAAAAGGTATTCAAATCTGCATTGTAGTTGAAGTGGTACCACTAGAAATGAAAGGAAGTTATTCAACTTCCAAGAGGAATGCTTACTATGAAAGTTCGTATTGCATACCAGACGGAGCAGAAAAGCCTCAGCAGGCATATTACTGAATTGGGCAGTGCAGACTGTTTATAGTCAATTGACACTGCAGACAGATTATGAAAGACAAACAAAGCTCTATGCCAGTTGCTGGCCCCAAATGGCCATCAGCAGAGGGAAAAATTCCAAATATATGATGTTTCTTGCCAAGAACAAAGACTGAGCTGCTCAACAAAGTCTCTTAAAACTCAAAAGCTTTTTACTAGATAACATATGAGAATAAAGCTGCTAGTAAATATTAATGCATGCTCCATCTATTAATGATTGCATGCATTTTGTATGCTTTTATCTTTTTTTGTTCTTGATATTTTTTCCTTCTTCTCTGTTTTCAGTGTGGCTTCAGATAAAACAGTGAGGAAATGCACTGCTTTCCTTGTCAAAAAATTGAGATTCAAAAGTTGCTATTTCTTCTTTCTGAGTTAAGTTTCTCCCTAAGCTATACACGCTATGTAGTCTGAGAATCTTCAATTCCGAGAATTTGCCAAAAAGCAGATTCAGTTCTGCTCTTCAAAATGAAAAAAATGCACTCAATTTCATTTTCTTTTGATGCTGTCAAGTATACAATTTCCACTGCTTATTTTTTTTCTACCAGCATTACAATTTAGGATTGAATGAACAGTTCATACTATAAATTGAGCCAAAGATACAAGGACATTATAATTCTTTTCGGATGAGATACGATATTACTGAACTATCAGTCAAGACAGTTCACAATTAATCCAATACATAAGTACTTGATTTTCTGTGTCTCCTAAATAACAGAATATGGAAAACATTTCCTATTTATAAGAACTTTCTGCACAATTGGTTTTGATTCTAGTAATTTGCAGTTTCTTGAGAAAGATTAATTTCAAACAGATATCCTGTCTCATGATTTGGTCACTATCACAGACAGTCTGATTTTACATATAGAGCATATTGGCCTGTGTTCTACAATTGTAATGTTCCACTGCAGGGGCTAGCAGTTTAAGCTTAATTTAGAGTAGCTGAGAGCAAAATTTCTTGAGAAGTCTAAGTTCAGGGTTGAAGACATAATAAATCACTATGGAGTGTTTTATAGTTCTGATTTTGTAATTATTCATTCCTTGAGCGATAAAAGTCTCTAAGGACTCCAGAAGAAGCTGGAATTTTATTATCCTGAGTGATGCTCAAATGACATAGAAAAGTCTTTTCATTAGAGATTTCAGTGTAAGAATTAGGCCTCACATAACAGCTGCAAAGATAGACGATGAGCTGCATAAGACGATGAAGCATGTGTAGGAACAGTTATACTTATAAAAGTTTGCAGCCAGGAGTGTGCTAGCCTAACTCATGCAAGGTGGTATATTGAAAGCTGCACTGCAATTGCAGCTTCACGTTTTGTTTGTAACAACTTAAGTGATATTATCTGTTGACTGCTGAACTACGTTCAAAATTTTTAGTGAAGTATTAAGTTTATAAAAAATATTTTTTTATTAATTTCATTTTTTAGAATTTCTTTCTTTTTCTTAAAAGAAGTTTCTTAAACTCTAAATTTCATATGATGGATGCTGTTCAGATTTGAGTTCTGAGTCTACATACAAGCCTACTCAGCTCCTATAGTTATCACTAGAAAGTTTTGTAAAAAAGTAATTAGGCACGTCTGAGAAAGCAGCTGCTGGGAGAGGTGTGGATGGTAAACTTGCCCTTGGCAGGGAGATGGAAACTAGATGATCTTTGAGGTCCCTTCCAACACAAGCCATTCTATGATTCTATGACAAAAAAATTGTGAAAGTAAGAATAATAATTTATTTTTACCTTTGACAAAACAAAATGTTTGGGTTCCAGAAAAAAACTGATATAAAAAGGAAAGCAGATGGTCTGTGCAACTCTCTTGGTCCCACACAGTGGGTATTGATGTAGGTGAATCTTTCTGATTATCCTAAGAATGTATCCAAGGCACATTCCTATTCAGAAGCAGCAACTTTCATTGGATTTAAATGAGAGAGAGAGGATGCGTGCAGTGCAACAAACTTAGTGGAGTAAGGAATAGAGAGTGTTAGAATATATATAGAGAGAGGGTAAAAAGGAGAGATAGGGAGGTTACAAACATAAGGTGACATAATTACTCTTGGATTCCTGGGAGATTCTGGCTGACTCTTGATTGTAGGTGGTTTCTATATGTAGCATCAGCCCTTTAGGCAGGCCTACCCTCACTCTGTGCTTTTATTGGCTCAGAAAAGTCCTGGGAGTGGGTCGGGGGAATGTTTAACTGAATTTATGGTATATGAGGGTCTATTTATTCTTGACAGTCTAGACAGGCACCCTTTGCCATTCTATGGTAGGTCATTCAAACAGTTGTCTTGGCTGTCACACTTATAATCTCAAAAGTGAATGATCAACATGCATTCTCCGTATGGAAATGAAAAGATGACTTGATGTTGTACTCCCCTGTACAGATTCTAGCAATAAAATCCCAGATTTAAGATCAGTGGAAGATAAGTACTTTACTTTATTGATCTGATAAAACAGCAGGATATTCTACAGATGATAACATATAGAGTAGGTTTAAAGAAAATAGATCTTGTCATATAACTATCATGATTAACTTCTGAGAAAAATGGTAGAGAGAAGAACATTTTTTTCCTATTCTTTTCTTTGTATGGTCATATACATGTATCTGTATAAAAATTTCCACAGAGCACTTTAGTTTTCCTATTCTTCAAAATGTTTGGGTTCTAGAAACAGTGCAAAATAGTGACATTCAAAAGAGATATTTACCAAATGTTTGGCTTTTTTTTTTTTTTTTTTTTTTTCTGTTAAGGATGTATGCAATGCAAATTGCACAGAGAAATCAAGTGATGTCAGTGATTTATCAAACTTAACATCATTTACAAAGCTGTCTTTTCTTTTGATCTCTTTTCAGGACTGCGGCATAGAAGTTGGCAGCATTTATTGGATAGATAACTTTTATTTCTGTAGCTAGTTAGCACATTCGGCAATCCAATAATTCTTGGGAAGAAAGAATATTCTTCTCATTGACTGTTAAATGATTGATAAATCAGAAGAGGAGGATATCCCAGAGAGACCTGCTGTTCATTTACTAATTCAGAGAAATTTAATAATCCTTAATATAGAGTAACAATAACATTAAATTGTAATCATATTGCTTCTACAAGCTTTTCCTCCTGGGTGGGTGACTGTTTAAACTACCAAATTCCTTTCCTGCTTTCTGCCAGGTTTCCTGATGGGAAAGCTAAACAAGATTTGCTGACACTTTGTCAAAATCTGCATGGAAGCATGCGGAATCATAAAATCCCTGCCACTTTTTGCCAGTGACATGACTTATTCAGTCTGTGGTGTTTGCTACTATTAGCACATGTGTAATCCTTCACTGGCAAGCATCCACAGCTGTAATAAAATTTTTATTATTTGTAGAAATAAGGAAGGGTATTATTGTGAATCTGCGACTTCAGTACAACTCAGTGTTTGAAAGCACAACATAAGCCCTTATATGAATATGGATATTATGAAATCCTACATAGTTCAGTAGGTTCTACCAGTCTAGCATTTAAAATGGAAACCAGAGGGCATCTTTCATAACATCTCCAATATTTCATCTGATAAAATTTTGAAGAGTATCTAAAAGAAGTAGCAGATATCTGGGATTTTGTTCAAATTTGAACAACGGAAACTGATGTTGGTGTAAAAAGCAAACAAACAGACAAAGCTGCCACAAACTCAAATGAAGGTGCTAATCTTAATATATGCAGAATGGCTAACACATTAACTTTCACGGAGCAATCTTTCACATTATTTTCATAGTTATACTTTCTTTCCGTCCAGTAGATTAAAGTAGGTTTTCAGTAACGAAAGATTTCTGATTTTATTAAACACAAACCTATAGGAAAATATTTTACCTCTGCTTGTTTTTGAGTTGTGTTCTGCTGAAAAAAAACTAATTCAAAATCATTATGCTTTCCTTATCTCATAGGAGGTACAGTCCCCACACCTAAACTCATCCTTCATAAATCAGGGAATCTGTGTCCCAGGGTCTGAAATGCATATTGTCTTAAATACAGAAAAAATACAACATCTGTGATCAAAATATTTAAGTAGGAACTTTACTGCATTTGATATTGCTTTGTGGAGATTTAGTCTTACCTACCTTTGAAGTGTTTTGCCAATGTCATTAAACTAGTTTAGTGTACTAGAAAAGAAAGTGCATATGAATGTCACTTACACAAACTGAGATTTTACCAGAGAATACTCTACATCCTTCTGAAACTAATAACTTTAAGTAGAAAATTTGTTCTAAGTTATTGCTATAAGATGAATTATGTTAATGCTTTTGCCAAAAAATCTATCAGCCCTACCTTTTACCTTACAGCTTCTTCAGTCAACAAAGATATGTCCCCATTTTTCCATACTTCCGGCCATACTTCCATACATTTTTCCGGCCTTGCACTTGTAAGCAGAACTGTGAATTGTTTGACCTGTAAATTCTTTCCAGGTATCTAGATATTACAACACTTACTAGTTCCATGTCTGTCAGCTTTTACTTCAAGTCTGTACAGGCAACTGTAAATTCTGAGGCAGATTCAGTTTTGCCTTATCAGGTTTGCCTTATCAGGTTTGCCTTGCCTGATGAAAATTGCAAATAGCTGTGGGTCTAACACAGATTGGGATAGACTGTATCTCTTTTCTGGTACGAGGATGCTTCCCTACTACATTGCTGATGGTCAGGGGCTGCTTCTACATGAGACATCTCTCTCAGACAAGCTGAGATGATGGTGTTCCCTTTCCAGGAACTGCTGTGTAGGTTGTGACAGTAGGCCGACTGCACCAAAGGATGAAGTGAAGTTACTGTACAAGATTATCAGACATGACAAAAAGCTTCTCATCAAAACTTACGAAGGAAAAAAAAGTAATGAATAACCCCAAGAGAAAAGACAGTGATAACAAAGGCAGCATCATGTTACACAAACACCTTTCACCAGATCAGATATGGGTAATAATGACAACTGGACACAGGGAATACAAAACACAGTGCAAGTGTGTCCCGTGCAGATCATACCTGCCTCTGACCAGTACCTGAGAGGTTTGCTTCTCTTGCACTCTGGCTGAAGTTATCACTGAGTCTGTCAAGTCTGATTGTATTCATTCCAAGCTATTGTGATTTGATTCCTCATACCCCTGTGCAAAAAAAAAAAAATAAAAATAAATACTGTATTTTGGGGAAAAAAAAAATCCACAACAATTATATAATTTATCTTTAGGGGTATTTTTCTTATACAAAAAAATATTTTTAAGTATGTTTTATACTTTGGATTTGTTGCCTTTGTTAAAATTAGAAAAAAAAAATGTGTCATTGCCTAAGAAACTGAGGAAACTTGTTTATCAAAGCATTCTTTTCATTGTATTTTCATTGCATTTTTTATAGTTTTGTTTTTCCTTTTTTTTTAACCACCAGTTTTAGATGAATTTTGGTGCAATCTGCCATATCTATTAGAATACACATACAAGAAAAAAGAATAGGGAGAGACAAATGCTATCTTTTGAAAGATATATTGCTCTACTAAAATGCAGTATACTTCTGTTTTGTGTAAGACAACACTTAATGCTACAGATCAAACCTAACACTTGTTGGGCCATCCATAACAAATAGAGGGACTTGTTTCTTTTTTTTTCTTTAAAGGATGGAACTAATATTTTATTGACACTTTCTTATTTCTGAACACTGAGAACAAACAAAAAAATCAAGTGTCATGCATCTAGATTAAACTGTGTAGACATTTTGTCTATCTTGCAGGTTGGTTGATGATTTGTCAAGCTCCATTTGCCCACTTCTTTAAAACTGTATTCCCCCATTCCAATATTTAGTCTCTTTTTTGTTGTTTTTCTTGTTTTATTTCAAATGTTCTACAACTACTGGAAATAGTGTGTGGCTACACGTCTACCCATTTATGCATAAACCAGACATCGCTGATGAAGGCTGACCTCTAGTGAAGACAGACAATTGTGATATGACTTACAGATCATTCTACAGGTGACAGGTTGGTCCTGTTTCATGCTGTATTTTCATGAGGAGGGGAAAATTTATTGCAAGATTTTTGTCACATGTGATTTTTTCCTGTCCTGAAACAAAAGAGCAACTTATAAAAATCCCATGTGAAGTCACTGACAATAAAATTATCAAATATCAGAAAAAAAAGTTAAATATTATTTTTAAAAGTTACTGTAGACTCACTTCCATGGGAAGCTTTATCCTAACTTGGAAGAATAACTACAGTATGATACTATTTAAGTTACAGCTGTTCTCAAATACTATATAAACATTCAGCAAATGTACCACTAAACAAGAAAGTATAGCCTGACCCAAAAACTTAGTTATATTTTAAATCATATAAATACATTTTATCTGCAGATTTTGCAAACAAATTTAAAAGGATCAATTTTCAGATGAAAGAAACACTGGAAATTCCACTGGAAAACTGGAAGAGAAGGTACAGGATTAGAGACTGTTCTAATAGTCTTAAGTCAAAATACTGACAGTTGACAAGTCCACTGTAGTTGTATAAATAAAATCTATGATACATTATTACTTGCCATTTATCCTTAGTACTTTAAGAAATTGCAGAAATCTTAGAAATTTAAGAAATTGTAGGCTGAAGCAAAAATATGCTAGAAAATTGAAAGCCAGAATTTTTTATAATTTTGTTGTAGTTCCTGTTGTTGAGCCTTTTAAGACAACAACTCCGTGGTAATACTGGCTTACTGGTTAGATGGCCAGGCTCACAGAGTCTAAGTGAATGGAGTTCAGTCTAATTGGTGGCTGATTACCAGTGTTGTCCCTCAGAGTTCAGTCTTGGGGCCAGTTTTGTTTTACACTTTTATCAGTAATCTGGATGAGGCAATTGCGTGTGCTTCCAAGTAATTTAACAGAAAATACCAAGTTAGCTAGGACTGTCATTCTGCTTGAGGGTAGGAGACCTTTGCAAGAGGTATCTGGATAGACTAGGATTTATGACCCAAGTCCAATCATGTGACATTCAACAAGAATCCTACACTTGGGTGCAGTAATACAGGTTGTAGGAAGAGTGGCTGGAAAGTTACCTGGCAGAAGAAGACCTGAAGGTGCTGGTTGATACCTGGCAAGCAGTGTGCACAGGTGGCCAATGATGTCCTGGCTCGCAGCAAAAGTAGTGAAGCCAACAGGTCTAGGGAAATGATTGTCCCCTTTTACGTGACACTGGTGAGACTTCACCTTGAGTATTATGTTCAGTTTTGGGCCTCTCACTACAAAAACGTTATAGAGTTGCTCAAACATATGCGAAGTTCAATGAAACTGGTGAGGTGACTAGAAAATAAGAGTTACAGTGAGTGACTGAGGGAACTGATCTCTTTTAGTCTGGAAAAAAGGAGTCTTAGGGGAGACCTCATCACCCTCTATAACCACATGAAAGGAGGTTACATTGAGGAGCATGTCAGTTTCTTTCCTCAGACAGTAAGTGATAGGACACAGTGAATGGTTTCAAGTTGAGCAGAGAAGAATTTCTTCATGGCCAAACTTTGGAAGATGCTACCTAGGGAAGTGGTGGAGTCCACATCCCTGGAGGTATTTAAGAGACTTGTGAACATGGCAGTAAGGGACATGATTTAATGATGGGGCTCAGGAACTCAGGTTGATGGTTGGATTTAGTAATCTTGAGGGTCTTTTCCTACCCAGATAATACTACAATTTTATAATAACTTTATTCTGCTGCTGATTAGATTTTAGAGGACTTTTAGTTGGTGGAAATGCAGATAATGGTTGTAGACAGGCATCTTGCAGAAATAAATAGAGATTACATTCATTGATTTTCTGCCTTCTGAAGTTACAAACTTTAAACTGTTACTTACACCTTGGGAAACTGTAAAGAGACGAGAAGCATAAGGTCTGTCCCATGCTGAAGAATTTCTTACTGTCTTAGTTTCAGCTGGAATGGAATTGTTTTCTTTCATGTTTTTGGTTCTACGAGAAAAAACAATGTTGGTAACATACTGATGTTCACAGTTGCTGGTTGGGGGTGGTAAGCAACTGCTTGTGCATCACTTGTTTTATAGATTCTTATGTGTATATGTATAGTCATAACTATTATCCTTTTCCTTTTCTCTACCTTAGTAAATAGTTTTATCTCTGCTGGGTTAAACTACAACACTTACCCATATCAGATATGGTCCTTGCTACATTTAAAGTAATTAGATCTACAAGAAAAGCTGAAGGATAATGAAAATAGATGAAGCTATGCATGCCGGCAGAATATTGAATTTACTAGTGAAAAAATAAGGACAACAGACAGATGCTGTGGGGAAAACAGCTACTATTTACATTCGTATGCTCAGTAAAATCACAAGAAAATGGGAATTTTTAGTCATCTCCTCCACAAAATATGCTGTGTGATCATTAAAACAAATAACAATAAGCATCACGAGTGATATTGTTTATATAGATACATTTGGAATGCTAAATTCAATGTTTCTAATCATGGCATGTTCCCAGCCTTCACCCATAGAAATAACAGGTACAGTGGACTTGTAGATAAACCTGGAAGTAGACGTTACATTGTCTATGCAGTAGTCATAATCTGATGCACTTCTGACTAGCTAGATTAGCAATGCATCCAGCTATTGACCTTCAACACTCATAAAGCATTTGCTGAGGTGACAGAGGTGGCCAGTTATAGGGTCTTTCTATGTTCATAATCCACCAGCGGCAGGTCTGAGTGATACAGCTATTCGATATTTATTTTTATATTTAAACTAGTGCCTGGACCATAGCTGTGTGCCTTTAATAAATCTGTCTAGATATGAATAAATACGACAATTTCACTGTTAATTAACTTCCAACCTGGCACTGTTAATCATTGTACCACAACTGAATGTCTTCCATAAAGATATTGCATGGAGAAGGCTTCACTATTTCAGTAGCAAGGTAGATACAAATTTTTTCCTGTCTGACTGATAGCTCTTTACAGTTTGATCTAAAAAGGGCAGGTTGGGAAGTTTATTCTTTTTCCTCTGATTTTTTTTTTTTTNTTGTGAGATTCTGTTTTTCTTCTTGAAGAACTGAAAAAATAAACTAAAACACAATTGGTCCAACAATATTGTTCTCTAGGAAAAAAAGGGATGGTGGAAAGTATGCCACCAACATTCCTGTGAAATGGAAAAGTCATTTTATCACAGGAAAATATCTGGTGAGAAAATTCCTATTATTTCCAACCCAGATGCAAGACTAGCTTCATGCTAGCAGGGGATTAGGAAAGAAAAAAAAAAAGCACAATCCAAACCCTAAATGTTACTTTAATGATATATGCTAAGCATATGTAAATTTAAACTTCGTCTGCAGTTACAGTTGGAGACAAAATTTTAATCCTTAAAGAAAATATCCCTGTGGGTCAGATGATCTCCCTCCAACTGGTGATGGAGAAATAGTAGACGTGAAAAGATTCAAATTTGAAGGAAATTTGGTTTGACAAGTAGAGTGTCCTGAATTATCCCTTCCCAAGCAAAGCATCTGATTTTCTTGCCTTACTATAGAGTAATTAAGGCTGCTTCTCTTGAACTGCTTTGGACAGTTCTTAAGGTTAACACTTTACAATGCACATCAATTAAAATTAAACTCAATACTATCACACTAAAATGAACAAAAACGCTGCAGTTGGCAAGAGATTAACATACACTATATACAGTGATGCCTTGCACAAGAATGGATGATACTCTTGCCAAAAGGCAGCAAGGTAAGTGAGTCTCCTAGGTGTGCAGGGCCAAGATTAAGAGCAACTATTTGATGAGGACTATTCCTTCCTCTCTCTGAGAGAGTACTCCTTCACCTGATACAATTATGGCCTGTTGCAGAGCTGTAGCTTCTTTTTACTGTTGTTGATTATCTCTTTGAATCCCAGAGGAGGCCTGAGGAGTGCCAGGCTTTACAAAACGGAGTGAGTCACAGCAGAAGCCACAACAGAGACCATAACATGAGAAAGAGCAAAAGAGGAGGAAAGGCAAAGTGAAGGGGGAGAAAAAAGGGAAAGAGATGGTGACCAAAGACAGATGAAATAAGTACTTTTCATTGATACTGAAGAGTGGTTTCTTGGGGGATATGGTTTTATACATTTTGCATCCTATTAATTTTGATGGAGAAATGTTAAAATTGCAAGAGTGCTGAAGACAAATGAACTCATCAATTACACGTACGCAACAGTGGAGACTGAGTTTATTTCACCATTTCCAATGACAATAAAACTGTAATTACTAATACATGGAACCTTCATGGAAATGCACTCATAACCACTTAATCAATGTGTGACTATCAGTGTGAACAGTTAGATATTCAACTAGAAAATACAGCTAAAGAATGAGAAAAGCAAGAAAACACAAAACAGTTTCGTTTGTGTTTAGTTTAATTATACTTACCCGTGAACTTTAATTTTCCACCTAAGACTTTTGAGCCTTTTCTGAACTGTGGGATGTGACTGCAATACAATTTTTTCTTTTCAGAATTAGGTTCTAGCACCCATCAGGGGAGCTGGATATGTAGCATCCAGGCATAATGAACTTCAGGAATGCAGAAAATAGGCTGTCCCCTTACCTTATGTTTGAGATATTCAGAACTGATATGCTAGGACTTGGAGAATGGTGTTCTCCATCCTACTCAGGCAGAAAAGGAAATTAAGAAGGGATTTTCTCCTTCCTTGGAGACTTCCTAGACTGCTTTCTCCAGGACTCCCCTCCTTCACTTTTGTCAATTCAAGGATTCCTATCATCACATAGGCTAGCAATGTTAAACTGTTCTTAAAAATCAGAAGTTTTCAGTAATGCTACAATTTTTGGAAATTCTCTTTTAGGAAACGTTTATCTTATGACCTATATATTGCCATTTATTTTGTAGAGAAATCTGATGGAAAGATGCTTGTAGGAGTAACAGTCAGGAAATAGACAGCTGCTGCCTTTAAGCAGAAGATCAACGTGAAATCATGCACACATGTAGCACATACTCTTTCTCAATATGTATAGTTCTGGATGGCATATTTCTCCTTACTATATAAAATATGCTTTACTTATGAAAACATTTCAAGTTGAATAGGGAAATCTAAACACTTTTACCTATAAATCAAATTGACTATTATATCCAGCATTTGAATATATATGAAAAATGCTTGATGGAACAGAATATTTTGAAATTAAGCCCATACTGAAGCTTACGGACAGGAAAGATTGTCCACTGGATATACTTGTGTCTCCAGTAAGCCTTCTCTTTTAGACTTGGAGGGCTCACAGAACATAAGATGCATTTTGAACTTAAAGAAATGCTTCTCTGCTCAGGATTTTTAGGATTTTCATTTGCTGTTTTGTTTCTGCAAGCATGGCAGTCTGTTTAAATTCTCACAAATGCAAGACTGGAAATGCACTTTCAGACTCCAGTAGAAATCTTCTTCCAAAGCCAGAATGTTTTGGCTCTTTGGAAGAGAGATCACAAAGCTCACCTTACAGTTGCAGAATCACATACTCATAAAATCACAGGGGCTGGAAGGGCCTCTGGAGATCATCCAGTCCAATCCCCCTGTTAAAGCAGGTTCCCTACAGTAGGTTGCCCAGGAAAGCATCCAGGTGGGTTATGAATATCTCCAGAGTAGACTCCACAACCTATCTGGGCAGCCTGTTCCAGTGCTCTGTCGTCCTCAAAATAAAGAAATTTTTTGTCATGTCTGCATGAAATTTCATGTGTTGCAGTTTTTGCCTTTGTCCCTTAACCTGTCACTGGACTTCACCAAGAAGAACCTGACCCCATCCTCCTGACATCTGCCCTTCATATATTTGTAAGCATTGATAAAATTCCCTCTCAGTCTTCTCCAGTCTAAACAGTACCAGATGTCTCAGCCTTATCTCCAGAGAGAGATGCTCCTCTAGGCCCCTTATCTACACATAGCCTTCCACTGGACTATTCTCCTTCTTTCTTGAACTGGGGAGCCCAGATGTAGGACCCTATGCTTGCCCTTGTTGTTTGAGCCCCACTTGTCCCAACTCTCTAGCCAGTCCAGCCTCACTGAATGGCAGCACATCCTTCTGGTATGTCAGCCACTTTTCCTAGCTTTGTATCAGCAGTAAACTCGCTGAGGGTGCACTCTATCCCTTCATCCAGGTCACTGATGAAGATGCTGAACAATATCAGACCCAGTTCTGACCCCTGGGGAACGGTGCTAGGAACAGACCTCAAGGATAACCAAGGACCCAAGTGATTTGGGTTCCTTGTTTCTGTATGAACTTCTGCTAATCCCCTCAAGAAACTCACATAACTTAATGTTGACATCTTTTTATTATAAGTAGCTTAATACACTGCTTATTGTTCCCTGATATCAAAGGTGATCTTGGACATCTCATATTACAAGATTTCCCATATTGATGCAAATGATCATGGCAAATAGAATGGAAACATGCTGGTATTTGTACACAGAAGGCGGCATTAAGTACTCAAAGCTAGACAGCTGAGTCATTCATCTGCTTTAGTTCTTTAAATAATTTTATGAATCTGTATTTAGCAGAATACGGTGGCAGTGAAAAAAAGTGAACTAAAGTGCAACTGTTACTCTTTGAAATGATTAATTCCCAGCTTCAACTACAGCAAACTCTAGGACTGTTGCCTGGACAAATGTCAAAGCCATGCAGCAAATCAAAGTAATTCTAGAGTACTTTATTAAAAGGTCATAAAATGCTTGTAAAGGAAAATGTTTTCTCCAGAAAGGAAAATGTGTCCAAAGTTATTACCTATTACTATTTCTGCCTTTACTCTATGTATAGAGATTTTTAAATGAAAATAAGATATAACTGCAATATATCAATTTTCACAAAGTAATACCTGTGTGGGCAGATGTTGCCCTTCTGACAAGTAGTTCAGTATGTTTGCTTTTAGTTTGCAGTCCTTGGTGTCTTTCCACTATTTTGGAAAGCAAATCCCCAAAATAAATAAACAGATGTTTGGCTCTAGCACAGACTCAGAAGATGTTTTTAATAAATAAAAAAATTAGAGAAATGGAAACTATGTTTTCTCGGAAGAAATTCTGAGAAAAGAACAACAGAAAGCGACTGAAAAACAAACTAATCTTAACTAATTTCTGGGCAAATTTCTGTTTTCCTTTATTTCACTGTTATTATTTTGAGGGTAGTTTTTACCTGTGTTCTGGATGGGAAATGCAGTTTTTCTCTATGGAGTTAGTTGCATAGCTCTAGTAATTCAACCTCAAGTAGGAAAATAATATTTTTGGACGACTCTGTTCCACCACCTCTGAAGAGTGTTTTTATACACTGTGGAGGAAATGTAGATATTCTCTTTGGATCTGCTTTACTTCCTGCAGGATGTCCCGGCTTTGGTTGGGATAGAGTTAATTTTCTTCATAGTAGCTGGAATGGCAGTGTGTAATGGATTTAGGATGAAAGTAACGCTGGTAACACACCAGCATTTTAGTTGATGCTGAGCATTGCTTAAACTAAGTCAAGAGAATTACAGCTTTGTGTGCTGCCCTGCCAGCAAGGAGACTGAGGGTAGCAGGAGTGAGAGGGAACGGAATTGGAACAGCTGACCCGGACTGATCAAAGTGCTGTCCCACAGCATATAACTCCATACTGAACAATCATTTGTTGTTTGTTCATATTTTGTTTATTTCTCTCTTTTTTGTTTTGTTTTGTTTTGTTTTCTCTCTTGCTTACTAAACTGTCCCTATCTTAGCCAGTGAGTTCTCAAACTTTTACCTTTTCGGAGTCTATCCCCATCCCATCGCACTGGGGAGAGAGCAAATGTCTATGTGCCACCCGTTGGGTTAAACCACAAAGGTAAAAAGCATGATACATAATGGATGTAATCCAGAAACATTGGTGTAATCACAGGTTATACATCTGAAACGATACGCTTTCCATCTAGAAGTACAGCCAACTTTCATGAAAGTGGGCTCCAGGGGAGGACAATTTCTGCTATCTAAATGAGAGGCTTTCCACTTTTCAAGTAAGTGTACAACATTCCGTTGAGAATGAGCATGAGGAAGCCAGTACTGAGTTAATCACAGAAGAGCTTCAGCTCCTGTTTTATTGAGGCAAAGCTCTGACACTGCTTCGATGCGTTTCTCCCCTACACTTCGGTGCCACAAGTTCATTTCCCAGCTGGGGACTTGGTTTCTTGGTGAGACTGTTTTCTGGAACTTGGTGATCTTGGTGCTAAATGCAATTGTTACAAAAGGGGAAATTCAATCAGGAAGGCAAAAACTGTAAGGCAAAGCACCATGTAGAGCCTGTTCATTGATTCATAACTAAGAATAGAAATTAAACAGGAGGTTGGTTTATACTGTGCCTTTCCCAGCAGCTTGCCTCTCAGACAGCTGCTGTGGTGCCTTGTGGCATGAATCAAAGCAGGGAGGAGATGTAGCAATAAAAATAATAACAACAAAGTATGTCATGGCTCGTTTGTCTTTTAAGAAAATGACACTTCTTGTCTCAGGCTGCATCCATTTTTCAATTGCATTTGTTAAAACTATCCAAGTGTTCTACATCCGAGTAGACACATATCTCAAATTTAGTATTTTAAATCTAAATTCAGACAAAAAGGAATAAGGGAAAACTATTTGTCATAAGTATAAACTTAATACAAGTAATTTATTCCTACTTCTTTTTATTCACCAAAAACTAATGCTTTGATTTGAAAACAGGTATTTAAATATCAGACATGATTCTCAATGCTTAAAGGCCTGAAATTAAGGGTGCTTTTTCTGTGGACAGTGGAAAGTTACATTTGAATTAAACTTGAGGGAGAAGTGTTTGTGCATATTACATAAATGTACGCATGTACACAAACAAATATACCATATCTATGTGCTCGCACACATACACATTTACATAGCTTATGCAGCTTCCAATTTGTTGCCTTGCAAAAAAATGACCCAGTTCATTGTTAGGCTAGAAAGGAGTGTCCTGGGTAGTTGTCGACGGTTTACAGGCTGGTTCGGCCCGGTTCCGTGACCAGTGGGGCGGAGGGATTTCGCAAAATCCGCGCCTCCGGAAAAGGGAAACAGGGGACCCCAAAATAATTAAAAACAGCAGCAACGATCTGAGGGAAACAAACTAATTTACTAAATATGGTATCGGAATGCAAGATAACACACTATAATACAATATAATTAGAATTGAAGCTAATAAATCAAATATAATGAGAGAAAGTGTCCAAAAGCTGGGTAGGCCTCACCATAACGCTGAGGTGAGATGCGCAGTCCGGTTGAGCGGGAGGGAGAGCCTGACAAAGAAGAGCCCGGTCAGATGACCTACCAAGGCCTTATATCTGTTCCCCCTGAGCAGAAATGATAACAGCACAGCGAACAGGCTTCTGGGGAGCGTAGTTCTTCTTCTCTTCAGGGACAGGTACCCAGAACACTTTAACTCCCAGTGCACTACATGATGTTATGATGTGGAATACCGATAACCAAAAATCATAAAACCATGACAGTAGTTCTACAGTGTGGGTGTTACATGCATGAGTACTTATTGAAATTTATGGTTTAAAAAATGGGGATCAAGATTTGTGTAGCCACCCATTTAGAGAAATTTTTATTTGAAAGTTCAAATGCAGCATCTCTAAGGTACCTTCAGTATAAACTGATAAACCCCATAACATAACCAGACCACGCAGACAACAAGTATGGAATGAAAGGTGATTCTTGCCTGTCCTTTGAAAAAGTGCAGAAAACTGTAAGAGAAGTATCACAGAATCCCAGGAGTTGGAAGGGACCCCTGGAGATGATCTAGTCCAAACTACAGGTCAGGCTATTCTGTGTCTTATCAAAATACTCTCTTCTTTCTTTCAGGGATCAGCCCTACAAAATAACAAAGAGCACCGTTCACATGCTTAGGAACTAGTTCACTAGAGGAATATTTAGTGTTCTTGTCTGCTTAGCAACTGGGGTCTGTTCTCATTGGCCGATAGATCTGCCTAGGAAGCAGTTGCAGCGCACACAGCTGCAATATGTGTCCATTTTCAAAGCATCAATGGAGACCAGATCACAGACACACACTGTAACCCTGCAACTGAATCAAAGCAGATCCACTGAGTCCAGAATTGATTCAGAGGAAGAGCTGCTGGAAAGGCAGTTTAGTAGATCCAAGGATAAAACTGATCACAACAGGAGGTCATGAGAAAATCCACAGGTGTTAAAAGCAAGTCAATCTGAATGCTTCTAAGAGACAACTAACCTCTGGTACTCTGTCCATGATCATTCTTTTCTTTCATCCTAGTGCTTAATTTCAGAGTTCTTAACCACTTTGAGTTTAAAAAGTTTGTATTAATCAGTCACCATCACTAAAATTTTCTTAGATATTTTGATTTCACTTCAGTGCAATTTTTTGCTGGAAGGTGAGAAAGCTGTAGAATTAATAAATTTGCAGAAAAGGAATTTGTGCAAAGTTAGGTTTTATTCTTAAATTGTACCTCTGGAGTTTACATCCATTTTTATGAAGTTTTTCATTTATTTCTTCAGAGGCAGACAAGCAAATACAATATGCCTGCAGTGAGAAGGCTTAAACAGTACTGGGCAGTTGTAAACAAAATTATCATTTGAATTTAAATTGGTGATTTTTAAGACAGTATCTTTTTTTTTGTACTGCCAGAATTTTTTTTTTCAGAACATTATGGATCTGTATATGCTACTCAACTGACTGAAGATGAGTATTCAGGTTAGCTTTTGCAGCACCAACTAGCATTTCCAGGTTACGAGCATCATGCCTAGGGCATACTGCTAAGAACAATACACCACATGACGCATCCAGTACCATTCCAAAAAAGGAAATGTTACAGAAACTCAGAACAACTGTAACATTTTACCAATCAGTGTAAGAAACTGAAATTTCACTTTTTTTTTTCTTTTCTTTCTTTATTTCTTTCTTTCTCCCTTTCTTTTTTTCCTGTTTTTTTTTTCTTTCTTCCCTTTCCGTACTTTTTTCAAGACACAGCTAAGTTGGACACAAGTACAGCAATAACTTCCTGAGATGTTTTTATGTTTACTGATTAATTAAAGGAAAGTTGATTGATTTCCCTCTTCTTCTTTGTCCCCTTTTTATACTGTGCCACAGAAGTCAAATCATAGGAGTGTCACTTATGTACTTGTTGAAGGCTCCAGTGATTGTATTTAAGCTCAAGGTAAAACTTATTTCTTTATTATATACTGCAACAGAACCTTTTTCTATGTATTTCTATTTCAGAGGAGCAGGAAGAGAAGTGAGCCTCTGTGTCACAGGCAAGGTGTGAGGGCTAATTTTGAAATGAAAAAAAAAACGGGAAAAAGATAAATACAAAGAACTACTTTTTGAAATGCAAGACAACAATGTTCCTGCAGAACAAAACCTGTTGCATGACCTCCTCTGTATGCTGCTAGGTTTTCAACCTTCAGCTCCACATTCACCCTTCCAGAACAGCCGCATGCTGGGTTAGATTTTGCAGGATCTTGCAACATATGAGTTTTATATTTCTATTCCTGGTTTACCATAACTATTTTGCTTGCATCTGAATGGAAATGAACACTGTTCCTTTGTGTATTTGGTTTTCTCCACTCTGTTCTTCTACCAAATCAAGCAACAATCCTCTCCTCTCCTCTCCTCTCCTCTCCTCTCCTCTCCTCTCCTCTCCTCT
>JACDJE010000700.1:4954-94134 GCA_016647715.1 Pavo muticus | reverse complement strand
CTCTTCTCTTCTCTTCCTCTTCTCTTCCTCTTCTCTTCTCTTCCTCTTCTCTTCTCTTCCCCTCCCCTCTCCTCTCCTCTCCTCTGTTGCTGTAGGAATTGTTGCTCAGGGTCTCAAAGCAGCAGCAGAGTAATTCCAGAGAAGAGAATGAGAAAGCACAGCAACAAATTTGTAAAATCCTGCTTTTTCTAGCACTTTGAATGTCACTAAATGAGTCAAGTTGTATGTGGTGCTGCTTTTGTTCTTTAAAGCTCGTGGATTTTTTTTTTTTTTTTACACTGGCCATGGTGTATCCACAGCAGCGTTATATACTCACACACTGCAATTCAATGTAAATGTCAATTTGTAGTGTACAGAATGTTTCAGACCTGTGCTTATTTGCTGGCCTTTTGAACATAGGGAATATGCCAACAATGACTGGAAGCCAGCAACTTGTCAGATGAGTGCCTGCCTATAGCTGCCTTCATCCCTTTAAATTTGCTCTACATTTTTGCTATACCTTTCAAGAATTAGATCATCAAAGGGGAACATAATTTCAGTTAGTATAACCAGGCTAATATTTTCACACGTGGGAATTACTAGCTGCTTTGAATCAAATCTACTTAAAGTGCTGCCAGCAGATCTGTTCTCACTCTGCAGACATCATCTGCTTCCCTTCAAAGCTTGCCTTGTCTTCTTACAGGAAAGCCATTTCTTTTTATGTATTTCACTGTTCTTCCTTATCATATGTCTTGATAGTTTTCTGCAAATTTTTAAGGTATTTTCCAGGACACTCTGCTATTTCTTCCTATTAGCTGTTTTGGGCATCAGACCAATATGCAGAATGTACAACAAGTGTGCTTATCAGAATTTTCTATCTCACACACACACACGAGAATGAGGAAGATCTGAACACCTCTCTGAAATTCATTCAATGAGCTTCTGTAAAGATCTGCTTCAACAAATCAATGTTTTATATTTAAAAACAAAAATTTGGGGGTTGCTGGTTTTCAGTTTTGATTACCAGCAAACGGAAAGTATGCAGCATTTAAATTAACTCACTTTCTTAATGCTGCAGATGAAAGTTCTTAAATGATTTGTCTGTTGGGCTCTTTTGCTTGTTTTCTGAATTACTACTTTTATTATTATTGTAACTGCCCTTGTATATATTACATTAGTGAGCTCCTGTGCCCTTAAATTTAACTAATGCCCATCTTGCATATTTATGCCCTTTCACACTGATTATTTTCCCCTGAAAGTATTTTAAATGGTAGAAAATCTATTTAATTCCAGCATTTTTTGAACATATTCCCACACTCATTTTTCAGTACTGAAATCACAAGCCGATTTCAATCAAACAGAACAGATTACTTTTTCATGTTACTCACAGAATTTGGCCTTAGGATCCTCAGATGTACTTGAATTTGCTGTTTGCATTGCACAGCAAAAGGCGTTCCACCCTATGGGCTGCATTTAGAGCATTCTGTGAGGCTGCAGCACTTTGTTTCTGCCACTGCACGGTGGTGCACTAGGTCGTGAATGCGCAGCAGGCCGACGTATGGTGCTTGGAAAGTGTGTTTATAGAAGAAATCTGTTCTCTCTAAGCCACGGCACAGGCAGAAGAAGAGGGAGCTGTTTCTCTGAGGTACAGGATTGCGCTTCGGATCTACTTTCCCAGGGCAGGGATGGAAGAGAGAACATCTGCCGTGTGTGCTGGGGTGCTCCTCCTCTGCTCTCTCTGAGAAGTCAGGGCCAGTTATCCCAGAAATGCTATGAATAATCTCAGTAGGGTTTTATGACCGCATGAAAAAGACACCACTGACCAGACAGGACAATAGTTCCTGTCACAGTAGACTCTAAAACAACACAGATCTCCGCGCAGGCATTCAGGAGGAAGCTTAAAGATGAACCTCCTCCTAAGCAAACTTCACCTTCCCTTTCCCCAGAATGGCTGTCTGTGAGTGGAGGATTCCAGCACCATCGGGCAAAACACTGAAAATAACAAAGCGAGAGAAGGATGATGGAGCTACATTTTATCAGTGGTAGCAGGTTTTGCCCAGGAGACAGGGTGCAGTTAGAGCTGGTTATTTCTTTTGTGGAAATAACAATATTAATTTAGCGTATCTTTTTATATAATCCATGTTACGATACAAAATTGTAGGCTTGCTGCAAACATGAAGCACTATGCAAGTGCGAACACACCTGAGAGCATAATAATAATACATGAAACTGTTCCAAGAAAGCAATGTGCAACTACAGCTGTTAAAATTGATATTTTTCAGGTTCAGCTTATTATTAAATAACATGAGGTGTTCTGAGAGAAAAAGAAAAAAGCTGAGGAAAGCTTATACTTAAGCTGTAACTCACCATCTTTTTTTACAGCAGCCACAAATAAAAAAAAAACAGGTAAATAAATAGATACATAAACAAACAAATCCACATGTGAATATGTAAATGTTCCTTCAGGAGACTTTTTGAATTTGATAGGAATCATGAAAGTGAGAGTTTTACTGCTGTTGTAGATGCTGAGGTGGTTCATCTTTCTGTTTGATTTACATTTCTTTTAAGGAAAGTTCTACCCTGATAAAATCACATATATGAAAAAAAAAAAGAAGAAAGAGGATTTGTTCTAGTGTAGTCAAAGCTGGGTATTTTAAAAAACGTTAACCTGGGAAACCCCATTATAACCTGTCATGTTTTCCTATATTTAATGATAAACAACGTTGTTTCCTTTGTTTTCAATTTTTACACATAAATGTGAACACTTACTGTTGTAATATTTTGCCTGCTTTCTAATCAAATTAAATCTATTTATTCTGTGTAGCTGCAGCAGTTGTTAAAGCTTATAACTTAGATGGTCACATTATTTTAATGAGGAAGAAAATAATATTCTTATAGGTTATTATGAATACATACAGCAATTCCAAAATCATACTATAAGTACTTTATTTCATTCAGCAAAACTGCTTTTGCAGCACAACAAACATCAATGCCTGTATTCCTAGAGCACATTACAATATAAAAGTCTCAGCTCCAGTTTGTACTCCATTTTACAGATGGATGAAAGGAAATGCAGAGATTTCCAGGTATTTCCATGTGTAGGCAATGTGAAAATGACAAAAATATTACTGTGGTACTCTACTCAAAATTAGCACAGGCAGTTTTTCTTAAAGTTCTGTATTCATGCTTGGGTAGGAATACAGGAAGTGTATAAAGACAGCATTTAGTCTGAGAGAGAGAGAAGAATGATCTCTTTATCAGTTGGAGAGCTAACTATGTTGGAAAACTGGGTTGGGTCTAAAGAAAGAAAAAAAGAGAACATAACATATTAAGTAGTGATAACTTCTTTTAATATTGAAAATGCAGGAATATGCTTAGATTTCCAAATAATGCTTTAATTAATAATATAGCTCTTCTCCTCACTCTCAGAATTTAATCTTTAAAAACAAACTGTTTATTTCCTTAACTAAGTTTCCATACTCTGTTAGCCTCACTTCATAGAAAAGTTTAAATGTGTAGCCATATAATATCAACACTTTAGTTAAATGCTTTTCTTGTTTATTTTGGCAAACTGTCATGCTGTTTCCCAGCAAAATACTACGATACTGAAAATGGAGATGTCCTATCTTTTATATTTTAATGCCAATGAAAATGTGTTATGCTTTAAGGGGGAGAAAGGTTTTTGTGTGTGTTCAATAATACATTATCAATCATTAATCATCAATCATTAATCATCCAGTAAAGAAGTGTGAGTCATACTGCAGGAGCATGTAAAACAATTGTTGGAAGCATGGTGAAGAAATTACAGATTGCAGTAGGAAAAGCTTTCCTGTTTCTGTCATAAAACGAACAAGAAAAACTAGATTTATTCTGCGGTGTGTGTCTATTTGGGATGTAACTTAAATTGATTTTGGCAGTTACAGACTAGATTCTAAAAAATGTTATTCCAGTATATAATATATGTAGGGAATGAGCTGCATTTCAGCCAAAGCATACAAGTACCGATATTTAGCTCTGTTGGTACTTGTTATTGATGTAGGACCAGAGAACTTTGATCAGGGAACTAATGGTTAAGAAAAAGGAAAATTCAATCCCCAACTTGAAGTCTAAAGCATTTAATTCTCCAGGCTTTTAAAGGTGTACAGTGGAGATGACATGCAGTGGTGCTAAATGCCGAACTGGGTAGTTGAAGTCAATGTGGAAGCTGATGATGAGCACATGTATCTGAAGGGGTTTGACATCTACAGAAGTCTTTTAATTAATTTCAAGGTGTGTGGAGCAGAAACAGATCTTGTTCTTGGCCTCAGTGAAGAGCTAATTGCCTTCCTCTTTGACTTCTTTAAAGACCAACACAGAGAGACATGGTTACCAGCCTTAGTGGATGGAGATCAGTTAATCCTTTTGGCTGCTGTATATTGGCAGGCTTATTTGTTTATTTACTTTGCATAGGCATCATATAATGTTTTGGAGGTTCGGGAAGTTTTGGAGAAGACATAAAATATATATTTTTAATAATCATTTCTCCTAAATCAGTCTATAATTTCTAAGGTTTAAAATCTACCGAAAGAAGAGACCCAGCCGGTACCACAGCGAACCACTGGGCTGACTGCTGTGTGGTCATAAAAGCATCATATTTTCTAAAAATTGAAATTCTTTCAGCTGCAGGATAGTAGTTATTAAAATAAATGAATGAATGAAGTGTTTGAGCTACAATTCTAGGAGAAGCAGGGTAGGATATAACTTTTTGGAACCATCTTCCCTAACATTCCATTGGTGTGTTGCTTTTTTTCCCCACACAAAATGACAAGTACAAGTAAATGAAGTCCATGTGACTATTTCTTGCCAAACGGTTAGTTAGGGCATTCTTATCCTTTCTCCTCCACCTTTCTTCTGTTTCACTTCTCATTCTTCACATGATGTTCAGGTTTTCAACATTTTTTTTCTTTCCTCCATTCCTAGAGCTTTATTTCTCTGTCTCAGTCACTTTCACTGCTTCTCACAGTCCTCCCTGCTGTATGCTTTTTCTGCATTTCAGGGGCGGCTCCTATTGCTGATTTATTTTATACAATCTTATTTACTAATTCAGACAGCCTGACTACCTGTGAGCTTCCTGTTAACTCCTAATGCATATTTCTCTTTGTAGTGAGTGCCATATCAATCCTCAAAAGGACAAGAGGAGCATAGCATGCGGCAGAGCTTCCTGAGTATTAGAGAGTTCCTTCTTTGTAAGGGTCCCAAATTCTGGCTCATTCATGTAGTCTGGAGGAGGTTCCTACCCTGATTTATGAACAATCATTGCCATGTCTTCTAGATAGGAATCCAAAATTTTTATTTATTTGTTTTTGAGAATTAATTCCAAAGCCACAGACAATAACAATCAAATCTGACTGACTGCTTAAGGTCCTACCACAATAGGCAAGCAGAAGTATTTTAACAGAAATCAATAAAAATGTGAAGACCATACGTTTGTGAGAAATTATATTTCCAAACATAGATGCAGATGCATACATTTACATAATCACATTGAAAGCCATGAACTATATGCTATACGTATTGATTATGAAACAATTTTTCTTTAGGTTTCCATCCCCCCCCCACCCAGTTCTTGAGAGGCTATTATCTAGATTCCTTAACAGATGATGTTGAGCATAATTATTATTTTTGATCCATAAACAAAAATCCCTCTGTCCCAAATTTCATAATAATAGAATCATAGAATCCTTAGAGTTGGAAGGGACCTCTGAAGGCCATCTAGTCCAACTCCCCTGCAATGAACAGGGACACCACAGCCAGATCTGGTTGCCCAGGATATGATCCAGCCTGGCCTTGAAAGTCTCCAGGGATAGGGCATCAACCACACCTCTGGGCAACATCTTCCAGTGCTTCACCACCCTCACTGTAAAAGACTTCTTCCTTATATCTAACCTAGATCTACCCTCTTTAAGTTTGAAATCATTTCCTCTTGTTCTGTCACAACAGACCCTGCTCAAGAGTCTGTTCCCTTCCTTCCTGTAGCTCCCTTGTAGATATTGATTTCATACCAAGCTGCATATCAACATCAGAAAAATGTTGGGCTATTCATTAGTATTACGCTAGTATTTGATAATCATTAACATCAGCTAGTAATTGTATCTTGTGTCCTGTTTCTTGGCTTCATGTGAAAAATGCATTAGTTATAAACGTATCATATCTGTATTTGTATTGGTGATAGTAGAGGACACTGAATGGCTAACCTACCCCACCTAGTTGATCAAAGCTTTGCCAGCCTGAACCATTTCCAGACTTCTGAGAAAGGATTAAATGAAACTCCCCAAGTGCTAACAGCACAATATAGAGCTCTTTAGTTCTTTGCACTCAAAACTGGACTTGAATTGAACAGGAATGAAAATCAGATATAATAACAATGGTTGGTACAAATACTTTCCTTTTACTGATGTATCAGGTCAGTCATACACATGACTTTTGTCTCACTTTTATTTTTTATTTTTTTAAAACTATTTAGAGGTTTTATTCTTGTCACAGGAATAAAGGAGTTGAGAACAAAACTAGTTATGCTACAGAGCTTGATTTGATTCTGTCTGGCAGACATATTTCTCATTTCTGAAAACAGGGAATGGCAGCATTAAAGATGAAGGTCTGGTTAATCTGTATTTTGCAGGCTTGTTGAAAATCTGGCCATATTAAATATAAGATGGAGGAGTGCAGAAAAGGAGTGTAATGACTTTGGAGCAGCCAATCAGAGAAATTCAGCTAGCTTTGGATCAGTGCATGAATTAACTCATTGTAAGAAATGTATTCTCACACACAGTCCTTAAAAACTGGAGTGAAATGAAGAAGTAAACAGAACAAGAAACCAAAGTTTCAGTCAAAAAGGAAGTTTGGTCTCTTTATGCTATTCATACGTTTTGTTTTCAGTAGCAGCAGTGATTCAGGCAATTTTTATTTGAAACATTAGCCTGGCCCAGTAGGTGTCAGATTAGATATACATTACTCCATTATCTCCGTATACTACTCTGCATCAAAGGAACCGTTGAGATGGGGCTCATGAGGGAGGAAGAATAAATAAAAGATATCTCCTTTTTTTGCTGTTTTGGAGGAGCGCTTTTATCATTTAGAAAAATCAATAACTGGATTGACTGCATTCAGTAGGGAGTATTATTGTTTCCCATAATGTATCTAATGCATATCATTACCAAAGTAATCACATTATTATCTGCCTCTTCCTTCCTACTCGTTTTGCTAGACATAAACTCAGTGCTATTTGTAATGGTGGTGTTTTTTTTCCCCTTTCTTTAGAACTGCTGCAAGTTGTATTTCTTCCCAGTTTCTTTATTAACTGTTTGAACTGCTCAGTACTTCTGAATTCAAATTTAGTGTTTTCCCCATTCCCCGTTTCTGTTTTATTTAAATTTGTCCAAAACAAAGCTATCATCACCTTGAAATCTGGCTTTTCTTTTTTCATATTCTGTCATAATGCCATCTTATCTTAAACACATTTTCACATACCACGTAATAGTAGAGAGGGAAAGGCAGAATATTTTCTCCATTCTAACAGATAAGAATTAAAGGGAGGGAGGTAGAGAGAGAAAGGGAAAGAGAAAGAGAAAGAGAGAGGAAGAAGTGCAGGAAACAGTTAGAGCTTTTGAAACCATTAGTGGTAAAATCAAAATCAGGTACATTCACATCAAATGAGAAATGAGGATGTGCTGTTGGTATTGATTCGCAGGCTTGGCCAATTGTCTCCGTCCAAATGAGAAGCCATTTCTTCTAAAACATGGGAAATACTACTCTTATTTCTTTGCTGAATAAGTTGTTATCAGTAGCAAACTGATAGAATGAAAGAATGTAAACAGAAATATGAATTGTTGCTAATAATTCCCTATGGGTTATGAACAATTTAATTTGTAAAGGCTGCTGCAGTACTGCTTAACAGAGATTGAAACTTTGGCAAATAAACCACAGTCGACTCAACCAGAATTGCTGTTGCAGTCCCTATCATTTGCCCATTAAACCCTGAGAGGAAACTCAAGCTCAAAAGCTACAAATAATTTTCTGCATTTGATTCAGTTGTTTTAAGGGGGATTTGCAAAAGAGAAATTAAAATTTTGTTAAACTCAGAAACATCCTGCACAGCCTCTTCGCCTGACTTACTGGGTCGCTCAGCACACAGATGGGCATTATTTTTCTTCCAGTGACAAAGTAATTGCAAACGTTCCAAAGATAATCTAGGACATACAAAACATATGTCTGAAAACATAGACATTAATGTAAACTTGCATGAGGTTGAAGTGTGGTGATCTGGCAACTCTCAGTTGATATAAAGTATCTTGAATTCACTGGCACTGTTGAGAAAGACTAATACAAAGCTCCTGATAATCAGAATTGGAACTGTTTCAGCACTCTCAGAAGCAGTCCTGAGAATATTCCTAGTGCTATCTGCTATACCAACTGTAGGCATAATAACACCAGCTTATGTAGAGATGGATTGATTTTACTTATGAAATACCTTCATTTGTTCAGCAAAGGATGTACTTTCTCATTATTATTATTTCATTATGTTTGATGTGTTAAAATATATTTATGGATAAACAATAAAATAAGGCTTTCGCAAACAATTTTGTTTAAAAACCATAGAAAGACAAATAAGTCCCAAACACAGGAATTGGCAAGAAGATATCCTTGGGTAAAGTAGTGTATTGCACATAGATATACTGAAGAAAAACCCATTTAACTTCGCTGCACAATATGAAGAAGAATGAAAGATGTTTTATAAACAGAGATAGGAAGCTCAGAGTGAAACTTCAATGTGATTGTAGTTAGAGGAAGTTTCCTTTTAATGACCAAATAAATACACATTCAGTCTATTCTCAATGCAGCAGTTTTTGGAAAGTTGTTTTCCTTCGAATTTAAGGTCACCTAGTTCCAACCTCTCAGTTGTGAGCAGGGTAGAACCTATTCTGCCACTCTTCCCAGGGCTCCATCCAATGAATACCTCCAGGGATGAGGCATCCATAACTTTCCTACCACTAGGTTTGCAGGACTTGTATTTATTTAAATGCTATTTACACACACATACAGAAAACAACTGAAAAAAAAAAACAAATTACCCAAACTGTGTGGGCTGTTGAAATGGATTAGAACTATAATCTTCAGGGAAGCATGGAGGATACAACTAAATTCCTGGTTGGCTGTATTCTCTGTGTTAATTTAAACAGTTGTTCCTCAGCTCTACGACACGAGAATGCTATATATTAAAAGAAGAATAAAATTTTTGAGAAATAGATATTAAATCTTTGGCTGCCTAGTAAACACTGAATATGTTAAAAAATATAAACTGATTTACATGCTGAAATGGGAAAATACAGTAACTAAGAAAGATCTAAAGACTATGACATATCACATATTAGTGAAACGGGGCATCATGCTTGAAAATATTTTCCATCTTGCATTCACCTAGACTTCATTATGGTTCATATCTTAGAGTATGTTAAGGTTTTGAAATATATAGGAAAATGTTTGAAATGTTTACTATGGAATATGTTTAACAAAGACAATGGAAGAAGCTGAAGAGCAAACTTAATGAGAACATCTGGGCAGGAAAGAGTTGGCGAAAAATTCAGTTGTTTAAAATATGATACATAAATTACATAAATCACACAGTCCACTAAATAATAAATTACCATTGCTAGCCTGAAATATCACTCTCCTTCAATCACCTGCAGAAACGCTGTTTCTTTGCCCTTATGTCCCCCAAAAGTAATAGGAAAAGGATGTGGGAAGGAGTAGCTACATACGTTTGAATAAAAGAGATGACTGTAGAAAAATTAACATTTTTTTCACTTTGAAACTGTTTCACAGCTATATTTAATTCAATTTTAAAAGGCAGCTTGGAAGATGTAAGATAAAAAATACTTTTAAAAGACAAATCAATGCCACATTTCACTGACAGGTAATTATTTGAAAGCTATATGATTTCAAGGACCGGGTTAAAATGTGATCAAGGATATTCAGCTGCTGGTTTAGAGCTAGTGCTTCTGCCCTTGCAAGTTTGCTGACTACACAAATGAAAAGATCTAAAGACATCAAAATGATAGTTGATATATACACCATTTGAGCAGTTTGACCAGATAGTTCTTGAGTCAGTTCATTTACAGCTAGAAGAGATGCAGCACTCTGCTGCATGTACATCAGAAGTGGAGCTTTTTGTATTTATTTCCCTTTTTTTTTTGTTAATCTACCTTAATTCTAAATTCACAGAAAGTAGTCTGTATGAAACTTCAAGCACGACGCTCTCTGTCTGCAAATCAATACCTTCCATCAAATGAAAACAAACACGCGTTTTATAGAGCATATCCCGTTTGTGAGAAACAGTATATCAGAATGAAAGCTGCATGGAAGAAACTAAGTTCACGTTCGACCCAGTGATATTAGAGCAATGAAGCAACATGTATATTAACAATACTTCTTGCTATATTCACATGTCCTTTTCCTTTTCCTTTCCTTTTCCTTTTTCTTTCCTTTTGCTTTCCTTTTCCTTTCCTTTTCTTTTTCTCATTCTCTTTCTTTTACAGGGGGCTGTAAAATACTAAAAGAGAAGACCCAGGTAAAGTTCTGCCATACATTAACAAAGAAAGATTATACTGCAAAAGCTGTAAGTCAAAACAACAATTATTACTATCAGCTTCTTCCAATGAAGGAATCACTGTAATTCATGTAGAGTCATGTCAAAACACTGGAACCCAGCATTTCCAATATAACCAATGTTGAATATAATTTATAGGCTTTTTGAAGAAAATCTCTAATTGGCATACTGTGCTGTTTTTTATTTTCTCCTTTTGAACATTTGAAGTATTTATACCAACATTATGCTGCAGTTTTTAAATAAAACTTGTTTTCGTTACAGAAGAAATTATATATTTGTTTTCTGTTTTTAAAAAAACATGCATTTTTTGCAGAAGGAATTCATTAACTTGCTACAAGAAAAAATGCGTAGGGAAGAGTAATGTGCTGTTAGCTAAACAGGCACATAAACCAGCATAGTCAGGACGAAAATAAACATGTCTGGTAAACTCTTGTCACTTAGCACTTCATGTATTAACTCACAATTTTGAAAAACATTTAAACCAAACTGCTCAGGAAATTGGCTGAACAAGATTAAAAGTTTTTAATCATAAATATTAACACACAACCTGCTTCAAGTTATACAGTCTAAGACAGTACAGGAATGCTTGGTTTAGGCCTAACAAGAGATAAATACTCTCTACTTTTTCAGAAGTCTGTCAGTGACACTTGTTTTATGTGTGGTATGAAGGGAGTGGGGTGCACAGAAGTCTTACAGAGGATACCAATTTGGTTCCACTGATGTGGAAAATGTTTTCAACAACCCTGATTTGAATAATAAGGATGGGAATTGAGTCCGCGGGTGTAATGAGAGCCTTTCTGCTACATCCAATAAATAGGTTAAGTTCAGTCATCATATGATGGCAAATCTCATTCAGTGTTAGCCATAAATTACAATTAGCTTAAGATAGCTTGGAGATTCTGATTTTTATCTTGTTATACCATTAAACACACGGATAAGTACAACATGGATGATTTTTTGTCCTTGGTAATCTCATTGAAAATGAAACCTTTTCCCATAGAACTTGCAATTTTTACTTTGCACCATCAGCACTGCATTGCTCCATCAATTGTCCAAACGTAATAAGATACATATAGGCTTTAGCAGATAAATTCTCCAAAATGGAAATGATTGTTTTTTGCTTTAGGTGAGCTGATGACTGCATTCATTTCCACTGAATAAAGATGGTTCATAAAGGAATTCTCTTCAGAATCCTTTAAAACTGTTTACTCTCTACAACACTGAAATACAAGCTTGACTATTGACAATACCAAGGAATCCCTTTGTATTATAATAATAAAAAAAAAAAAAAAAAAAAAAAAAAAAGAGAGAAAAGAAAACTTGTATAGATATTATTTTTCATAAAATAGAGCAGACATGAATTAAATTCAGAATGCAGTTCTATAAATTGTGCACATCTATGGACTCACATATTGGTCATTCTTTTTGGCTGGTTACTTTAAGCTTTGCAATGAGTTCAAATATCTTGCAACTGTTTAAACTTTTGATATGTTCAAAGACAACCAAAGTTGTGCTTTTTGGCCCGGCCAAAAATAAAATAAAATAAAGCAAGTGAGATTTTGGTCTTTCATGGAATTGAAAGGAGGATTCCATACAGCTGTGAATTATGCTCCCTCTATATTTGCTTTCTTCTGAACTTGACCAGAGAACTGTCAGTAAACAACTATGCAAAATTTACTACTTTGTTCTTCAGTTTCTTGTTATCTTAAGTAGAAAGTAAGGATAATTTCAGAAGAGATCTGCATTTGAAGCATTCTCTATTATTACTGCCTACTGTCTAAACCCACCCACAATCTCAAAGGGATGCACAGTGGTCCTCATTGTATATTCTGGAAAAATAACCTGTATAAAAAATTAATGCATTCATCTGTTTGCTTTTTTTCTCCCTCAGTATTTATATGTAATCATAACATATAATGTATTTGTAATCATAGTTACAATTTTCTTCCTAATATAAATGTTTCATATTTGATCATGAAAACTTCATTTTCTTAAAATGGGGCAGAATGAAGTAGATAAATCAACATGCTGAAAATCTCAAACAATCTTTGGAACATAGTTAATACAGGATGATTTTCTGATGCTCTAAATTAATTTGTCAAGTAGATTTTCAAGTGTTTGCTTTAATTTTTCATGTTGGCTTAAGTTCAAATTGGGCAATGAAATAGTAATTACATATAATGAGTACAATTTTGAAATATAAAATTGCCATAGGACCTTGTAGATCCCTCCATAGTTTAACAGGATCAAAACATATCTCTTACAGATTTTGTTTCAAAAGATAGGAAAAAAAAAAGAAAAAATCATCATGCTTTTTGTTGTACAGCAGTTGCAAAGTTCTCTTTGATCTGATGCACTTTATATAATTGCTGTTTTCAGTTATGTATTGTGATAACAGAATATGGAATGAAATTGAATCAAACAGTGATAATTTGAACTATTAATGGTCATCTACAATGACCAACAAGTTCAACTGCCTGATCTCTTCAGGGATAACCACAAGTTAAATGAGATTATTAAGAGGATTATCCAAATGAATCCTCTTGAATGCTGACAGGCATGGGGCACCGACCAGCTCCCTAGGAAGCCTGTTTCAGTGTTTGACCAGCCTCACAGTAAATAGTTTCCAGCCTGAATCTCCTCTAGCACAACTTTGTGTTGTTCCCCTTTGTCCATCCAGCATTTTACTTTCATGGAATCACAGAATCATTAAGACTGAAAAGTTATTGAAGATATATGTTAGAAATTTAAAAAAAAAAATTAACTGTGTTAAAGTAACATAAGCATTTAAGGGAAATCGGAACACACGCTACCAAAACAATGCTACATGTTAATTTCTGCTAAATCTAATTTATACACTATGCCTTTTCACACACAAAGAATCTTGCCATTTCATTTCCATAAACCTGGGATCTATTAATCTTCAAAAAGCATTTATTAATCTTGCTATTATTACATTCCATCAGGACTGATTAAACATTTTTAGTGAAAGGAAGTCTTACTCAGTGTCATTACCCTTGGAAAGTATACACAATATTATATTTCAAAAGAATACTAGAACATATCTGAATCTGAATTTTAACTTAAAAACTAAAGAGAAAATTACAACATATTATGAATTAACCAAAATGCAAGTCCAATTGACAAAATGAAAACAAAATTGCAAGGGCAGCCTTGAAAATCTTAGCAATTTTATATTTTTACTCCATTTAATTTCAAACATTAATTCTGTCTAAATAGAACCCGCTGTCCTAAAGCAAAGCAAAAATTTCACGTTAACAAAGTTAATACAAGCAAAAACCCACAAGATAAAAATCTTAACTGTTCCTTGAGCTGTTCTTGAAATAGCACTGTATTTTTTCAAATCTAAATTTTAAGTGTGCAATAATTTCAAGGATAACTTCATTCTATGTACATATGTAAAATAGGGAACACTGAAAAACTTAGAACCTTTGAAACAATCTAGAAGATTACTGATGTAAGGTTACAAGATAATAAACACTGATTTCAACAGAATAGTATTTGGTAAAAAAAAAAAAAAAAAAAGTGCTTGATTTGGTAATAGAGTAACTGAAATTGCTGTATAAAAATCTTAATTTTCCTCAAAGATAATACCTTTACTCATCACTTGTTAGAAGGTCTACAGAGTTGAAGATCTGAAGTTTTAACATCTACAGTAGAGATGTTAGCATTCAGTTTGACCTTCTTCAATTAGTTATCTCATGTAAATTTGAGATAAGCATAAATATTAAAATATTAATCTTAATATTATTATTGAAGCTGAGGTAGCAATGTTTTGTTTGCTTTAAGTTAAAATTTGAAACACTTAAAAGTTTTGAAACACTGCACATTTCTTCAAACACGATTTCAGTAACTTTCCAAAGGGGACTGCTTTCCTATTTAGTTCTTAATTCTCATGTTTTTTTAAATGTTAATTTCTAAATGGCTAATTTAAAATTTAGTGACACATGTCTAACAAATTAATAGCTTTTTAAGATAATCAAAATAATTGAATAATTATCCTGCACAACATTTCAGTTAAACTGAACAGTAGCAGAATTACTGCTTTTAGATATAATAGATAGATTAGTAAACATCAGGACACAAACTATGCAAATGATAAAAGTAAGTTTTTCTGCAAAATACATTACATTTCAGCATCATCATCCTGAATTTCTTTTATGTCAGAATTTCCAGAGTAAACTGTGAGAAACAGCCCATGCAGAGGAGGGAGGAAGATTTTTTTTTACACTACAAGCTGTAAGCCTCCTCAACCACATTGCCTGGGATGTGAATACAGAACTGATAGCAGAGATTAATGTAAAAGCAAACTAAGACGAACAGTTTGTTTATTTACCTATAAATTTCTTTATTTATGAAGGAATGAAGAAAAGAAATGGAAAGTAGGTGAACTAACTTTTAAAATTACACGCGCTGTATACAGCTCCTGTTTTTATCACCGAGGTATATCAAACATACTGAGCTCTGCAGAAGGGAGATCTCAAGAGTATTGTCAAACCTGATTCAAACCCTAGTGGCCATTATCTTATCTTTAAGTATTCTCAGGAGAAATACCTCTTGGAGGAAGATTGCTCTCAACAGGAGAACTCTTTACAAACACGTGTGTATGATGCAAAGAAAGTGTCAGGTGCTTTGTCCTCATAAACGCTATTGGTCTCAGTCTATACAAGTCTTAGTATTAAGTTCAACTAATAAGTCTGGCCATAGAGATTCATGCCCCATCTTAGACTAGCAGCATGCAGCAGTAAAGATGATATTATGATCAAACTTTGTGTTTTCCTACCCTCTCTGAACAGGCATATGGAGGAAATATTATTCTTTCAAGTTTTACTTGCATCAAGGTAAAAAGATAGGAATTAAACATTTGCAAAGGTGAAAACACTAAATGTTCACTTCTTAGTAAATTTTGAGTCTTATTTGCCCTTAATATCAGAAGTCAGTTTTCCATATTTACTAGAGTAACAAACACTCAAATTCTTTTAAAACTTACTTTATACATGTAAACATTCTCTATATGCAATCCTATACAAAATCCTCTATATATCCTCTTCATGTGATTATGTATACCCTAAAGCATAATAAAACTAAGTTAATAAATAAATGTAATAAATGGTATTCACACCACCTTATTTTTGAGATAAGAATTTCATTGTTTAGTGTTAGCTACTGTGTAAAACTTTGTACTACCTAAAACATGCAGTAAATATGCACCTGCAAATTATAGTGAATACCATAACATAGAAGATGAGCAAAAAAGTTATTTGTTCCATTTTACTTTGTTTTTTAAGGAATGGTTAGAGGACATCATTTTCCCTTCAGCATTCATTAAAATACTTAATGCATTTTGTTATTAGAATTATATAGGCAAGTTAATCCATTGCCATCTGGACCCACTTTTCCAAGGCTTGTCTAAGTCCTAGTTTATGTGCAAGACTGAAAGCTTTAAATGGATAATATACTTACGTTATAAGAAATACCACATTCTTTACACTCCATTAAGTTGAGATACTGACTTTATATTCTACATACCAATCATTTCTTGCCATGAATGGCAGCATATCTTTTCCACAGAGGAAAGAACATTATTGAAATGTGTTATTACCCCAACATATTCCATAAAGACATAGGTCACCATAGATCTCAGAGGTGACTGAGTGTTTTTAATATGTGATATATGATCTGTAACAATGGGACAAATGTGATCTTTGTCTTCCCACTGCAAAATCTGTGAGGGTTTGCACAACTGATTCTATGAAGACTTGATCTGGGTTGTAAATGACAAAAATGTCACAGAAAATAATTGCAAAATTGATGGGTGCTTTCCATGCGTGGATCACAACAGCACACTAGTAGGCAGATTTTGTTCCAATCATGTGATATTGCAGACAGGGAAAATCTGCAATGAGGTTAGACTTCGGCTGAGTTGTGATTGCAGCAAATAGCTTTCTAAATGTACAATTATTACTGAAATCAATAGCATAAGGAGTAAAGCAGATTAACATCATAAGTATATGGCATCTAAATTCACAACATTAAATGCAGAATAGAATCTAGATGAACATAATTTTCCCCTTAAATGTACATGTCAGTAAAGGAGAAAGCCAGCCAAAGTATCTAAGTAATACTTCCTTCTAAATATCACTACTATTGCTGCTGCTATTAATAACAATTTTTTGGCAAGGGATGTCATTTTTTAATTGAACATGATAATTCAGTATATTTGTTACATATAATACTTTGAAGATGAGAGCTTGCTCTATTTTAATGGCCAGTTTTATAGAAAGATTCAATTTTTAAAAAACATTCAGACGTTAAATTTTTTTATTTCTTTGAAATGCTAGTAACTTCAATACATTCTACTAAATTTAATTTTAATTTTAATATTTAAATTATCATGTTATTTACTAAGTAATTTTTATGGAAAATAGTCAGAAAAGATAAGCAGATGTCTGTAAATGTCATCTAAAACGTAATATTAAACAATTCAGAATTGTAGAAACATAGAACCTCCATAGAGGTTGGAAAGTACCACTAAAGATCACCTGGTGCCAATCCTCCCTGAGGACACCTTCCACCAGATCATGACACCCAGGTCCCATCCACAACTTCTCTGGACAACCTCTTCCAACGCCTCATAGTAAATAATCTCTACCTTAAACCTAATCTAAATCTACTTTTGTCCTACCTCTACACTCCCTAATAAAGAGCCTCTATTCCACATTTTTGTAGGTCAATTTTAGGTACTGGAAGGTCACTATAATGCCTCCCTGAAACCTTCTCTTCTCTAGATTGAACAACCCAAACTCTCTTACCATGTCTTCTTAGGAAAGGTGTTCCAGGTGTCCGATCATCTCTGTAGCCCTCCTCTGGATTTGCTCCAACAGCTACACATCATTCTTGTATTGGGGACCCCAGAGCTGAACACATTACTACAGATGGGCATCTACAAGGACATAAGGTCGCTCAGAGCCCAGTCCAGCCTGATCTTGAACGTTTCCAAGGATGGGATATCCGCTACCTCTCTGGGCAACCTGCTCCCAGGCCTTACGATCCTCACTGTAAAAAACATCTTCCTTACATCCAACCTGTATCTCTTTTAAGTCTGAGGCCATTTCCCCTTGTCCTACCACAAAAGACTCAGCTCAACAGTCTGTCCCCTTCTTTCTTCCAGCCCCACTTTAAATGATGATTTTCTTAAGTTTTAATATTCTTGTGAGCTAGGAAAATGTAAAGCTCAGGACTATAATTTAAATTAAATTTATTTACCTCACATTTTTCCAAATGATCACAGTAAAGAGAGTTTTACCTTTCTAATAATTTTCTCATTTTTCAGAATGAAAGATATTTATATACCGGCATTGCTCTTAAAGAGCGTGCTCAGACAAAAAGTGTTCATTATCTGAGATGATTAATTGAGTTGCTCAATTTTAGCTGGGATTATATAGAAATGGATCGAGAACAATGTGTTTGGTTCTCCTAACTTTCTATCCAGGAATAAAATAAATACATATCTAGTTTCTTGAAAAGGAATTTATTTTCCAGTTTACCAATAGTGACCATATAAATTGTGGAACACAGTAATTTTAGAAGTATTGCAGCAAAAAAGCAAACATGAAGGAATAAACAGCTTCATGTAGTGAATTAATAAAAAACTGAGAATGAAAAGAAAAACAATTATTATTTATGCATTGAGAAAGAAAACAGTGGGAAATGGATCTTTGCTGTCTTATTGCAGAGGAGAACAGACTAATTAAAATATAATTAGAGATGGTGCTATTAGCTTCCTGCCATCTGGTGCCTACAGAACACTAGAAAAACAGGGTTTCAGCCTCTTGAATCACAGTCCAGTGGGATCAGTGCTAACTGTTTCAACCACAGTTCTATCATTTTAATCAGTGCTCATAAAAAAATGGAGTCTGGTTTTCTGTTCGGAGGAGAGACACATACATAAGTTAACTATGTCACCTCAAAAGCAATGGTCCTCAGGCTTGCATGAGTGCTTTTTAATCTAGTTCATGTTAGACTGTTTGATAATTCTAATATTGACCTTACTGGACTTTTGTGCTGGACATGTGCCAAGGGCTTTCCTCCATGTATGAATACAAAATTCCTCCTTTAAGACTGACCTGGTCTGCCATAAAGCTAGCTAAAGACTTCTGCAAGCTGTGAGATAAATGAATGTCCTCCATAAGAGGTACCTTGTACTGTCCAGCAGCAAGGGAGATTTCGATAAATGCAAATAAATCCTTGTTGAGACAAGGTACGGGAAAAATAATTCTGCAAACAATAAAATTACATCTGCATCCTGTTTTGCAGAATTAAAAAAAAAAATGCACACAGAGAAAATATTTATTAAGAATTATAATCTGTCATTGGAATTGTCTCAGGAGAATCATGAATGGCCAGAATTTTTGTATTTAAATTTTGTAATAACAGATACAATGGTATAAGATTGTACTTTTCTTGGAAGAGAGGGTGTTGATTTGAATCCTATCAGGTGAATCTGGCATTTGCTTTGTGTTAGTTTTGATTGCATTTTCCTTATATGCATTGTTTGTGTTCTCTGACAGAGCACGTGGAACTCATCTGGTCAGGTTTCTGTCGAGGATATTTTTAATTATAACTATATGTTTTTGTAAGTAGTTCTTCAGTGAAATTTTTTTTTTTTCTGAAGATCAGATAAAAAAGTACTCAGGTTACTCAAAAAATTATGTTTCCTATTTATTTCCATGGAAACTGCAGCATATACAAAGACCACTATAGCCCTACTTTATAGAGCAAATTCTCAGCTACAAATCACAATTTCCAACACAGTCACCCCCATTAGCTGTGCATTTTCATCAGCAATGAACAAGAACCTGTAACGCCACGCTCATATCATAACAATCTGCACCAGTGGAGGTGACCCACTATCACAGTCACCACTGCTGAAATACACCACCCACTGCCTCACTATGCTCACATCCACTGTTTGGTCTCCATAAATGTTCAAAAAGCACTGATAAATTTTACTGTATGCCATTTTTTCTGCATGGAGCGATTTACACCTTTGCTTCATCCACACTTCCATGTCAGACACCACTTTGTCAGAAGAACAGAAAATATCTGATATGCAGAGTAATCCACAATGGTTCTTTTCTCTCTGAGCTAATTCTTGTTAATAAATGGTTTAACTGTCCTGTGTTTACTGTGAAAGCAGAAAAGAACAGAATATGCTAAACAGGCTTGAGAAGTGCACTTAAGTAGCAGCTGCCAAAGGAGAAACTGTCTTTTTTGGCACATACACAAATAAAATCGGGTATTGGGAATATGAGTGGATGTTGTTCATGAATCTGGTGCCAGGAAAGGTTATGGAACAGATTATCTTGAGTGAGATCACATGGCATGGGTGGGACACCAGGGGATCAATCAGGTCCAGCCAGCATAGTTTTACAAAAGGCAGGTCCTGCTTGACCAACCTCATCTATTTCTATGATCAAGTGAGCCACCTGGTGGATGAGGGAAAAGCTGTTGACATAGTCTACCTACACTTCAGCAAAGCCTTTGACACCATCTCCCACAGTATTCTCCTGGAGAAGCTGGCAGCCTGTCCCTTGGACAGGTACGCTCTTTGCTGGGTAAAGAACTGGCTGGAGGGCTAGGCCCAAAGAGTGGTGGTGAATGAAGATAAATCCAGCTGGAGGCCAGTCATCAGTGGTGATCTGCAGGGGTCAGTACTGGGGCCTGTCCTGTTTAATATTTTTACTGATTACCTGGATGAGTGGATTAAGTGCATCCTGAGTTAAGTTTGCAGGTGACACTAAGGTGGGATGAAGCCTCAGTCTGTCTGAGGGTAGGAAGGCCCTTCAGAGGGATCTGGACAGGCTGGATCACTGGGCTGAGGTGAATGGGATGAAGTTCAACCAGAAGAAGTGCTCTGTCCTGCACTTTGACTACAACAACCCCAGGCAATGCCACAGGCTAGAAGGCTGTGGAAGAAATGG
Organism: Pavo muticus; assembly: GCA_016647715.1. Lineage (NCBI taxonomy): Eukaryota > Metazoa > Chordata > Aves > Galliformes > Phasianidae > Pavo > Pavo muticus. Next base: position 73,509 of record JACDJE010000700.1, on the reverse strand, counting down.
ACCTGGGGGTATTGATCAACACTTGGCTGTACATGAGCCAGCAGTGTGCCCAGGTAGCCAAGAAGGCCAATGGTAGCCAATGGTGCAAATGCTCTCCTTGTGACCAGATTTTGCTCTGGTGAGCCATGCATCTCATCACTCTAACATAAAGGAGAAGGAGAGAGAATGATGATTATGCTTGGTGACAGGATCAGTTGCAAGACTGCACTGCAACATTTCTCTAGGCAGTTTCAGGATTCTTCTAACAGCACTGTACTGTGAAGGCCAGCTAGGCCAAGGGTTTCTACCAACATCCCAGATGTAGCAGATAAGATCGCTAATTACACTTTGCACAAAGGCAGTGAGGATGGTCAGGATCCTGATTTTCAAGAAAGTGTCAGAAAGAAGGTAGCAACAGTTCAGCTTTGTCTGTATATTCCAGAACTACTCTTGCTGAGATTCTTCTCTTCTAAGAAGCAGACTACATTTAGTGATCTCCTGTGTTGCTTGACTAAAATTATGAGGCAGACATAAGTGAATAAATGGAGAAGTAAAAATTGGGTCATTCAAAATTTGATCATGCACTGAAATTCAGAGTATCATGCTCATAAAAGTCACATTAAAAGAGGTAAGTGGGACAGGATATATGCAAGACCAATCTTGCTAGAATCACCTTTATGTTAACAAGAGAAATGCCACAGCAGGTAGTATATGCATAGCTTTCATGTTATCAGAATAAAGGTCACTTGTGATTTCTGCCCCTACTCATCGGTTGTAATCTGTCTGGCACATATTTCTTTTGTTCTTTGAAGTAAAAGAAAGCATAAAAATTTACCCAGTATTTCCATTCAGTTTCTAGAACAACATGGCATGCTTTAACACAAATGTTCTGCATGGATTTAACTGCTTTTTTTGCTCCTTTAAGAACTTAGCTACTTCATGCTACATATTGTATGGCAGATGTGAGCTTTGCAGGACTGAAATTTCAGATATTAAGCACAATAAGCATTTTCTTGTTGTCCTTACAAGCTGAGGAAAAAAAAAAGTTTTCTTTTACCCTGTGTTGTTGAAAATGTATTTCACAGCAAAGGATTTTCAGCAGCTCTAACAAATTTTGTTGTACTTCTTTGTTGCACACAGCTTTGTTTGTGAGCATTTTAGAACAGGATTAACATTATGGTCTAATGAAATCAATATTATTTAAAAAAATAAAAGTAAAAATAAAAAACACACACCAAAAAAAGGCAAAAATAAAATAAACAATGAAAAAAACACACAAAAAAAACCCCTAAGGGTGCTGATCATAAACACTCTTATTTGAAAAGTAAGTCAATATATACTTTTTTTCAAATAAATATTATTATCCAATTAACTATATAGGCATTTATAGATGGTAATTATTCTAATTTAAACAAAGACAAATTGCTTTTCTAACAATAGAATCTTGCTATTGGTTTCTCCATTGCTTTTCAATGAATTATTCTGGTAAGGAGTAAGAGAACTGTGCTGATGATAATAATCCTCACTTAGATATAATTAAAAAAATAAAATTGCCTTGTTAACTTAAAAAAAATCTCGCCATTAAAAAGACGAGTATTTTCTTCACTAGAATTATTACTCTTTACTAATGAGCAATGTTCTAGGAAAATGACTATTTAATATGTAACCAATTAGTAAGAAAATTAAGTCAATTACTAAACACAATTTCTGTATAAAATGTTAATTAAATTCAGAGGTATTTTTAATAAGATTAATCTGAAGAAAACAAATTAAGAAAAAAAGTCGATTTAGCTTCACTTTAATCTATTAATCAAAAGCAGTATTTGGCTTTTATAGACATATTTATTGCCATAGTTATTGTAATGGTTAATTCAGCATTTATAAATTCAATTCATAACCAGAGGGCCTGAAAATCCTGTTAAGTCTGCTGTTTATGTAGTTGAGCATAAGCTGAAGATACATTTTAATGCAAACATTAAGAATAAAATATGAGTAATATTCCTTTGATCTCGACAAAAGTGCTGATTAAGCCTGACCCTGTATTGACTTACACTTTATGGAGTTTTTTGAATATGTATACATCTTTAAATATGTAACAGAATATGACTTCATTGTTTTAGAGCACTGAAAATAGCAAAGGCAGAAATGAGCCAGCAGGGAACTTGGACTATTGTTTTCTTTTCCTGATTAGCAACTATAGTGGGCTGCAGAATATAAAACTCAAAAATGCATTTTATTTGAGTCTGTGTCAAATTTCTCATTCAGCCTTCCTATATATTATAGGACCAAAGTATTTCCCAACATCCTGGAAGAGCAAAAATGAACTGTGTGCTTTTGTAAAAAACATTGCCTAACGAAGTCTAGTCTGAAAGTCACTATTGGTACAGTACAGTGGTATAAGAAATTAATTCACATTTGGAAGAATTTCTAGTTGAGGAAAAAAAGGTGGACTTTTGGAGTATTGACTGTTTGGCAAAAGAATCCAAAATTGCAACTGTCAACCTTTAGTTATCTTGTAAGTTCTCCCTTGCTTTTCCGGAGAGCGTAATAGCTGGCAATTTTTTAAATCATCTTTCAAAGGTATTCCTTTGCTTCCTATAATATTGCCATGTCACCGCGCTTGTAGGGAGTGCCAATTTCCACTCAATCCAGAAAGGGCCACACTGTACAGCACCAGGAAAGCAAATAACGTGCAGTGAAAGGAGACAAAACATCTCTCTAATGCATGTAGTTGCAAGGTTCCTTATGACAGCCAAGGGTTTTCCATCTCCTTTAACTGAGATGTTCTCACTAAAATTCTTAAAGACCTCGTTGAAGAGATATGACAGTAGGAAAACAGCAGGTCCAATGACACAAAGTCCTGTTTTTGTAAATAAACAGTAACTTGTTCAAACATTAGCATTCAGTTACAGAAAGCAATAGAAATTCATCCAAGATCACTTTAGTAGCCAGTTCCAAGGATGACTTTGAAAACTTCTCGTGAACTATCATCTCCTTGCCACACTGCTTGCTTTAGTGCTCCTATATTAGGTTTTCACTTAAAACACAGAAAATTGAGCAATGGACAGCACCAATTGCTAAAGAAGAAGTAATCATCCTCCAATTTTTAAATCAGATTACATTATTTTTGTGGATAAATTTGCAATCTTGAGTATGATATGGCAGATGTCTAAAACAGAAAAAAACAGTTTGCGAACAACTGTCACATTAAATATCATTTGCATAATAAATATTTCATTCCAGCTTAGTAATATTTTCAGCTTATTAATATTTCATTTCAGCTCATTTATTCCAGTACCTGAAGGGGATCCACAGAAAAGCTGAGGAGGGACTTTGATAAGGGTATGTAGTGACAGGACAAGTAGAAATAGCTTTAAACAGAAGGAGGGTCAATTTAGACTAAATATTAGAAAGAAATTACTTACTGTGAGGGTGGTGAGACACTGGTACAGGTTGCCCAGAGAGGCTGTAGATGCCCCCTCCCTGGAAGCATTCAAGGCCAGGCTGGATGGGGCTGTGAGCAACCTGGTCTAGAGGGAGGTGTCCCTGCCTATAGCAGGGGTTTGGAACTAGGTGATCTTAAAGGTCTTTTCCAACCCAAACCACTCTATCATTCTATGATTTGATGATTCTGTGATGATTCTATGATGACTCTATAATTAGAGATTTTTAGACAAAACAGAAGACTACTGTGACTATTGTGGTTTTGGCTTCTTTAGCTCTTAGTTCATACTGTATTCCTATAAGAGGAGGATAAGCGGATTAGTGCAGGGGAAAGGAGACTGCTGATTGTCTTAGGGAGAACAGCCCATGCTGACAAGAGGAAGAGAAGGGTGTAGAAGGCAAGGAAAATTTCACTTTCCACATCTAATAAACTACAGATAGAGTCAAAGGCAGCAGTGAAGACAAGAGCAGTCAGTTAGGCCTTCATGGATGGATGAAAAGAAGACATAGTTTTCTGAAGCCTGAAATGGAAAAGGGAAGAGTGTCATGGTGTAGGAAGCATCTAAGAGCAATGACATGTGCAGGAGGAAGAATGTATATAAAGACTATTCCTCCTTCTTCCTGGCTTCAGACCTTTGAATAGTCTCCATAGAGAACGTTAAATACTCTACATCTTAGTACTCAAAAATGAATTTTTCAGAGTATAAAAGTTTACTGTAGAAGTTTGGAAAGTGTTTGCACACTGAGACCTAGAAAAATGCACCAGAATTCTATTACTGCTGTGGTTTTACAGTAATCGTTTAAGCAGACATACTTAGAAAAATATAGATGGGGAGACAGAGATTGTTGATTCTTGGCCAAATTCTATATCATAAAATGACTGACAGAATGATAGAGTGCTAGAATGACAGAATGACAGAATCATAGAATGGCTAGAATGGAAGAGACCTTAACAATCAACCAGTTCTAAAATCCCTGCCATGAGCTAGTTGCCACCCATTGCATCAGGCTGCCCAGGGCCCAATCCAACCTGACCTTGAATGCCTCCAGGATATCCACAGCTTCTCTGGTCAGTCTGTGCCAGTAAAGAACTTCTGCCAAACATTTAAAACAAATCTCCCTATTCCCTCTTGTTCCATCACTATCTGCCTGTGTAAAAAGTCTGTCTCCCTCCTGTTACAAGCTCCCTTCAGGTAACGGAAGGCTGCCGTGAGCCTTCTCCAGACTGAACAAGCCCAGGTACATCAGCCTTTCTTCATAGGATAGGTGCTCCAGCCCTCTGATCATCCTTGTAGCACTCCTCTGGATCCACTCCAACTGTTCCACATCTTCCGTGTACTAGCGGCTCCAGGCCTGGATGCAGTACTCCAGATGAGGCCTTATGAGAGGAGAGCAAAGGGAGACAATCACCTTCTGCCTGCTCACCACCCCTATGTTGACGCAGCCAAGGATACCATTGGCCTGCTGGGCTGCAAGGGCATACTGCCAGCTCACATCCAGCTTTTCATCCACTAGAACCTCCCAAGTCCTTCATTGCAAGGCTGTTCTCAATGAGATCCTCTCCTAGTCTGTACATGTCTGGTATTGCCCCAACAAGAGTTGTTCACTCCTCCCACTCTATAGGAGAATGGTGAAGAATAGGATCTTTTGTGATTACAAAGGCATTCAGCCATGTCTAGAAGAAAGACATCAGGGTTATGAAATTGATTTTGGATGATGATAATGTGTATCAATGGAAAAGTTTTCTGAGAAAAACCCTAAATGCCCCCACAATACAGGTATGATTTACCTTCACATGGATCAATATATAAATGGAGATTTACGCAGTGAGCTGCCTCAGCAGAAATGGTTGGTGATAGCAAAGTATGTCAAATACTGACCAGACCAAAAAAGTGAACTAAGTACCCTACATCCTTTCTTCCTATCACCAATAAAGAGAAAAATTTCTAATATATTCTATAATATCATCATATGAAGTTAAATAAATGGTTCTGGATGTCACTGTGCTGATTTCTGTTCAGAGAAGGTACAGCCTTCTTATTCTTGTGTGGCAGGTCTGCTTGTTTTGTATATTCTATACTTAATTTGCATCTTTTGCTTCTTCTGTGTATAGAATCATAGTATCATAGAACTATAGAATGGCTTTACCTGGTCATCTACTCCAACCCCCTGCCATGAGCAAAGACACTTCTAGTACATCAGGTAGCTCAAAACCCCGCCTAACCTGGCCTTCAACATCTACACGGATGAGGAATCCACAGGTTCACTGGGCAACTGACTCCTATGCCTCATCACCCCCACTGTAAATAATTTCTTCTTAACATCTAATCTGAATCTACCCTCTTTTAGTATTCAGCTATTATTTTGCCAGTACCCTGATTTTGATTTTTCCCTGATAAAAATTGTCCCTCTCCAGCTTTCCTGTAGGCCCCCTTTAAGTACTTAAGGGCTTTGATGAGGTCTTGCTAGAGCCTTCTCTTCTCTAGACTTAACCAGCCCAACTCTCTCATCCTTTTTTTCATAGAGAGCTGCTTCAACCTTCTTATCGTCTTTATGACCTTCCTCTGGACCTGCCCTGACAGGACCACGTCTTTCTTCTGCTGGCGGCCCCAGAACTGAATGTGGTACACCGGATGAGGCCTCAGAACAACAGAATAGAGAGAAAGGATCTCGTCTCTCAACCTGCTGCTTATGTTTATGAATCATGTCATTTGCAACACAAAGCCTCAGAGAACAAGCATTCTGTGTTATGTAAGACCTCACACACCAAGAAAGAAGCAAATAGAGAGGTCTGTTGCACAACCAACCTTCACTAACCTAAGGTAATCAGAGGGCTGGAGCACCTCTCCTATGAGGAAAGATTGAGGGAACTGGGCTTGTTTAGCTTGGAGAAGAGAAGGCTCCAGGGAGACCTCATTGTAGCCTTCCAATACTTGAAGGCAGCATACAAACAGGAAAGGGAATGACTATTTACATGGGCTGACAGTGAGAGGCCAAGGGGGAATGGTTTTAAACTGAGACAGGGGAGGTTTGGGTTAGATATTAGGAGGAAGATTTTCACTGAAACAGTGGTGAAGCACTGGAACAGGTTGCCCAAGGAGGTTGTGGCTGCCCAATCCCTGGCGGCATTCAAGGCCAGGCTGGATGTGGCTCTGGGCAGCCTGGTCTAGTGGCTGGCAACCCTGCACATAGCAGGGGGGTTGAAACTAGATAATCATTGTGGTCCTTTTCAACCCAGGCCATTCTATGATTCTATGATACACAGACAAAAACTGGGCTCGCTACCTTGAAAACAACTCTGAGTAGACTTCAACCTACCTGAAGCTAACATTCCATTGCAGAGTGTATGTGGATGAGGACTGGTCATACAGTTAAGTAAATAAGATATGTTGTCACTTGTTGACTCGTTCTTTCTGATCACACCTACAGGATTTCTAGCATGTTTTATTTCTGCTGATGTTTATTCAGTGTGCTATCAAGTCCTACAGCTGAATTTCCCTTGTGTATGATCTTCCTACTATTTCTTAAACAAATAGAAATGCCCATCTGCTGCTGCCTGTTCAAAGGAACAGGAAAAAAAAAAGCATATGGGCTATTCCTCTGGTGTGGCTAAACAAGAAACATCACTCTCCAGAGCTGTCGTTCCAGTACATTTGATAAACTTTAAATGCAACTGCAGACATGTTGTAATACAACTTTCTCAGATGTCTGTGTTTCTGATTCTCTATCACACTGGGGAGATTTTACATTAAACATTCTTCCTATTGTTCTCTTCGGTAGTTTATCCATGTCAGAAGTAGTACGTGTGATGTATTCAGAGAAGATTACAGCACTCCCCAAAGAATTCTTGCATGTATATTTCAACAATGCAGACACAACCAGGGATGCCTCACTTGTGAGTACTGAAAAAATGGATACATCTTTCTGGGTGAAATGTAAGACAAGGACAGATCTGTTTCTTTGTAATTTCATCTGCAAGTTATAAAACTACACTAGAGTTAAGTGTTTCACTGATAAGTTATAACCTGCTGGATATAGACAGATATTCATCTCTGGATATGCTTTCAAAATCAGTTTTTTTGTGGAAGAGAATTCTGTCTATAGAAGCATTGGCTTTCCAAGAGAACGTGCAGTTGCACTGGAGAGTAATGAATGAAGAATGGCCTGGGTAAGTCTTGACATCAGAGGATATACCTAGAGATACTTGGTTTTATTTTCCACTTCATTTTGTTGCATTAAAATCCAACATGTAGGAAAATTTCAAAAAAAATCTGTTTATTAAGTATCATTGGAGATCAGAATTATGCGATTTGAATGTAACAAATTGTAACTTCATAGCACAGCCTTAAAGAGCAGTGGTGAGTTTGTAAGGTCCTTCCTTTTGAGAAAGCTTGTCAACCACTTACAATTTCATTCATCTCACAGATGTAATTCAACAGAAATGTGGTTACTTAGGCAAGGAAAGAAGGCTAAGCATAAGTTAAGATTTCTAAAAGAAAGAAAATATGGCTCAGTTTGCAGCTGCCCACTGCAGCTGTTCAGCACAGCTTGCTCTTTTCCTTTCACCATTACCAGTCCACAGGTTTTTTTGACCTGTCAACATACTTAAGGGAAAAGAGGTAGGCTTTGATAAGACTGGAAAACCAGAAAACCATCTGTACCAATAGCTGGAGCAAAAGTTTTGTCACCCCTCTTGTTTCTGCCTGGGATGGTGAGAGATCATGGCTTCATTTTCAAAAGAGCTTCCTACCAATGCCAGGGTAATGAGATCAAGCCATCTTTGTAATCACAAAATTTGTGCACTCTTCAAGCATGCACCTCATTTTTTTTATTAAAAAAAAAATGCAGACTTCCATGGTCTTTCTAGTGTCAGAGTTTATAGTCAATTGATGGAATTTAATTCCTCGCAGGAATCAAGATTCACAGGAGCTTGTGCACACCTCTAGTACAGAACTTGCTTCCTTTAACAATTGCAGAAAGGTTAATTTAGAATGTAATGGCATTTACATGGATGCAAAGGGCAGCTGGCTCTGCCTGGCTGGATAAATAAGTAACGAAAATGGAAATCTACTTAGATTCAAAAGGCTTCCCGCTGAATGTGGAGAAATACTCTGAGTCTAGGAGCAGCTATAAAGCGGAAGGGATTGTACTCCTGAGAGGGACTGAAAGCCACTTCTGTTGGGTTTGAAGGAGGGTAAAGTTGTTTTCTTTTGTTGCTTTTTAAAAAGATATAACAAAACTATAGAAGCATTCCTTTCTTTAAAGGCAAATACTAAAATGACATGAAATTTAATTCACATCTTTCTATGGCATTTTGAGTCCTCACTACAAACAGCGACCAGTTCACACAGAAAGCGGGCAATGGACAGATGTTACAGACTTGTCTGATTGCAGATGCAAACTCAATTACACTTTTTAAAATTTAAGACGTGTACAGATGTGCAATATAATTAATTTAAACACCACTGTATTCAGTATAAAAATGACTTGGTTAGTCTTTTAAAACATTACTTGAAAAGCATAAGATATAAACACTTACTGAAGAAAAAGATTAACTGCGCTAATATTTAAATTCAGGGATTAAAATGAGTCAAAATCATTGAGATGAATGACTAGCTCCAGGGATTGAGTGAAAAGTTGGGGTATTTACACATACAGCACAGAATACAAACTTTCTTCCACAGCCTTGGGAAGCTGGACACCCTAATATTGCTTTGGAAATATGCTTCAGCATCAGAAGCAAGACCAGTTTCACATTTGTTTTGTATTCTGGCAGTATATCATACTCCTTGGCTTCTCATTCTTTCATTTTTTCTGTCCTCAGGCTCATAAGATAGAGACTGTATAATTAAGCACTTTGACCACCATCTTTAATATTCGTATCTTTTTTCAGACTGCCTTCCACACATGAAAAACAATATTTTTTCTGGTAGGTAAATCAGCTTCATCCTGCTCCCTCAAATTACTCTTCGCATCGCATGACTTTTGATCAGCAGTTCAATTCAAATCTCTATTTTATACTTGTTTGTTATATGCTAAAAAACAACTAAGAACACACAGACTCCTAAAATTTGCATAGGTCTCAGCTCTCTCCTTTTCTATTCCTTTCTTTATTCCCGACTGTGATGATCTGCTCTGTGCTCATAATTCTGGTAAAGGGCCGTGTCCCCTGTTTCCATTGAAACTACTGACTTTGAAAATGATTCAGCACGTACAATAATCAAAATCATGAAAATTTTTGCTGCTTTATCTAAAGCTTGCTGATTCCTTTTGCAATGTTTTTATATTTAGTGTCATACATTTTACAATGAAATTGTATACTGAAATGGGAAGGTCCAAATCTTATATTCCATTTACATGACAGTATATCTGAGGAGAGAATTTTATTGCAATTGTATTTTAATACCCACAACACATGCAGCAATGATTAGGGTAGTACGGTTAGGCTGCAGTTGGACTTGATGATCTTCAAGGTCTTTTCCAGCCTGAGCAATTCTATGATTTTGTGCTTTGGAGAATGTGAGCTATGTATCCACTAAAAAGGCCCAGCATCAAGCTTTTGTTTTAGTTTCCCATGGAACATGCCATGTGGCCTCCTGCGACTAAGATGTCATCATGAGCATTCTGATTTCCCTTGTTTTCTCAGCTTCAGTAATTCCTGATGCCTCTGTCAGAATATACTTTTGCATGACACGATCATGTACCTGTGCTGTACAGACTAAGCTTTTGTGGACTGTTTTGGGGATATCAGAATGGTATGGTAAAGTTTCCTTCTGTCTCGCTGAAACACCTAAGGAAATAATAGTAGCAGGCTGCCTTGCTTCTCTTAGTCTACCAGTGTACCTAGGCCAAAAAAAGCAATGAAATCTTTCCAAGGTGATTCATAGTCAAAACTAAGTGGTATGATGGGCAAATAAACACATATTCAGAATTCTTCCTATTTAATAGACCTTTACTGTGATATGTGACAGGATATATAATTTTTTTTCCAGTAGAGAGCTTAGTATGCATTTCTTTTTCAGCTGCCTAATCGCTTCATACTATGTATATCACAGTAACCAAAACGATATGAAACGCATAGTCTTGGCAGAATTCCACAGTGTATTTTCACCAGCCTAATAGAAATGATGTTTTTGGGACAGAGTCCCATTTACATTTGTCCTTTATTTCCTCCCTTTCTCTCTCTTAAAAAAAAAAGAAAAAAAATTCAATCTTTATTATCTCTGGGTCCTGATTTTATGAGCAGCATCAGGGAAATGCAAATGAAAATCCATTAAAACATCCACCTCTTCAACAAACCATATACACTACAACTATATTTCCAGTGGCAAGCTTTAACTGTTCCTGTTTCATTCCTACAACATATTTTTTTACAGAGCAGCTATCAAGGTGGTTGAAAATTAAAAAGAAATCAATACAACTTGAAGCTACATTACACCAGGGTCTTATATATGTTTTCTTTAGATTTCTGAGAAGCAGCTTTGTGCTGGTGCTCTATACCCATCTGCTTTCTCTGGTTGGGTATTTTTAAATTCCAGTCATCATACGGTTAGAATTTGCAGGTGGTTCTCAGAGAACTTTTTCCCCTCTAGCTATCTGTAGAAAGGACAATGCAATTAATAACAGATGGTACGGAATGACCACGTCCTTGAGAGAATGCCTTATTGGCACCTCCTGCTAATTGTATCACATATAACGCAAGTAAAAGCATAATAAATCTGAACTGAGGGACATTTTATGCAAGAGCTCTTCTCCCTTTCCAGACGGTAAATTGCTCAGCTCTTGAAATATCTATAACCTTGTGACACCCAACTTGCATTAGCTTAATTGCTTTTTTTTCTTTTCTTCCTTCCTCCCCTTCCTTTCTCTGTCTCTTTTTCTGCTTCCTGGCTCTATAATAGCAATTCAGTTTTGTTAGTCTACCTGCCTTAGTACTTAGGAAGTAAAAGATCTGTATTTGATGTCAACATTTTATTGGGTCTGATATGCAGACTTAAATCGCCCTTTATGAAAAGCCTTAAAGCATTTGACATAAGAACATAGGGGGAAACACTAAATTCTGAAAGAGCCTAATAGAAATCTGCAATAATATACCCATTAACTGAGAGATGCCTACATCTGAGATGGATCAACAGATACACTCCATTCTCTTTTTTAATGAGTGCCATAATAAAACAATAGTGCTGAAACACAAAGAATTTTTCTTCCCCGTGGTAATAAATGAGTAACAAACAAGCTTTGTGGGAAAAGTAAGAAAAAGTGCCAAACAGCCTCATGCCTTGTCACCACATGGGGATGAAAAAGGGCTGCTCTGGTAGACTTTGCATCTGTTGGCAGTAGTGGCAGGGGAGACTGCATGTATTTTCCTCAAGAAAGTTCTGGTGGATTTCCTTGTTCTATTTTTACTTACATCAGTTTCAATTACAGTTTTGGTTCAAGGAGAATTAACAGAAAAGGTGAACAATATCATGTACGTACAAGAACTGCTTAAAGGAGATGCAGCTTAAGGAACAGAAGGATGCAGCTGCTGCCCACAGTGAACAGTATCTACAGTGACTAGAGTGCTGTCAACATGTATTTATGTTTTGGGCCCGAGACATCTCCCTAAACAAACACTGGGAGGGATTATTCAAAGTACACTTGGGCAGTGCTTGTGAAAATGTGCCAAGTCATTGTAATTCATTCCCAAAGAACTCTTCAGGTACCTGCTGTCCCATGTAAAATGCTTATTTCCTTTGGGCAAAGAAGGTCTTTCCTGGGCCAAAGAAGGCATAGCATGTCAGTGTGATCTCCAGAGGAGGGTGAGCATTGGACTGGGAACTGGGATTTCCAGACCTACCTACTTTCCTTTCTTGGTACTGAGCTTCTGAATGACTACAAACAATTTACTTCAATTGTCTATGGTTTTGTTCCTGCTTCTTACTCTGGTCTCATTTAAACTACAAGCTCTTGATTAGTGCCTATCTTAAGGGCTCCTGAGTATTACTGGAATACACAGTTGTAATAATAACATGATAAATACTTTTGCATGTACAATTCAAAATTTAAGTATAAAAGTTGTATGTCAATTCCAACACCTCTTTAGGAAAAACATAGAAATGCAAAAGACGTTCCTGAAAGACTGCTGAAATCTAAGCTAAAATCATTATGATTTTGATTGTTCATGTACTGCACCCTAAAGCATGTCCTAAAATAACTACAAGCTTAGTTTTTGACATACTCACCTGACTCTTGTTTTACATTCTCTTAAAAGTGCTTAACTGAGTTCTCTCAAATATGCCTGTGATGAAACTGTAGCCCAACTCTATACCTAGCTAATTCTATAATAAGATCCCATTGGTTAACTGAGAGGAAAAAAGAAGTTTCAGAATGCATTAATTTTAGAGATTATTTGCAAATTAAATTAAATAGGCAAGTAGGTAAATAAATGCATGAATAAAAAAGACACACAAAAAAACAGTGTGAGTAAAGTAAATTGTCTCACCACTGCTGAAATGAGAAGCATATGCTCTAGCATTACAGAGGTCCTGGCTCCATATTCCAGTATGTCTTCAGTCTGGCCGTGGCAGATGTCAGACCCTGATTTCAAACAGTTTAGTTGCTGAACCTGCAGAAAATAAAATCACTGTGAACAGGGCTTTTTAAGACTTTCGTGGAATATGAATTTAGCGATCTGAGAGAAGACTGAATAAAAAAGACAAAGAATAAAGTAACAAAGATGGCATGGGTTAGGGGGGAACACATAATTGCACCTCCCTAGTAGAAGGTTCAGCAATAAGCATTTTTGGAACATGTTATGTTGATTGTGATATGTTTGTTGGACATCTGTATTTATATTTCCATTATTTATTGGATGGAGTCAAGTTTCATATACGTTTAATACACACTCAGCATCACCACTAAATGACCACCTCTATGTTTTCCAAACGTTATTTCTACAGCTGAAAGTCAGTTCGGCTTGTGTGAGAAAGTGAAGAACAGCATCCTTTTAAACAGATGTATAACTATAGCCACAGGGGAAAGGTGATCAAACCAGTATTTAGACATCAAAGCAGGTATTCTTATATATCAAAGACAGCAGTTAACTCCTACTTTAGTATCACTTTAGATATGACATTACCTTCCACAACTCTGTCATTTCTTGTCCTTTATGCTTTTATTTTTTCGACTTGTGCTCTTGAATTATAAATCTAAGGTGCTTTCCTTAAAGGTCACAGCACTTTGCTTTGGTAAGAGCGTAGTTCGAGTGGGTGGATCTGACTGAAATATAAATAGCATGTGTTCAGACGATGATGGAGGAAAACTGTCATTTTATTTCTTTTAAGAATTTTCAGAGTGGCTTCTCATTTTCTAAACTGTCATGACTTATGCTTGGGTACAGAGCAGGAAGAACACAGGCTTACAAGAGACATTCAGTGCTCTTCTTCCTAAAAGTTTGTTATACATCATTACTCATTATCAACACAGCAGTGCTTGACACTCTCTCTGTTGTCTCAATTTTTAACTTTTACTTTCACAAGTGTACTCAGTACTTGTGGTAAATATCCATCAAAGTCTTGATTTATCTCAGTAGACAGGACTTGTCATCTCTTATTTTTCAAATATTCTGAACCTTTCTTCAGACCTTTTAATTAACTTGTCTTTCAAGGTGAAGTCTCTTTATTTTCTGAAAAAGAACAAAGAGAAAATATCATTCAGATTACATTTACTGCGTCTGACAGCTTTGGTCCATTGTGAGGCAACATCTTGTTCCTCTTAAAATCCTTTAAACTAGAATGTAGCAGAGGGGAAATGTAAAAGACAAATGAGTGTAGCACGGTGTCTAAACGTTAACAGCAAAATAAGCTAAGTACTGCTTTCTCATTCTTTGATACTATACACTACAGTAGCGCATAAGAATGAAGTTGCTCTTCTTTTGGATGAAATCTGAGGCGGGACATTAAAGACCAAGGCAGGGATGAATTTAACACATTGCAAATTATGCTATTTCAGCAAATCTTTAGAGATCATGGAAGTTGTACTTGTATCATTATATTTAAAAGTCTTTGAAGCTCCTACAGTCTACTCATTTGTCCATCTAGCCCACAATTTCAAACCAATTTGCACCTCTGCTACCCAAAACATGAAGGCAAATTCCACGATTTAATAATGAATTTACTCACTCTTCTTCCTGCTTAATTTAAACATCATGCCTCAAAACATCATTTTGCATACTCTACTTCAAGAGTTGTAAGAAATAGGAAGGAAAAATTTGATATTTGTCTTCATTATGTTTTGGCATCTCTGTCATATTCATTGACCTCCACCTTTCAAAACCTGAGCATCTGTTAAATACTTATTGTAGAATTCCTCCTTCAGTGCGAGATTTCTCTATCATAAATCATCCTAGTTACTTTTGTCTATATTTTTTTAATTATAACTCCTGGACAGTATAACTAAAAACACAAACATGAATCTGTACCAAGATAGGATGATACTAGCAAGAAAGAGAAGAATAAAGACAATAATAAAAACAACACACAAAACTGTAAAGCTATAGGATCAGCCCAAGGATAGTTATCCAAAAAAATCTACCACTGCTTCCTGAATTCAACCTTTTACATACATACTGTGTAGTCCAACCATCTTTCCAGGCACAAGACTGTGAAAACTTACTCAACTGTGCAATCTTGACCTTGACTTGAGAAGAGAGCCTATGTGAACCTCATGAAGTTTAACAAGGTCAGGCGCCTTGTGTC
Organism: Pavo muticus; assembly: GCA_016647715.1. Lineage (NCBI taxonomy): Eukaryota > Metazoa > Chordata > Aves > Galliformes > Phasianidae > Pavo > Pavo muticus. The sequence goes on along the minus strand of JACDJE010000700.1, from coordinate 58,348 downwards.
GAGGCTATCACAAGTTTAAATACAGGACAAAGAATGGATTAAAAGCCGCACTGAGAAAAAGCATTTGGGCACTGATGAAAAACAGAACAAGAGCCAGTAACGTGCAATTGCAGCCCAGAAAGCCAACTGTATCCTGGACTGCTTCAAAAGAAACGTGACCAGGAGACTGATTTGCTCCATTTACTCAGTTCTTGTGAGACATCACTCTGAGTACTGTCTCCTGTTCTGAAGCCCAGCATAAAAAAAATTGACCTGACAGATGTGGTCCAGAGAAGGGCCCTGAAGATGATCAGAACAATGGGGCACAGGTTGAGAAGGTTGGGGTTGTTCAGTCCAGAAAACAAAATGCTTCAGGGAGGCCCTCCAGTATTTAAAGAGAACCAACAGGAAATATAGAGAGGAACTATTTATCAGGGTGTGTTGACAAGACAAGGAGAATGGCTTTAAACTAAAAGAGGGCAGATTAGATCTTAAAAAGAAGTTCTTTACTGTAAAGATGGTAAGGCACCAAAACACACTGCCCAGAGAAGCTGTAGATGCCTTATTCCAGGAAGTATTCAAGGCCAGGTTGTATGGAGCCTTAAGCAGGCTGACATGGTGTGAAGTGTCCCTGCCAATGGCAAGGGAGTTGGAACTAATTGATTTTTCATGGTCCCTTCCAATTCAAACCAGGCTGATTCCATGGTTCTATGATTCTACAATCACACAGTGCTGTGAATCTCTAATTTTTAACACATTCTTAATACATCAAAATCTAATGCTGACAACATCAAATGAGTGAAAGTCTGCACATAGGGTAGACCTGAAAAGTGTCTAGTTGGACTGCAGCTGAAAATCACTGTATAATAGGTTTCTTGAGAATTATTCCTGGAATGCTTATTCATTTGTGTTCTGCCTTTTGAAATGTCCATCTAGCAAATCAGTAACAGTGCTGCAACTCTGAGCTATGAAATACCACATGTCTAGCAGTCATACTTCTCATTAAGACAACCATGAATGAGAGGACAGGGAGTTCACTGTAGCAGGAATTCTGTCTGCCTGTTGTTCCCCCTTGTTATCTGTTTGCAAGGCGGCGGGGGTGACATGCTTCACATGGAGCCTCAGCCGGCTGCCTAGATCTCAGGGCCGGCAGGGACTGACACCACCAATCTCACTCTCACAGTCCCTAGCGCTTCTCAGCCTCTCCACCTCCTCCTTCAGGTCAGCCAGTAGGCTGAGTAAATCACTCAGCTGGTCACATCTAACACAAGCGTTATCTCTGTCACCCTGCATTGCGAGGGCCAGACTGCGGCACTCACTGCAGCCAGAGACCTGTGCACGAGCACGTTTGTGTGGGACCTCAATCCGAGTTTTTATGCTTTTCCTAGCAATAGCCCTCCGCCGCGGTATACCACAGGCGAACCAGCAGGCTCACCAGCGCTCCCTACGGTAGCCTTAATGGGGCGCAGCTGATCTGCTCCGCCCTATGTCCGCCCTTGCCGCGTTACCAGCCCGCCTATAGGTGCCCCGCGCTATCACTCGCCGAGCAGCGGAATAGCTTGAGCCTCCTCGCTCTGTAGTCACGTGACTAGATAGCTTACGGTTTCTCCGTGTTTAACCGCAGTAGCTCCGGAATGTCCCCCCCCGGTTGTGTAGGCTAGACTCAGCCTAGCCCTCTGTCGCAGACTTACCGAGCCGCTGCCGCTGTATAGTGACGTGAACGGGTAGCTTTTGGTTTGTCCGCGTTTGAACAGCCCGCGAAAAGCACACGCACCGACTCCTCCCCGTGCATGGTACGCAAGCTCGCTGCCCTGCCTGAGACCTTTTCTGAGGCGTGGTTGTCGTTGCCCCGGCAACGCCGCACGACACGTCAGCCTGTCTCGTGAAAGCTGGCGGCCGGTGCTGCGTCCGTCACGGAATCACAGAATCGTAGGGGTTGGAAGAGACCTCCAGAGATCATCGAGTCCAACCCCCCTGCCAAAGCAGGTTCCCTACACCAGGTCGCACAGGTGGGCGTCCAGGCGGGTCTTGAATATCTCCAGAGAAGGAGACTCCACCACCTCCCGGGGCAGCCTGTTCCAGTGCTCCGTCACCTCACCGTAAAGAAGTTCTTGCGCACATGTGTGTGGCTTCGTGTCAGTCTGCAAACTGAACTTATCCGAACATTTTGCTGATTCTAGCGATGTTTTCTAGGATTTTTGTTATGTTTTGTTTTTGTGTGTGTGCACTTTTATATCTTTTTCTTTCCACCTCTACGTGTCTGTTTTTCAAATCCCTTAGGACTGGTTCTGGTCTACCGACAGCTCACCTCTGTAATTTAACAGCTGCTGCAGCTAAACAATGAACTAAATTAAATCTTATCTAGAGCTCTTTCTGAGAGTAGAACACGCAGACAGGTCTCTTTCTTTCTTGTTTTTGGATGTTGGTATGCAGATGACTATGTTCAAAGGTACTGAGAAATCTTAGTACTGAGCCACTATTACATGCAAAAAGAATTTCCCATTATAGGAGAAATTGCAGAACCTGATTTAAGTTTGGATTCGCTTTCAAGTAACAGTACTGCTCAGTGATATTTAGGTGTGCTGACCTTTTGCTAACTGCATGCAATTTGCGTTTCCTCATGTTTTTAGTTTTAATGCAATATTGCTCCATGACAGAAAGAAAGCTCACATTTAGTTTGATGCAGTTAATCTTTGAATCTGAGTGCATAAACACAGTAAAGCACCACTGAAAAGTCTTCCTCAGTAAAGACGCTTTACCTCTTAACATCTGGTCAATGATCTTAATCACATATTTACACGTTTTCTTGAGTCTGTATCATAATTAAATACTTTTCTGGGCCACCATCCGAAGAACATTGAACTAACAGAACAGATCACTACAAACTCTGACAGGAACCGTCCATGCTCCTTCAGGCTTGTACTCTTTCACAAAATCACACAGTTCTACTTTGTGTTGAAGACCTTGATCAGGTTTAATGGAATATACGTAGGGTATTAAACTCCATGTCTTGCACCTTTTTCAGAGAGATTCCCATGCACAGAAAACATTCTGAAGTCATGAATAGACTCAATGAAAAGATGAGATTGAACAGTAATGTTCTGTCTTGTAATTTTATTTATTTATTTATTTATTTATTTATTTATTTATTTATTTATGGCAAGGTACCTCACTAAGGATATTTCCTGACAGAAGGGAAAATGTTGTTGGTACTGCTGATAAGCAAGAACACACACTGTCAGATGTTGTTCTTGGCAGCAGCTCCAAAAGGGCAACTGAAGACATCATACCTTCAGATCTTGTTGTCAAGTGTAGGAAATAAGTAATGACATTTCTTTTAAAGTGGTGAAAACTGAAGCATACTGGCATTCCAGAATGAAGGTTTGTAATATGGTGAATGAAGTACACCGTCGCTGTGGACTCCTAGGTCTCTGTTCTCTAGATCCGTTCCTCTGCATTCAGACCTTCTCTGTTGAGGCCCAGTAAAGATGGGGATTGACTATAAACTTTATTATAGTCAGCTTTATTAAACATATTTTCTTCTCTTTCCTTCTCTCCATTTTTGTAATATTCCTTTGGATTATTTTTACATTGCCATTTTAAATGCATTTTGTGCATTTATTTACTGTTTATTTAGGCAGATTTTTATCACTAAGTTGAATATTATCATATGAGACATTGGTCTTGTAGGACAGAAAACAAGTGTACAGCAGCAACAAACACCATGTCACTGTGTTTCAGTGCTTCACTAACATTACCACTGAAGAGTATTCCTAATGTCATTGCAACTTTTCCTAGAGGTATCTTGAGTTCTTTTTTGTGTGTGTGTGTCATTGTTTCAATAAGTTTAAGTCTGAAGAGGCTAAAGGATGTTTTCAGTTAGCAAATCTTTCCTCAATCAGTCTTAATTTCTCTAATCACAGTATTTTGAACAAGTACGCTGTGTTATAGCTTATAGCTGGAAACACAACATGGTAGATTAAACAAAAATGTTATAATTTATGTAATATTGTTCTTTTCACTGTGTCATATATTTGCCTGTTGATGATATAATATTTAAACATAAATTCTATTTCTCTTTTGGGACAGCAACACTTATTTATCTTTTTCACATATTTAGCTGAATAATTTTGCATACAAACTATGAACTCAGCCTTCCACACAGATTTCTTCCAGCTTAATATAAAATCTCATTCCTTGAAGGACTGAGACTAGTTGACTAGTTTACTAGTTGAAAGGATATGACTTCACTGCAAGTTCTCTTCATTTGCTGTTCAGTGGCACCAGTCCTTATATCTTTTTCCATTTTCTCCTAGACCCCAACTCACCTGGAAGAGTTACCACCTTCTTTGTGTGTTACACAGAAAAGTCACTGCTGCACCTGCACTCCAGTACAGTCATAAGCATGTATCAGTCCATTTCCAGTGCTCCTTTCATGCCCATCTGTTGGAGTTCATAGACTTGTGGAATGATAGACTGGTTTGAGTTGGAAGGGACCTTTAAGATCATCTAGTTCCAACCCCCCTGCTACAGACAGGGACACCTCCCTCTAGACCAGGTTGCTTACATCCCTGTCCAGCCTGGCCTTGAAGGCTTCCATTCAACACAGGTGTCCATGACTCTTAATTTCATTTTTTATCAACTTACCATTCCTAGGATTTATACCTGCATTTTTAATGTCCTGGTTGTATCAGTATTCCATATCATGACATGATGCAGCAAGCTGTTTCGTGCCGGAACACAGTGCCATAGAGCTGCATTTCCTGGGTCCTCTTCTTCTAGCAGCATTGGCTATTCTCACATGATTCAAGCTCTCCAAGAGGAAGATACATTGAGAAGAGACAGAATACAGTTCTCAGAAGTCCTCAGTATTCCCCACGTCATTTCTGATTCCAGGTGACAAGGGAGAGCTCTCTGTCCTTCAGGGAGGCCAGATGTGAGTGCCTACCAACAGGGCCTTGGACTCTCTCCCCTCCCATTTTTTGTTTATTTGATTTATTATTCCTAAATATTCTGTATTATCTCACATCCCTTTTTAAGAATAAGTTTTCTTATCTAAATCAAGTCATTTTTTTCCAAGCCTTGCCCTTCTTCTGTGGGGGGAGAGGGTGTCAACTGATTAACTCTTCAAACTGTGACATACATGAACAATTTTCTACATGATTCTTTTGCCTATTGGTAGGCAAATCTTGGCATATCCTTAAAGCTCTTTGCTTTAAGTAAACTTTGCCAATATGCCACTTGTAGAGCACATCAGATCTTGTGCATCAACAGTAGGCCAAAATACACGAAATGATTAGATTATTTTGCTGGAAAAGTAAAAACAAACAAAAATACCTTTTTTCTTTTATTTATTTATTTATTTATTTATTTATTTATTTATTTATTTATTTATTTTGTTCTCTGAAAAAAATGTCTCATATGTCTTCATTTATGTGGTCTTTCATTAGTTTGACCACTAAACAATAGACTGGAAGACACAATAATCACCACTACTCAGATACATGTAAAAATGTATCTGAAATAATATGTTTAGATGTGGTGTTTTTTTCTTTATAGAAACACTATATAAATGTACACTTTACAGAAGTGTACACTTCACAAAGATCATAGATCCATAGAAACATAGAATCCTTAGAGCTGGAATGGGCCTTTAAAGGTCATCTAGTCCAAGTCCTCTGCAATGAACAGGGACATACACAGCTAGATCAGGTTGCCCTAAGCCTGATCCAGCCTCACCTTGGAAGTCTCCAGGGATGAGGCCTCTCTGGGCAACCTGTTCCAGTGCCTCACCACTGTCACTGTAAAAGACTTTTTCCTTATATCTAACCTATATCTACCCTATTTAAGCTTGAAACCATTTTCCCTTGTCCTATCACAAAAGACCCTGCTAAAGAATATGTTCCTTTCTTTCCTGTATCTCCCCTTTAGATACTGACAGGCTCCTATCAGATCACCTTGGAGCCTTCTCTTCTGCAGGTTGAATAGCTCCAGCTCTCTCAGCCTGTCCTCATAGGAGAGCTGTTCCATCCCTTGTATAATTTGTGTCCTTCCTCTGTATGTATTCCAACAGGTCCACATCTCTCCTGTATTGAGGACTCCACATCTGGATGCAGTACTCTGAGGTTTCACCAGTGCAGATTTGCCTTTGATGAAGCCATGGTGGTTCTTCTGTATCAACTCCCTGTCTTCCACGTGCCTTAGCACATCTTCCAGGAGGATCTGCTTCATGATCTTTCCCAGCACAGAGGTGAGACTGACAGGTCGGTTGTTCCCACAGTCATCCTTTTTACCCTCTTAAAAATGAGTATGATGTTACCTTTTTTCCAGTTACCCCGGACCTCACCTGATTTCCAAGGCTTTTCAAATATCATAGAAAGTGGCTTGGTGACTACACCAGCTAATTCCCTCAAGACTCTCGCATGCATCTCACTGGGACCTATAGACTTGTGGATGTTCAAGTTCCTCAGGTGGTCATGAACCTGATCTTTGCTTACAGTGGGCGGGACATCGCTTCCCCGATTTCCTCCTTCCAAACCAAACGTTTGAGGGCTGTGTGACGAGAATTTATCAGAGAAGATCAAGGCAGAATGTTGCTAAATACCTCAACCTTCTTCTTTTCTGTTGTTACCAGCTTGCCTGGATCAGTCACTGGGGGTGGGGGGGGTACACCCTCCTGGACTTTCCCTTTCTGGCTGAGGTACCTGTAGAAGCCTTTCTTCTTCTTGACACCCCTTGCCAAGGTAATTCAAGCTGAGCCTTGGCTTTCCTGACCCCATCCCTACACAGTCTAGCAGCATCCCTATACTATTCCCAGAATACCTGTCTCTGCCTTCCCTGCCCATGCATTTTCTTGCTCTTCAGTTTGACCAGCAGGTCCTGGTTCAGGCATGCCAGTCTTTTTCCTTTCTTTCCTGACTTGCTACACCTGGGGATGGAGAGTTCTTTTGTCCTGAGGAAAGCTTCCTTGAAGATCTGCCAGCTCTGCTCTGCACCTTTGCCCATGAGGACAATTTCCAGGGTGTTTTGTTGACTAACTCCCTGAAGAGTTGGAAGTTAGTTTTACTAAAATTTCGAATCCTAATTTTACTCTTTGCCTGTCTCTGATCCCTCAGGAACATGAACTCAACAATAGCACAGTCACTACAGCCCTAGAGTAAACATGAAACACAATCCTGAGCACTTTAATCAAAACAACCTCCAAGGCATGCATTGCTATTCCTTTCCTAGTTCAATCCATTAATAACCCTTTTCCTTTCTCTGCATGCCTTGCTGAGAACAGACAAAGGAAAAGAGACTGCAGAACTGGTGTAGTTTATAGCCCTGAGCTCTTGGGTAACTGTTCCAGAATTCCAGTTTCTCACAATCTTCTCTTCCCTCCCTTTGGTAAACATTCTTAGGATTCATACAAAGCCCTGTCTTTCCTTAAATGTAATTTAATACACTGGAAGCTCTCAGACTTAGGGCACAATTCACTACATGTAGTTCCTAATGAGCTTGATACTTAATATCCATGTACCTAAGTCATTCTGTCATTCACTTAACAGCAGAACAAATTAGTTGTAAACTCTAAATTTGGTGTACATTATGCTGAGACATGCCTATGCTAATATACTTTCTGGTAAAGTAAATGCTTACGCTATCAGAGTACAAATCTTATTTTGTATTTAGTAATGTCTGGGGAGAGACAGCTGAGTCTGCAGCAGGATTGCTTACTTGAGGAAAATTTTAGATTTATTAGCAGATTTCATTGAATATAGGTAGGAGCCCCAGCATTCAACCTTGGAATATTAGTATGCAATAGAGGAGAAACAAAGCAAATCAGGAGATACAAGTAACACAGTGCTACCACACAGACCCGGAAGTGTGAAAAATAAAAACCTGTGTTTTTTTCTAAGGATGCAGTTTTTCTAGAATCCTGACTTCATCCATTTGTCTGCTGTGGTTTCCAGTCTCCTAAAGGCACATACAGTTTGACACTCTTAACTGGCAACACAACTGATAAGTGACAGAGCACTCATGTTGAGCTGGATGCGATACAAAGCACTTCTCTTTGAACTTGTAACTGTTTATACGAAATAAATGATAACACTTCACTTTTGGACCATCATCCGTCATTCTAAATCTAGCGTAGGAGAAAAATACAGCTTTCCTTGTCTCAGTTTTTAATCAGGCATTGGAGCAGCTGGGATTATTAAATGCCAAATGGTAAAAAATACCTTTTTTATTTTTATTTTCATTTTTATTTTTTTTTTAAGAGAGAGGAAGCTGCGAAGGCTCGCAGATGTTTGTTAAATATTTATTGAATATTTTAATAAAAAAATCTTCCAGTTCTAGATTCATTCTGACAATCATTTTCATGTTCTCAGAAATATTCTTTTATTCACTGCTACTGTTTCACCTTTTAAAGATACTAGAATGTCAAACAGTTTAAAATTCTGCATCGTTATATTTGCTTAAGTTAATAAGTATAAGAAACATTGTGAACGAGTGAGATTTCAGTTCATGAGATACTGCTCTTAATTTACAATGGCAGTGAATATACTATGAATAAAGATCCTGCTGAACTATAAGCCACTACAAACAACAGCCAGTAAGTACAGTTGCTGAAGCCGTAATGGGTGTCTGTCTTCAGTGTGCCCAAGGAAATAAATAAAAAGTTGGGAAATACCACTTAACATGCAGAAAAAAGACAAAAAAAACCAATATTACTGACACTTACATTTCGCAAACCACAAGGGTATCTTCTATTAAATCCTAGTACCAGTTTCTCTGAAGTACAGTAATAATAAATACTTTAGATTATGTACTACAGTAGTAAAATTCAGTGTCTCTTCTTAACATAAGAAACATCAAATAATAAATGGCAGATTGGAGGAACAGCATTCTAAAATCAATGGTGGTTTACTCTCCCCAACTTCACAGTGTATAAGCTCCCATGTGGCTCACTAACAAAACTAGAGAGCACAAGAAACCTGTTCTGGATATTTCATTCTTTCACCTAACAATACTTCAGAAAGCTGTCTAGCCTGAATGCAGCGTTTCCAGGAAAGGGGTGCACAATTAACCCTGGTTATGACAAATCCTATACTGCACTCCTACACAAGATGACAAAGCTTATGCTAAATTCATCTGATTAAATTTAAGCCTATCACCTTTTGTTCCACACTCCCCATTCATTAGGCAACAGACGATTCTTCTCGTTTTTGAGGCACACCTTCTGAGTAGAGGAGTACAATCACACCTTCCCTTACTCTTCTCATGTCTGAAGTTAAACAGTGGTGACTTTTTCAGTCTTTGGCCATAAATCTTGCTAGCACAGTATTGAGTCACTTTCTTTGTTCTCATAGAATCATAAAGTAGATTGTGTTGGAAGGGCCCTTGAAGTCCATCTACATACACCTGCACATATTTTTTCATAGACATGCTTTTATACATACATTCCAAATACAGACATTCCTCAATGAGAACAACAGAACTCTATCAGTCTAGAAATTGCAGCACACTTAAAATAATGGACAGAGTAACAAGATGTATACACCGTTCTCATCACAATGGATTTTATTCAGACCATTTTATACTAACTCTCTGGTAAATCTCTATATCATACAAAGCTCATTTCATTGAGGGGGTAAAAAAAAGGAAAGTGGAAGAACAGCAAAGATTCCAAGATTCCTAGGTTCACCTTTGTCTTGGTCCTTAAGTTTCCCATTCCACCTCTCAGGAAGAGAAGAGGGGCAGAAGCACGGTGCTTATTGCTGGGTATTTGACAGCTTGACAAATGAAAAACGAAGGATCCCACTTACCAGCTCTGAGAGAGGACAATAGTATATTGCTCAGTCGTTTGACAGATGACCTGACCATTGCCATAGGAACCAGCAGGAAGCAAAATGCCACATGATAGAAAGCTGCTGCAGAGTAGTAAAGGCTAATAACCTGAAACAAACAATCACGTGGGATGAAAAGGTTAGAGAAAGTCTGGTAGCTGTCATATATAGCCTGATTATGAAAATACTTCATTCTTCAACAAGCTGTGGTAAAAAGAGCATGGAGATTAAAGACAAAAAATAGTATTTAGAACTCTCCACCCTTAAAACTTCTTAGGTTTATCCTTCACGCATTTGCTTAGCATTTAACTGAGAATGGAGACATTAGAATTGACATGGAATGCTTTAAAAATGCAATAGAAAAAGTAGACTAAAATCAATAGTGGTGTGAGGAATGTCTTGAAAAGCTTTTGTTTTCACAGTGGTAACCAAAAAGTAATTTTATATCCAATAATTTGTATTGATTATTTGTGAAACTGTAACATGTTATACCATACACCTAGTTGTCTGTTTATAAATACATGCACCATTCTCTTGGTCTTTTTCTTCTCTTATTGAGTTTCATTTTCCTCAAGACAATTTTTATTCTCTGTCATTAACACATTGGAGCAAAACAGTAAGCCTGGAATATTATTTGAGCTAACAGTTTGCAGCTTGCTCTCTGCTCTCAACTCATTTCTGGAAGAGAACAAAGAGGTGCATGGCAAAATAGAGCTCTCAAAGTAGCACCTTTTGCAGGTGATTCACCTGGCAGCTATCAGGTGTTTTGCTTTTCTAAGCTGTACATCAAATGCTCAAATAATTGATTTATATAGGCTTGCATTTGTTTTGGAATGAAAAAAAAAAACACCTTTCTATTACACAAGAAAAATGCAGGGTACAAATAAATTCTGTTAAATGCATAGAAGCATTGTAAAGACACCTCTCTTCATCTTAAGTCAGTTTATCTGTCTAAAGAAACCAAAAACTATGGCATGCACTAAGAAAGTACGTGGGTAGGTGTTGGTCGTTTATGAAAATAATACAAAAATGTGAATGCTTCAGAGAGAACTCCTGTTTTATTTCTTTAAGTATTATTGGAAATTAGTTCCGATATCATTAATTACTCTATCGTATTTATTGTTTTTATTAAAAAATACATTTTTTGGCTGAAATTTCCCAGAATTTCAATAGATTTTAATAGTAAAGGTATGCAAGGTAAAGCATACAATTCACAATGCTATGTACCTATTCTTCTACAAGTATATATTTACTGACACTCAGCAATAAACTCAAGGACTCATATGTAGCTATGTTGTACTCATACACTCTTTGTAGATAATACCTACAAAAATACTTTTTGATGGTTCTTTGTAAATAATCTGAAATATTCACACATTTGTTTTGCTGACAGTGAAAAGACAGAAGGAAGGAGTCTTGATGTGCCTGGCTTCCAGTCAGGTGTTAAACTACGCCAGGATACCAGACATTCTGCTCTTATTTCCTTCCAGCAAATTTCAGCTTTGCCTCGGTTCCTTTCGTCATCAGAAGATTGAGATGAATGCTGAAAATTATTCTGTATGTTAACAGATTTTCTGAATTCTCCAAGTTACAGCTGGTTCCATCTTTGTTTTCTGGCAGTGGTTGGTTAATGCTTCTTCTTTGCTGGTTCATCTCTAGTATAAAACAGAAAAACAACAACAACATCAAAAATTTTAGTAGCTTTTCAACTCCATATACAGTGCTCTGGAGGTGACAATAGAAGAAAGAGAAGACTCTGTGAAAGAACACTTGGCAAGCACCTGTTTTCTCATTGAGTGTTTGCCATTATTAGACTTATCTATGGGCTATTTTCATCTCCTACTGAATCTGCCTGAGTCTTATGAAGGGCCTGTACAGTACCCACTCGGTACTTTCTCTCAAGGCAGCTACATCTTCAGCCTACCACTGGGGGTGGGGGCAATTTTCATCCTGATCACTAAAAGGGAAATGAGTGAGGATGATGAGGTGAATTACTGGTTCAATCTCTTGGAGAGCACTTATCCCCTCCTGCATGTAAAGTGAGGTATCCACTTCAGAACTTTAGTCTTCAAACTGGGATTCCAGATTAAGAAATATGTTTTTCTCACTTTCCAAATTAACTTTATAAAGAAGTTTAACACCTTTAACATACCTTTACCACTTGTACACATAGTTCCTGCATGTGAAACCACTAGTTCTGATTACATTTTTACTTTTCAGAGCTCACCACTCTGTTGCATTTACCAGTTAAGCCTTTCTTCTTTTTTTTCTTTTCTTTTCCTTTTTTTCCCCCAGATGTGAGAGGCATGCCCAGGATTTACTGACATTTCAAAATAGACATTCATGTATTTCAGAAGGTTGAGGTTAATAAGAGTATTGAGTATACATCTTGATGTACTAGCCTTCTACAAAACCGTTATTTCTTGTGGCAATGTGCAACCATTTAAAGTAAAAGCACTTACTGAAAAAGTAGTACAGAGCAGAATAGCAGTACTACTTGTACCAATAATGCACTTTCAGGAACTTAATGGAATTGCTTTGAAAATAAATCTGTGAAACTTTGCAGCAGGGTGAGCCTATGCCTTTGTGATGGTGGTACAGAATGAGTTTCACTTTTACGTCACATCTGCATTCATAAATGTATGATACGCAGTTTTATATCATCCAAAAGTTTTCAGGTCAGAAGAAACTATAATGATTGATTTGTTTGAATTCATGCTTAACACAGGCCAAAAACAACAACAACAAAAAGCAAGCAAGCAAGCAAGCAACCAACCAACAAAAAACACTAAAAAAGAGGAAAATACTTCCACTAAAGAATAAAACAAATTCTTGGAAAAGTCCTTGAAAAATGCTAGATCTATTACTTTTCACTGCTTAAGATAGATTTATTTTCTGCTACCCTAATCAGTAGTAAGCAGCACTTGAATTAACACAGTCTCCCTCATGCTGCTGCAGGATGATTTGCAGAGTACTGGAGGACTGCATGAGCAGAAATGCCAGTTTGGGCACCTATGACCACGTTTTGCTTCTGCTCAAGAGATAAGGCTGCTGTAAATGCACTTAAATTTCCAATTAGTCCATACCATGTCTTAAGGTCAGATAATGTTTTCTTCACTAAAAAGTCATATGACTACAAGGTTGCCTACTGCTGTCAAACAGAATAACTGTTTTGGTTTGATACTGTTTAGTTATTTTATTATTTAGGTTATTTTATTGGAATAAAAATGTCTGGAGAGTATAAGGACTCAGAACAATATATAAAAGAGATCTTTGTCAACAAAGAGCATCTGGCATTCACAGTGATGTCCAAGATTGCTTTTAATTGAAATTAATGATGTTTAGCTGCAGTAATTTCTCTTTGCAAACATACACTTCCTTGACACAGTAGATTCTCCCATAAGCAGTGCTGTCGCAAAGAGACACCTCCACAGGATGATATAGGATTCCTGAGTTTTTTTTCTGTTATTCCTGTAAAAGTCGTCTCTGCTGACCACAGAACAAGCCTCACCTCATGAGAATACGATTGCCTGAGTTCCTCTCTGATCAATTCCATTTAGAAACTAGGACTATACATGAGTGCAGTGAGATTTCTGCTGTTTTTCTGGAAGATGGAGACAGCGCTTTGCTGGTTCCCCTATCATCATGCTGAAACATGGCAACAGGCATAATGAGGAGCCGAAAATGAAACCAAGTGAGATGCACAAATTATTTGGGTTTTCTTTCTTTGCATCTTGTTGGCCTTTGTGCTGGTATTTTGAACTTGTGCATGCCAAAATTCCTTACAAGAATGAGATGACATTTTTTACAATGTAAAAATGGTCTCACAGAGAGATTTGAGTTGATTATTATATCCCAGTGATAAAAACAAGTAGCGGTATTTTCATGGAGCGGGGGAAGTTTGGCAGCTTGTAATACTGACTCACTCAACACTATTTTGAGTGGTTCACATTTTTGTGAATTAAGCTTTTATAAATTCTGGGGCAGAAGCGGGCATCCCTGTGTTGGATTTTACTCTTTTTCTAGCCCTGATTCAGACTGCAAAATAATATTCCAAAAGATAAAATACTAAATAATATTCCCTCCAGAAAATTAGCAATGCTCAAATATAATATTTCAGGAAGATCAATGGTTTCGCTTATCAAGTAAAATGTATGTAAAGATTGTCCTTTGCCTGACATTGACACATTCAGGCTTCACATTACTTTCATGGCACTCTGAGTCTCCCGTTTCAATAGAAATTGATACGGATATCTTAAACAACATCCTTAAAGTAAGAGCCTAATCTGTATTTCCAACATTCTGATATAAATTTAAACATGAATATTGCTGAAGACTGAGAAAACAATGCAAACTTCATTTTTTGTTACCTGTGAGTGTTCTTTAAAACTTATACAACAAGATGTGCATCCAGATGAACTATGTGTAAGGTTTGACTCAAACACTTATTTGGAATGCTCTTGACTTATTAAAGAGTTTGGTCTTATTTCAAAGGGGGCCTTTACCAATAAGGTTCCATAAAGCTTTTCGGGCAGGCTTAGTTAGTTAAAGGAAAATGTAATGGAAGTATACATCTAAGCCACAGCTACTAGACACCTTCAGATTTGAAGTTGTGCCTTGGTATTTCACTCACCTCTAGAAACAATTGCTACCAGCAACTTACATGAGTCCTAAGTAGTCAGTACTAATTTACTTTTTTATCGCTTCAAGACTGTATACACAAGGAGATGAACATATGGATTCCTTCTCTCTTCAGTTTACAGAATAAAATTGAAATAAAGTGTTTTGAGCATACATTACAATGATAATTGTATTTATCCCTGAGTTATAGGTAGAAGACGTGAAGCCTGAAAAATAAGAAGCAACATAATACCTATGACCTTAAAGATCAATGCTTCCATCACTCTTTCGCATATTTTCTCTTTCTTCTTTTTTTCTTTTTTTTTTCGTGGGTGTCAACAGGACAATATTTTGAATAGTTCCTGCTCTGCAGAGCATAAAGGTTTAAAAAACCTAAATCTTGCTTTTTGATCCATTGATTTGGCTTCTGTAGTCTGAACAGAAATGACAAGATATGATTTTCATAGATTGGATGAGAAAAGAAAAGGCCAACATTAGAATGAAATGGTATATATAATATTCCAGCCTTGCATGGCTCAAGGCAATCAACAAGAATGAAAAATTTGTTTAGGTACTCCACCCATCCCAGTGCAATGCAAAATAATCTGCGGCAGTATCATGTATGCTTCGCTCTATAAGTATAGCAATCAATAGAGAGCAAACAGGTGTAGGCAGCAAGCCAATAGCACGGCGTGGCTGAGCAGAACCAAACTTTTCACTTTTAAGGGATTTTTTGTTCAGCTGACTGTGCTGTTTTTGTTGATTCCACGTACACTGCAGTATTTGTGGTTTCATTTCTAGGGAAAAACCTATAAAATCTAAATTATAAAATTTAGATTAATTCCTTCAGTTGTGTTTCATTTTCAAATATTTCTTTCTACTTTCTTCCTTTTTAAAAATTATTTTTCCTTTTAGGCAGAAATGTCAGAAAATCTTTATTCAGTTCCAAATGTAATACAGATCTATTAAGAAGAAATTATATCCTGGTTCTAATATGGTCAATGGGAATTTTGTCATTGATTTCAATAGACGTAAGATTTCACCAGTATACCCAAACCTGTACATGGATAATCACATGATTTAATCTATATTTTTAATTAAATTAGCTTTATTACTCCTGAATGGGGCAGTCCAGTCTGTTCTTAAAGATCCTGATTGTTGGACACTCTAGGAAAATCTATTCCACTGCTTCACTCATGGTGGAATTATTTTTTTTCCCTCATTTCTAGCCCTCTATCTACAATTTTCAGTGGTTGAAACACTTTTTAAATAGGAGCAAACAAAAATTACAGTAAAGTATTGAAGACACAGCACAGTTCTAAATTTCTTCTTACAGTCTTACATCACAGTGAGGGCTGTGAAATACCTTTACAGATACTACCTTGATATTATGAACTGAAAGAAACAAAACTTTTTTAGAACTCTTGCTTTTTGCACTTTCACTTAGGGATATGGAGTATAAGTGGAAATCCTGACATTCTATCAGTTGTGTTTTCAAAAAACTTGGTGGTGATGGAGATGACTGGAGATTGAAATGTAAAACTGGAATTTGTAAGTTTTCATTGACAGTTTGAGATCTATGCTGATACGGTATTTCTATCAGAATTTTAATATTCCATTTTTTACAGTATCCGTGAAATCTTAGAATTCTTAAAGTCTGTCTAAATCAGAGAACTCCTTTCTCTCCTTTTCCCATTCACTTCATTTATTTATAGGATCACTTAATAATTTAGCTTGGTTTCTCCACTCCTTTTAGTTAATGAACTTTTGAATTCAGTTTCAAAGTTGTGAAGCAAAAAGCTGAAACACTACCTGTGACTGCAAAATCCAAAACTACAGTTGAACAGACCCCCACATATTCTTTAACAACTGAACGAAAACATTATTCTTAATGAAAGTTAGGATCTTATATCAGTTTTTAAAACAACAACAACAAACAACTGTGACAAAATGAACTCAGAGAGCCTCTGAGTATATGGGAAGATAAAGAAGTTACAATACTGTATTTCCTAGAATGGCAGTGATATCTTCAAAAGTCCTTCTCGAGAAGAAAGAAAGCACACTGCCCCAGTCAATACAATAACAGTCTGTAATGTAAAGATTAAGATCAGAATATTTAAAAATTTAATGCTTTGCCTCTCCATACAGTACTTTGGAAGTCAATACCTATAGAAACTTGGTCCATTTCCCCACTTCGAAAACATTATATACTTAAGGTTTTTAAATAATTCATCCTGCCCATGTGATTAAAAATGTAAAATGTAAGTCCATCCATTACCTCCTGCAGATGCTGCCTGCATATTATGTTGTAGGATTTTTGTTATAGGTTTGTTGCTGTTGTTGGGGTTTTAACTGCTTGATATTCTTCTCTCCTTGTGGAATTGAGACTTCAATGTCTACATTAAAGGAAAGGAGTATTAGCCCCACCCAGCTGCTAGAATCTTGTCCACTCTTTCTCAAATAGCAAATGTGCAAAAGCATGGGTGTATAGGGGTACAAAGATCCTTCTCTAGTATTGCCTTTTAATATGTTCCATGACATAAGACTAGTTCAGAATCAGTGAACTTGATTTGATAAGAAGAGGGGAAGAAAGCATCAAGGTGTGCTACATAATCCATCATTACCACCTTTGGAGCAATGGAGGGATTGCCACATGGGTAGGGATAAGGAGTGGGGAGGGGAGCAGAGAGGAAGGGAGGAATATTCCATTTTTCTAAGAGAGGGATTATGAAAGACATGATCAGATTTTTGAGTTGAATCTCTGATTCCAGCTCTATAGCAAACATTTGAAATTTTGCAGGTCATGCATTTATGTGGACTGAAAACAGAGTCACAAATAAGCAAAAAAAAAAAAAAAAAAAAAGATTTTTTGCAGTCTTGAAACTTGTTTTCAAATTCCTTTATCACAACAGAAAGCAAGGCTGCATATTTTTTTCCAGTTCACAGGGCTATGTTTATCCCATGTATCAAAACGAATAAATTCTTTTCCCATCACTTGAGCTGCCACTGCACTGCGCCCTCCCTGTGCCCCGGTTTCAGCCCAGGCAGAGTTGATAGAGGAATATTTGGTCATTGCTGAGCAATGGGTACGTGCCATCCCCTGCTATGGTGGCACAGGGAAGGGGGCAGCTGCACTGCAAGCCATGCCATGCTGGGTTGGACATGCCTGCTCTAATTCTTAGCGAGGAAAATTGGAAAGTGCACTTCTTTTTTATTGCATCAGGTAAAAATTTAAAATGTGTGCTTGAATGATTTCTCTTGTAACTTTTAAGAATGATTTCATTTTTACATGGAAAGTATTTTCTTGTATTTTTACTTGGTTGGTTGGTTTGTTTTGTTTTTCTCACATACGGTGCTGTGTGTTCCAGAGTAGGGTGGACTACCTTTAAACAAGCCCGCTGTGGAAACACTGAACTGCTTAGGACAGGTTTGTTAAAAAAAAAACACACAAAAAGCCCCATAATTTAAATCAACAAATGGTGTCAAGGAACTATTTGGAATGTTTGGTTCAGTAATTCCAGAGGCATAAAATCTATCGAGCAGAGAGCATTTTCTGTGAGTGATTTGCTGCATTCTAATAAATAATGCAGTATACACACTTTGGTCTAGCTGTAATTCATCTGTTGTTTTCATAGACTTTTCTGTATGCTCTAAATCATGTGACCTAAAGAGTCTGATTTGCTGCCTTCTGGGAGTTGACGTAAGGCTGCAAAAGCTTGAATGCTTTCCTAAACAGCTTCAAAATTTCACTCTTCCCATCGCTGCTATTACCACCTATCTCTTTTATGCTTTGTGCTAACTAAGTATATTTAAAATTAACATTGAAGTTAATGAGATGAAAATGTGATTTCTACTGACGGAGAGAATATTATAAGGAGACGTTTGATATGTCCTTCAAAATCAAAATCAAATAGAATCTGACTCGTTCTGAAACTACAGCACGTATGTATTCTAAATCAATTACTCTCTGTAAAATGACATCAAAACTCTGAATTATCTCAAGGAACTTTTACCTTAACCTTCCTGGAGCTGACACATGTGGTCCCAGAATTAAGTATAACAGCATATGTTGCTTTACGTTTTCAGTACTGCCTGGTTCATGTTTGATATGGGAAAAATCAAAAGTTGTCCTTTCAATCTACTGATTGAACACAACCACCGGCAGGGAACTGCCTTACCAAAATCTGCCTTAGCGCTCTGTAATTTTCCACTAAAAGATGTCAGTCACAATTCTGCTCCACTGTGGCATCTTTTATTTTCTGTGCATGCTTCAATGCATAAAAAGCTTTGAAGATTTTTGACTAACGAATCCATGCTTCAGTTTCTCTGCTTATACATTGATACGCCTTGTAGCCAAACAAGTTGCTGAGTCATTCAGTCTGCTCCACTGCATCTTCATACAATTATTTCATCCCATAGCAAGGCCAATAACAAGTCTACCCACAAAAAGAGGATACTGCTGCATAGCCTTTTCATTGAATTTTAGGTTATGAGTTGCATAACATTGACATTTTTAGAACATATTGAATTACAACAAAAATTTTATTCAATAATTATACGGCAAGTCAAAACAAAACAAACAAAACAAAAGCAACCCAGCATTTTGTGACTTTGAATAGCATCCAATGTTAGAATCACACTGAATTATCATTACCTGTCTGTTTTAAAAATTAGCAACATAAAATGTTAATTGCCTTTGATTAGATGCAGGAAATGTACTTTTAAAATGTGTATTATCAAAACAGTTAAAAGCATTACTCTGTAATGGAATATTACCAGGGAAGGTTCAACCTCTATTGCTATATCCCCAACACCCACCTCTGAAGTTGTTGGACAGCATAACATAGTAGGAGGCATTATTTCCAGTGCTACCCTCGTATAGCCCTCTTATATACTCATACCATATCAATTATCCCGATTAACCTAGTCTTTAGACATTGCTCAACTTGTGTTCGTGGATTCTTCACTCTTTAATATTCACAGACTTTCAGTAGTAATGGTTATTTTCCAGTGGGGTGGCTATGCTTCATTTGAAGGGAAAATACAACAGGTTCCAAGATTCTTCCCAAACAAGTAGATTTTTTAATCTCCTGAGACATACTGCACTTTCACAAATATATGATTCTTCAGAAGCCTGCAAACACAGATGACCAGTTAGATTACATCTTCTACTTCACATTTAACCCGAAAGAAATGCAGATCGTGCCTCTGAAACAAACTGCTCTGAGCTGAGAACAAAAACACTTGTTCATAGTTGGGAAATTCACTTGAACGGAACATGAATGAAAGCACTAGCACTGAGAAACCAATGGGCTCATCCCATTACATGACTTTATTTTGGTTGGACACAGTAAGAACAACCAAGGAACTATCCCTGTTCTATGCAAGGAAGAAGAGAGATGTTTAGAGAGAGATTTCAAAACAGATAAGAAAGGTTAGTGAGCAAGTAGGGACTAGAATAAGGAAAAAGAGGACTTCATTTATGACTGTGCCTTTTTCCACATAATAAAAATTAATAAAAATATGTAATGAATTAACTATTCTCTTTCCCTCTTCCCTCTCACTTTTAGGACTACTTTTTGGTGAAAAACACCATCTCAAGATTGTGTTCTACGAGGCAAGTGAAGATATGATGACTGAGATATGCTGTTGCATATAAATGTGGGAGAAGGGAAAGGATGAATGAAAGAATCCTTTGATAAATCAGGAAAATATCTATTGATATTTCTGTAGGGCTGCACACTCTGACTGTGAGTAATATTGTGATACATTAACTTAAACATCTTGGAGAGACAAATTCCTCTCTAACTTCCTTCTGCCCCACCAGACCATTATATCATAGAATCATATCATAGGACCATATCGTAGAATCATAGAATGGCCTGAGTTGAAAAGGATCACAATGATCATCTGGTTTCAACCCCCCTGCTATGTGAGGGTCACCAACCACCAGACCAGGCTGCCCAGAGCCACATCCAGCCTGGCCTTGAATGCCTCCAGGGACAGGGCATCCACAACCTCCTTGGGCAACCTTTTCCAGTGTGTCACCACTCTCTAGGTGAAAATCTTCCTCCTAATATCTAACTTAAATCTCCCCTGTCTCAGTTTAAAATCATTCCCGCCTGTCCTATCACTATCAGCCCATGTAAACAGTTGTACCCCCTCCTGTTTATATGCTCCCTTCAAGTACTGGAAGGCCACAATGAGGTCTCCCCAGAGCCTTCTCTTCTCCAAGCTAAACAAGCCCAGTTCCCTCAACCTTTCCTCATAGGAGAGGTGCTCCAGCCCTCTGATCATCTTAGTGGCCCTCCTCTGGACCCGCTCCACAAGATCTGTATCTTTATTGTGCTGAGTGGAGGGGGACAACCACCTCCCTCTGAGGACGGATGATGTTATGATGTGGAATATTGATAACAACAATCACAAAACCATAACAAACTGAAATCACAAGTTTAGACCACACAGCAATGTACAATTGCTGAGGTTACAGCAATTGTTGAGGTTACAGCAATTAACTGTGAGGTTACAAAACCTCACATATATTGTGAAGTGACAAGGGAAAGGAGTGACAAAGAGTCAGCATGATACAACATTCCCAGGGTGACTATGGCCTCAACTTAGCAAGGTATTGGGTGGTGAGTGAGGGTCCCCAGCAGGGTGAGCAGGGCTGGGGCAGCGAGTGCCCCCTGCTCAACACCAGAGCCCCTTGTCCTGACAGGCACGGGCAGACTGTTCCAGGGGAGCGGGCCCAGGGCTGGAGAGGGCAGAGCTCCTTCCCCTGCTCGCGCCTGCCTTTGGCCCCTCTACAGCGCTGCTCACTCTCTTCCTTGGTTAGATGCTGACTGGCTGCCTGTGTATGAAGAGGAACAGAAGTTCTTAGACTTCATCAAAGCCTATGTCATGAGCAGAGAAATGGCAAAAGCAGCCATCCCCTTGCTCGAGACTCAGGAGTTGGGGTGATGGCTGTGATGGGTCCTGGTGGTTTCCTGGGGAGATTTCGGGGAGCTTTCCAGATCGGTTACCTGGGGGCCTGTTAGAAAAAGGGGTGGCTGAGCAGGGGACATGGAGTCCTTGTTCTCCTGCCCTCCTTCTCCTATATCCACATCCCTATCAGTGCCCCCATGGCCACCACCTGTCCAGAGTCTGCTGCTGCCATTCCTGTGGTAGCTGCCAGGAAGCAAGGTGTGAGTGTGGTGCTCTGTAACACACGCGCATTGCTCTGACGGCACTGGATATCTTGAAAAACGTGATGACTTCTCTGGAGAAGAGAGAGGCCAGTCCCATTGCTGTGAACCAGGCTGGGAAGCTCCTGCCTCTTTTCAATCATGTAAGCCAGCTACAGGAGGCTGAATTCTGTGGATGCATGCTTGGCCTTCTCTCTTTGCTCCTCTGGACATTTGTTGGATATCTTCTGGGCTCTGCAGCCCAGCCAGCCTTGTCCCTGGCAGCTTGGTTGGTGGTGGTGGCGTGAAGCCCCTGTGCTGGGGCCCAGCCTGGCTCCTGTGCAAGCATCTTTGCCAAGGGTTACTTGCAGACTGTCAAGTGCCTCCTTTGCTACTAGCGCCATGCATTCTCCCCAGGCGCTGTAGCAGGGAGTGTGTGCCTCGAAGGCATTGTTGAGGGCCAGCCCTGTCTCATCTGTGGTCTGATGCCTGGGGAACTCTGCTATGACTTGGTAAGTGGCTGGGGGAGCACTCTGAGGCACAGGCACCCTGCGCTGGAAACCTGTTGCATTGGTTTATGGAACTAACTTTGTGCAGAATGTGACTCTGATGCATTTCCCTTCGCAGGGGCCTGCTCCATCTGCTATTTCTGATGAGTGATGAGAGACCGAGCATTGCACAGGTACAAATTTCAGACCTGATCAGTATGAAGGCAAGGGTGTGTTGACACCTCAGGGGTGGTCTTGGAATTGAGGGTGAGGTTAGCAAGCATTTGAACTCTTGGGATGTGTGTCTGTGGTGCCATCTCCCAGCATCTGTTCTCTGTAGGCCTCTGGAGAAGCCCTCGCAGCTTGTGCAAAGTTCCTGAAGTGGAAGGAGCTCAAGCGCCTGGCCAAGGAAATGAGCATAGTGGGGACCAGCGAGTGTTTGGTAAGGACAGCCACACAGCCCCCACCCCTTTGCTGGGGAAGGGGGCGCTGGCAGAAGGAGCTGCACCAGCAGTTGGAGAGAGTCTGCAAGCCCCATGCCTTTGTGTTCTTCTCCAGCTGAAGCAGGACAGGAAGAGGGTGAATGAATACCTTCAGCAGAGCCTGCAATACCTGAAGGATTCTCAGGCCTCTTTGCGATTTGAGGCTGTCAATTTCATCGGTGAGCCCAACCCCTGGGTCCCTCTTTGGGCCCTGCCCTGGCAGCAAGGCGCAGCCCTGCAGCCCCCAGATACAGCCTGCCCGTGCCGGTAGCCCCGATGGGTGCCTTGCTCAGGTCCCCCCTCGGGCACCGTCCCTGCCTGCGGCATGGGAGGGAAGGCAGCTGGGCTTGCTGGGCTGCAGTCTGTGCTCCTGGCAGCGTGCTGGGGAGTGGGGGTCTGATGAGAGCTCTTTCCCTAGGGCTGGCTGTGCAGCCATCCATGGAGGATAGGCGGAACAAGCTGGATGTAATCTGCACTGGTGAGTGTGGGCAGTGCTGTGTGTGCTGGGGCTGGGGGTAGAGCCGGGGCAGAGTCTGGGCAGTGTGCAGCTGTGCCTTGCCCTGCTGCAAGGAAATGCTGCAGGAGCAGGGGAACATTCCTGAGGCAGGTGGGGCACTCCTGAGCAGTGGTTTCCAGCTGATCTCACCTGCTCCTCCTGGCCAGGAAAAGCAATGGGTGGGGCCGGCACGGTCCAGAGGGGATGCTGGTGGCTCTCTGCAGGTCGGGGAGTTTCATCTCTGCTCTGTTTCCTTCTGGTGCAGCCCTCCAGCCTTTGGAACATGAAACCTATCTGATAGTTCTTTTAGTGACAACTTTGACAATCCTGATGCTGAGACGTCAAAGGCTGCATGCAGAACCACCATGGAGCTGGCTCACAGCACTGTGCTGCTGGCTCTGCAGTGCCTTCTGTCCTTAGGAACCTGACTTTGATTAAAACTTGAATTACAAAGCCATTCCTTTGGTGTCCTTTGTTGAGCCCACGTGCAAGGTTTCCGTAGCGGTGGGCTGTAGGTGCAACCAGAGTGAGGAGAGCCCGGGAGCTGTCCCGTAGCAGAAAAGAGTCTGTCTCAGCCAGCTCCAAATGGGACCTGCCCCTGGAGGAGCCCACATAGGAGCAGCTGCATCAGGGCTGAAGGAGGCCGCAGCCCATAAGGGGAACCATGGCTCTGCAGACTGTCCCCCTGCAGCCCGTGGTGTCAAGAATGGACAGAAATTGGAGGATTGGTCTGGATGCAGGAGTGCATCCTCAGCACGTCTGCTGGTGATTCTCAACGGGGAAGTGCTATCAATTCCCTGGAGGGGCGAGAGGCCTTGCGTGGGGATACAGAGGACTGGACAATCAGCAACACCATGCAGTTCCACTGAAGAACATAAAAAAAGTCTTAAACTGGCATACATCATTCCTAAGGACCCCATGGCTTTTCTTCAAGGTCTGCCAAGGCCACTACCCCCTCTGTGTACAAAATAAGACTAACTTCAGGCAGTGACATATGTTGAGCAACATACCTGCTCATTTTGCTGGACCTCTGACAGATAAGAAGCAAGAAAGTAATTGCTGTCCTAAAGTCCTGCAAAGTTGAAGTGCTGGTAAGCAAAGCTCCTGCTTGCACAGTAGTGCTGTAGGAATCCAGATGGGTCCTGAATATCTCCATAGAAGGAGACTCCACAACCCCTCTGGGCAACCTATCCCAGCGCGCTGTCACCCTCACCATGTAGAGGTTTTTCTGCTCGTTACTATGGAGCTTCCTCTGTACAGGCTTAACGCCAGCACTCCTTGTCCTATTGCTGCACACCACCGAGAAGAGCCTGGCCTCCTCCATTTGCCTCCTACCTTCCCTTAGATATTTATAAACATTTGTCAGCTCCCCCCAGTCGTAGTTTCCCCAGGCTACACAGACCCAGGTTACTCAGTCTTTCCTCATACAGGAGATGCTCCATGCCCTTTAACATCTTTGTGGCCCTCTGCTGGGCTCCTAGGAGATCCCTGTCTTTTTTGAACTGGGGAGCCCAGAACTCTCAGCCTAAATGTGGCACAGTAGAGGACGAAGATCTCTCTCCATGTTCTTCTGGCCACGCTCTTTCTATTGCACCCTAAGATACCGCAGGCCTTCTTGGCCACCAGGACACACTGCTGGCTCATGGCCAACCTGTTGTCCACCAGAACACCCAGGTCCTTCTCCACAGAGCTCCTCTCCAGCAGGTCATCCTTTACCTGTACTGATGCATGTGGCTATCCCTCCCCAGGTGCAAGACTCTACACTCACTCTTGTGAAGAGGAGAGTCACCTAAGGAAATTTCTCATATGGGCTGAATTGGTACTCGGGAGGGAGGTTTCCCTGTGCACAAAAAGGAAGGAGAGACTGAGTTAGAACGCTGTTAGACATTTACAAAATTTTTCTTTTTTTACCAAATCCAGGGAAATTTAACTGGGAATAATCACAGGAGTATAGCTTAAAGACAGTGACTTCAACCATTGTTTGGAAAGGACCGAGTCAGAGTTCAGATTTAAAATCATGGCCTATAAATGTCATGATGTAAATATGACAATGACAGTGATATAACTGTTCCTTTGTGTCCCCATTCCCAGGCCCATCACTGCTTAAATGGTCAATACTGACATTCCACACATGATCTACAGAGGCATGTTCCCATCTCAAGAAATTTTCTGCTCATGATCTTTCTTCCCTTGTGATGTATGATGTATGAATCATCTCAGTAAAAAGCTCTAATTCTACTGTTAAATCCAATATCAATTTTCCTGTTCTCCTCCTCTCCCCCCTCATCATCATTTCTTCTTTTTTTTTTCCTTTTCCCTTCTTCTTTTTGTTCCTTTTGGTTTTTTTTCTTTTTTCTTTCTCTTTTTCTTTTTTCTTTCCCTTTTTCCTTTTGTTTTTCTTTTCCACATGAAAATGCATCTTCAGATTCCAGTACTGTACAATGAAAAACATGAGTGGTGGCAGAATTAGAAGACATTTATTACTGTAATTACCATGTTTCCTGAAGGTTTCAATAAGTTGTTCCAGCCTTAGCTTAGTTACTGTACCTCTGTCAATATGTAATCTGTATTGACTCGTGCCCGGGTTACGCTGCATAATGCTGACCACATCAGTCTTCCCATAAAGCCTGGCTTCTCCTCTATCAATAGATTTGATTTTTGCTGACAACGCAAAGATCAAAAACTGCTGAGATTTTCGCTCTCTATAAATGTATAAATATTATTATCCTGGAAGGACAAATGGCAGTGTCCTGTTAGGTCAGCTGCTGCTTCCGTTTGCCGTTCCTTTTGTTTCAAATCCAAAAATGAAACCGAACAATAACAAATATACAAATCCAAATTATTACTTGCCCTGACTTTAACCAGTTCTTTCTCAGCAAAGTATCTTGACGTATGCTTAAATTTGCAACAGTACCAAGTGCTTTGCTGAAGAAATACACGCTTAAGGACAAAAGCATTTTGGTGAACTACTTCTGAGATTATGTTTTGTTTTACAAACTAAGGTGTCATAAATCGACCTGTTACTGTACTGTCTTGATGTTAAGTGGAAAAACACAAATTCCTGATTCAATTGTGATTTTTAACTATAAGTTATTTTTCCTTTGATGACCTGATTTCTAAATCCAGCTAATCTGTAAGAAAAATAGCACACACTTACACATAAATACTCAGTCCCTCAGTGCTTGTGTTCTAGTGTTTGGATCAAATAGATAATAGATGGGAAAACAGATGGGATAGTATGAAAAATGCTAAAATTTATTTCATGTAGCTATTAATACACGTATAAGTGATCCAATGGTAGATAAGTGCACCTGAAAGAGCCAAACAAATCAAACTGATTTACTGCCACAAGATGTATTTGACACAAACAGACTTAAAATGAAAGATATAGATGAGCATGAGATAAAAAATAATTTTGATATTTTGAAAATATCAGACATATAGGATACAATTCTCAGTGTTGAGTTGTATAATGAATTGTCAGCACAACTCTGAGTGCTTTGTAAAGTTTTCTCTGGGATTTTGTTTAGTTCTCAAAACCAAAGTCCTGCCTACATCTGGTTTTAAGAAAGCACAGTCATTAGAATCAGCTATGCTCGCATGGGATCTTTCAGAACATGTTAACCACACAGAGATCAGAATACACAATGATGACAAGCTTTAGTCCTGGACATTTGGTAAACCTAAAGCACTTAATAAAATATTCCATCCAAATCAAGACATTGAGTATAGAATAATTAGTCTGATGACATTAGATGAATGAAATGTGCTAAAACTCTGCCTTCTTATCTGTTATTATCAGTAAAATTCCTTTTTAATTTTCTTATTAATCATTTTTAGGAAGCCTTTTTCTAGAAGTCATTACTACTTTTACTTACAACCTGTATAACGTCTTTGATTCAGACATGGTTGCATAAAAATCAGCTGACAATGGTGGACATTTCTGTCAGAAATGTCTACGAGTCAGGTCATCAGCCAGTAGAGATCAGCCTAGTCTGAGTAGCTTCGACTTGTATCAGCTCAGAGATTTTAATTCAATCTCTTCTTTGACTCATCTGAGAGTGGTGATTGCACTTGGCTCAGCAGGTTTCTAGTCAATGCTACGTATCTGACGTAGTCTCTGAAATCAGCAGTGTATAACAATGACTTTTCATTGTTACATTGTCTGTAATATTTCTCTGTCTCCTGAAAGCAAAGGCATCGTTCAAAATTCATGCTTGCAGAGCCAGTCTTAAGATTATAATGCTGTTGTAATATCTACTGGTTTGATTTCTAGGTTAAGCATCAATAGACACCGCGGTGTAATGTCACCAAAAACAATGACTGTAAGGGTACTCTGAAGCATCGTTTTTTTCCAGTTGTTTGTATGTACTGAAGGAATATTCAGTGACCCTGTCAATATAACAATTTAAGCTGCAGCCTGCTCGTATGGGATTGATTTCCCAAACTGTTTAGAAAAGAAATATCTTTCTTTACATCTTTTTGTAGTTTTCTGCTGTCACACTTGCGTCTGGGTTGTACCTGACTCTGAAGAGACATGGATCCTTATTATCTTTCTCTGCATAAACACAGTAGTACAAATTGAAGCAAAACAACAGTAAATTAAGTCTATAGCTATAACAGCAAAAGGCTCAGATATAAAGAGTAACTGTTTATGGCAATAGAGTCTGTCACTTCTCAAGTTTTCCCCTGAGCAGTTCTGTTTGTTTAGTTCATGGTTGTGACTGAATCCTGTAGGCCTCAGGGTGAACTGCCTGGTTATTTTCACATGTTGGGTTTTCCAGCTGTACTTTGCTAGCTGCTTTGTTTTTAGTCTTGTGCAGAAAGACCGACATACGTTAGAAAATCTCGCCTGTAGAAGTGGGGTGGTAAGTGATTTGCTGTAAGAATTTCCCTGAAAGCACATTTTGGGGTCTGATATGCAGTACACTGTCATTCTCCAGAAAAACTGTAAAGTATGGGCTCAGTTTGTAATTCTGTATATCTCCAATTCTTTTTTTCTTTCCCTCACTGCATCAACTAATGATGCTGTGCTGCGTCTGAAGCTCCTGGATGACAAAATATTACTCAGCATGGTGGGATCCTCTGATTCATGATTAACTTGCCCCAACAATGGATCAGGGGCCCTAGAGACATGTCATGCTGAGGACAGAGATCCTAAATACTTCTTTTGTAGGACATTTATGTTATCCTTCTTATACTATATCAAGCAAAAACTGTAATTAGAAACCTAGTTTGTTTTAAAAAGAACTCTGAGACAAGTGAAGGATAATCAAAGTGACAGACCTTACACATAACAGCTATTAGAGTAAGCAGCTATTTATTTCCATACTATGACATGAAACAAGTGGATAAGCATAAATAATTTATGCAGTGAATGTGCAAAGCGCCAGATCTGGGCTGCTTTTAACAGTGGTTAATTAAAGTATTAACTTAAAATGTCCTACAGGTGTGCGCTTTCAAAACGAGTCAGGCACAGGGTAGACCACACCAGGGTAGGTGTAAGATTGGTCATTATGAAAACCATCAGTAGGGCTTGTGTATTTATGTGAGTGAAAATATATTTTCTTTGTTAATGAAATATATTAATCTTAGACTTGGGTGGCTCAAGTCTTTGTGAGAACCAAGAAGCATGGCTTAAAAAACAGTGAAGGAAGACAAGAATTTATAAGTAGAATTCCTGTATTTACTGAATTTGTAATACAGGTCTTTAGAGCAACCGAGGTTTAATATGGTGCATAAAGGGAGTAACATCCTATTCCAACTCAAGTTAATGGCAGAGGCGGTCATATATTCTACCACAATTTGTCTTGTGTTCCCGAAATGTGATGTGAAGTGTGCTGTAGAGAAAAGATTTCTCCTGGCAAGAATTAATTCTTTATGATTATGATATAGAAGTCCCAAATAGGAGTCAGTTAGCTACCTCTTTTAAAGTTTCTTTATGACACAAAGGCTGGAAATTCACTGCAGGTCAGACACAGAAATTCATGGTATGTAGAGATGCTACCTGGAACTTAATCCTGTATTTTCGAAAATATAATGACAAGCACACTGAAGATGGAGAAGGGACGTTATGGAGCATTTTGTACCTTCTTTATGTAATGTTGGCTGTTCTTTGAACCTCAAGAGTGCAGCCGTTTGGCACTGCCTGTTGATGAAGTAATAAAACTCACATTCCATATGGGAGAGCGACATTTTAAAATACAAACTGCTTGGAAGAATGCAAAATAGTTAGGAGAAACATAATTTATCTTAGGTTAATTCTTTATTAATGATCAAATGAAAGTTACAGAAATAGACTTGCCAGTAAAATCACTGAATGTACACAATTGTGAAACACTTCTTTTTTTTTTTTTTTTTGTGATAATAAAGCATAATCTCAACACTAAGAGTTTCTACTTATTAGTATACTGCAGTGTCCAATTAACATATAAAGAGCCATGTAACCTTGACAATGTCACTTTGATTGCTGACAGTTTACATTTTCCTGGTCGATTATCAAGTTAAACTGTTTGAATACACATCAGTTCACTGTAATACTGTTAACTTTCAATGTGATGAACTTGCTCAGCAAATCCTTTTCTTCAAGGAATGTTTTCAGCCTGAAAGAACACCTGCATACACAGGCTCAGTTTGTATGGCATAAAACTACCTGAGAAAGTCCAGTCTTTGGGAAGATGGAATGAGATTTATGCTTTATTTTTTATTATTTTTTATTATTTATTAGTGGCCAATTCCCACATATGTTTATGCAATCATCAATGGCTATACTGGTCTGTAACTGCTATTATTTCAAAATCTAACATCAGGAATAGATTAGTTTGAACTGCCAAACATTTGCAGTATTTTTCTCTGTTTGCCCATGTCTTGGGAAAGTACAGTTGAGTTGAAGGGTGACAAAACTGGAGAAGGTTTAGTTGTTCAGAGAAAAATCTGTGAAGCACTTTCCACAACTCACTCTGTAGTTCTTCTTCAAGGCGTACTAAAAGTAGAAGCTATAGTTCTACTTAGAATTTGTATTATACTACAGCAAACGGATTTCAACCTCTTCAACCTTGACATACAAATACTATTTCAACCATTAGTTCCACATTTTTGCCAGCAATGAATGAAAGTCTGCATGCCACACTCATACACACCACCCACCACCTCATTGTGCTCTCTGTCTCCATAAATGTTCAACAGATGTCAATGAATGTC
The DNA here is from genome assembly GCA_016647715.1 of Pavo muticus. Classification (NCBI taxonomy): domain Eukaryota; kingdom Metazoa; phylum Chordata; class Aves; order Galliformes; family Phasianidae; genus Pavo; species Pavo muticus. The sequence continues at coordinate 28,093 of JACDJE010000700.1, read as the reverse complement.
GATGGGTGCCATTTTTTCCACGTGGAGGAATTCAGTTCCACACCTTTGCTTCATCTGCACATCCACATCAGACGCCATTCTGTCAGACTGCCCCTCTGCTGCCATCTGTCTGATAGCAACAAAATGTAATAGGATATTGGAAGGTTCAGCTTCTATTGTCATACCACCAACATCCGCCTCTGATGCTGGGGCCAACAACATAAAATAGGAGACACTACTTTTGGAGCAGCCAAATATGTATTTTATAGATATATTTTACCCAGGAAAAACACAAGCGTTTCTGGAGATTGCCTATAGCCATAAAATAAAGCTGGGATTTAGTCTTCATATGCTAATTATGTGCATGCACAAGCATTCCTAGGTGAGAGAGATGCAAAATGAATGCTTATACACATCAGGTTTTTTTATGAAAAAGGACCAAGAGCCTGACAGCAGTGTCAGAATCACCAGAAAGCAAATATGACTGATATTGGGGTACATTTGCAACAGTAGAACCGGTGGGAGTCAAAGTTAGAGATTAGGCTGAAAGAGGTTCCTGTCTCTGAGAGCTGGCCTTGTCAGGATCCCCATAGCCACGGCTGACATGAGGAACAGATACTGTTGCCAGAGGAAGATCATTTGACTAAGCATACCCCATCAATTTTGGTGATTCCTGTCTTTCTACAACCAGCATTTCAAACTGCAGGTATCTGCTCTGTTGATTTCTTAGATATAGTACAGATTTTTTCAATTTACTGTTATTTGTTTGTTTGTTTGTTTCATTTTTGCTTTAATTGCTCACATTTTCTTAAAGCTCCTATGTCACAGTATGACTCATAATAGCAGTTACATTAAATCACATAAATCCTATTTATAAGCAGATGAAAATGAAATATTCTTGTGGCTATACCTAACGTTTACTCCTCTTTAGTGCCTATTTGAAACCAGATGCTGTAGTCCTTGAGGTATCTGTATGCTGATCGTCAGATGTTTCACGCTCATTATTGCTTAGAACCAGACTTAAAATGTCATAACTTCTAAAGCTTCTCAATTGTCATAGTTTCAAGGAAACTTTAAGCATAAAGAGAACCATTCACATGTTGAAAAAAGATGTGATCCAATCAGTGGAAAACGAGTTACAACTGGGGCTTCTTGAACTTAATGACAGGATGAGAAAAAGATACTTGAGATTCTTTGGTAGCTTGTGTAGCAGCATGATTTAATTTTTTCTTTTTTTCCTTTTAAATGAAGGGAAAAATTAAGGGAAAAAACCATCAGATTCAGTCACCCATCCTCATGCTCCGTTCCAGGGCAAGTTAGTACTATAACATCCCCCAGGTGGGCATGACAGTAAAATAAAATTAACTCTTGTCATTTAGTAGCCTTGCTTTACCCCATATTTGAGGCTAGACTGAACTAGAACAGCAGGTGCTGTTTCTGCTGCTATTAGAAATAAAAGCACAGTGTTGAAATTAGAGAGGAATGCTATAAGGCAAAGGGATTATACCTCCAATTTCCCGTGTGTATAACAAATATATGGAATTAGCCTAGTTCTGGTATTTGTATCTTCTCGGTAGAAACAAACACTCAGTATTAATTCAGAAGTCTAAAGTCAATTCAGACTCCACCGCCTGGCCAAGAAAGGACACCCTAAAGATCAAGAAAACATTTCCAGGAGAGTCATACTCTCATACTTCATAATTCTGATGCCAAAAAAAAAAAAAAAAAAAAAAAAAAAATGCTTAAGCACACAGAAAGTCTACCTTTGCTTCCAATCGCAGGGAAAGCAATACATGAACGGGAACAAGGAAGGATGGGGAAAGAGGAAGGTAGCTCCTCTAGTCATGCAATAATCATAGCTTTTTAAAAAAGCAGTATGCCCAGAATTCTGAACTCTGCTCCTACAGGCAATTCTCTGTATGTGTCAGCACATCTATAAAATTTGTCTGTTGAGTCATGAAAAGAAAATGAGTTGCTTGTGCAGCGAGCAGTTCCATTAGTCAGTGGTGGTGTGGAATTATCCCTCAAGAAGCAGTGTCATCCTTAAAAAAGACACCTTGATACAGTGAAACTTTTGTCAGCTCTGATTTCTGTGAACTGTAAAGAGAAAGATGCAAAGATGTCATCGTTATGCCTAGAGTAAAGCGCAGAAACACATTCTAGGATTGTTTATTAATAATTTCTGTTCAAATGAATTTAAACCTGCCTTAGTTTCTGGCAGGATTTCTTCAGTTTATAGGTCTGCGCTGTTAGTCCTCCACTAGGTCTGTATGCACACCTTGGCAGTCAAAGAAAGGTACCACAACCTATTAAAAAAAAAAAAGAAGAAGGAAAAGAAGAAAGTACTGCAGAGGTAGCAATACGTACACAGCTAATCTCTAACATAAATCTTACTTACTGATGCGGAACTCTAAAATGAAATTCTGTTCACTTGAAAGATGATTAGCAGATAGTACAAGGTTCTGTCAAGGCTCCTTTTTTTTCCTCTCTCGAAGAGTGTAACTGCAGAATGTGCGTGAAACAAAAGATCACACCAGAACAAATGAAGTAAAAATGTATTGAATTAGTAACATATCACTGTTTCCAGTTGGTTTATCAGTCACTGGATATGTTGACAGCTATCATAATAACATTAAGGCAAATATTACGGTGGTTATTGTGGGCTGTAGTGAACTGGAACTCTGCAACTGTAATTTGCACCGGCAACAGCAAACCTGACTGCCAGATGGCTGACATTTAGTAGTGCGAATGTCCTTGCCTGCTGTGTTGATAACATGGTGGTGTATTTAGAACAGACATTTACTATTATAGATCAGACCACAGTTTTACCAACACAGAGTTGTTTTGATCCCCAGACGACAATTTGGTGAATTCGTGCCGTTTTAGTGAAAATACTTTTCAATAAAGGGAAATCTTAAAACAAGTTAAAAATTCCCTAACTTTGCAAATGGCCTCATCTGTCTTTTTTTCTTAAAAAATAGGATGCCATCAACAAGCTGATATTGTGCGATTTAATTTCCACAGTGGAGCTGAAGAGTCTACATGTCTTTTAAGCAATCAGAATTACTTCACTATCGGATAATTGTAATTTTAGAACACAGCACTTACTAAGTCTCTTTATCTACAGTTGATGGACAGCTGTTGAATCACCAGAAAAGCTTTCAGGCTCCAGGGCAATGCTATACTTAAAGAAATAAAACAGCAGTCAGAAGTGTATACACACAAGTACATCAGAATATATTTCTCAATGCTTGCAAAGCAGGAATTAATTTATTTCATCTGTGCTATTTCTGCATTTGTGTTTCCTTTGCACAACTGATCATTAAGGATCTATTTAACGAGTACTCCCTCAAAAAGTATTTTAGTTCAGCATGTCTGATGCCCTCAGTATATTTCTTGATAACTCAGATTCTGTATTTGCCCGGACAAGTTTCACCTAGAACATGACTGCGTATCTTTGTAGCTTAACAAGGTCGTGTTTACGCACAGCTACTGTGAGAATGTGCGAAGGAGAAATAACTATCTCCATATGTATAGCACTTCAGCCTAAGGAAAGATCTTTGTAGGCTTGAAAGAGTAGTATTAAAAACTCTTTGGTATACTCTCATTCTGCTCAACTGTTTCCTTTTTTCTACAATGCCCTCTTTTTTTTCACCCCTAGAGATTATCAACCGGGGGTTCCTAAGATCTTTTCCTAACTTTTCAAAAGACAAAAAAATGTGTTATATCAGTGCAGGAAAATATCATGTTTATGAAATAAGCGGTGTTAAATAGTTGTTGAAATGTTGCAAGCACAGTTTGTCATTGGAACTGTCATTAGAAAGCTATATAAATCCCTAGAATGAAAATGTTTTGAAATCTCAGTCTCCATAGACTGTGTGAAAGAATTTAATTTCAAGGATTATATTACTGGGAATTATTTGTTCTAAACATTTGCAGCATTTTCCCCTTTCATAGGCATTTAATTGTATTATGTTTCTGATACTGTTTAATTGTAGAAAGAAATTGGTGAAAGCAATGACAACCAGTCCAATTTCTTGCTCAAGCTAAAACTTTTGCTAATGCTGATGTTTTTTGAGTCTCATCAAGCAAATTCTTTATAAACATTGTGACAGTAGGATAAATAATGAGTTGTCACTTAAAATGTGCATAAAATCCCTATTTGATGCTCACAACAAAGTAAGACTTATAGGAGACAAGTCGACGAAACAGCTGCACCCTTATTTAGCATGGGTTTTTCTGTAGATACAATGCATTGGGACACTTCTGTTTTCAGAAAATACTGCTTCAATTCATGCTTCCACTTGTTCAGACTGACATAGTGAAATGCCAGTATTATACAGTGAGATGTCACTTAAGACCTTTAGGTCTCCTTAATGTTTTCAAAGTTAAAATCCACCTGGCAATCAATGGAATACTATGTGAATAAAGGCAAAGATTTGAGAGTGTTTTTTTTCCCTTGTTTTATGCTCTCCTGTGATAACTGTCATATTTTCCTTCAGCATAAATAACAATAATATATATATATGTGCATTTTGCCAAAGAAATACCAGTATATGTATTAAATCACAGTTACACTCAAGGCAATAGATGCTTGCAAACACAATTTTTCTCATACAATCCATACTACTTCTGGGTCTGAAAGCATCCACCAGCTATGCGTGAATGGCCCACGGTTTCTTGGCATTTTTATTATTATGTGAATTAGTGAATTATTAATTCCTTAATAATCACACAAAGGAAGAACTTTGATGTTGACAAGGGATATCAGAAACAAGATTCCAAAGTGGGAACTTCTTTCCCTTTCAATGGAACAGCATCTGTAGCTATGCATTCTTCATCATATTGCATTGTATTAGCAGAATGTGGTTCAGATCATGATACCAAACTTTTCTGTCTATTTTTTTTCTGGACAAAATATAGATACATAGAAAAAGTCCCAAGCTGATTTTCTGATAGAGCTTTGTATCGATTTTTCTGGGCACAGCCACATGAATGCAATCAGGTGGCATTTTCTCTGTTTCCTGACTATCGCTAACATACAGGAAGAGGAAGAGCAGAAAAGACTTTTTCTTCATCTTTCAGAACTGGAAGGCTTTAGTTTTTCCAAACTCATCACAACCTTTTAAAAAATCAATAAATAATATAAATAATTAATAGTAATACTGATAACAGTAATAAATATGGCAAAACAACTTACCTAGTCACATTCTTAAACTCTGCATTTCTGTAGTTCCTCCTTCAGAGTGAACCTCCGTCTGTTAGTGAATGCTTACTAGTGGTTTTACCACTTGTTCATTGACCATCAGCTATTGCAAATATACGCACTAACGCTCCTTTTCTAAAGAACGTGATGTAAAAGAAAACTCCTGCTGGGAATTTTTTTTTTTCCAGTAATATTGTTCAATTTCTGTTAGCTGGCGTGAGCTAATAATGCAGATACAATTAAGCATAATATATGAGGCTGAAGTGGTGAGGATGATTTTTTCAAAATTGTTTCTATCAAATCAGCATATGATTTCTGTAAGTAGTCGATCTGCTGGCAGTTTATGAAAAAGCAGCTTTCTCAGCCCAAGTGCCATGAATCTTGCTTTACAAAACAACAAAGTCGGTTTTTACACATTTTACACAGTGAGTCTTGCTTGAGTAGGATCCATTTTGGGCACACTTAAGAGAAGTTGACTGTAAATTATCGTTTAAACTTAGTTTAAAAATAAGGTTTGAAGACACTGTTTCAGTTTCACTAGATAACTTTTCGCTTGATCAGCTTCACTTTAAAATATTTTGCATTCTTTGCTTAAAGCAATTGCAGAACTTCCTGCTTGCCTTCTCAGTCATCACGTGTATTTCATTGGCTTCATAACAGTAGTCAGGAAAAGCTAATTACGTATACGTAAATTTTCGTTGTTATTTTTATGCACAACTTTTTTGTTGCTTAGCAGTTTGTATCACAATAAGCTATCCATCTTATTTGTTGATCGCATTTTGTCATGTTTTCAATTAAGTTCTGTTATCTCACATGGTAACGGGAAAATAATTTGAGCAGTGTTACCATTTCTTTCATGAGCGTTACATTTATTCCGTCTGTTTTTGATGTTGATAACTAAAAGTACTTTCACAGCGTAGATCAGTTTTACACTTCCACCTTTCTCTCAGCCAGCTCAGGACGTGAAAGAGCATGTCTCAGGCTGCAGGTTCCACAGGCATTTCATTGCACATCTGAAATCTTTTTTCCAGGTTTACTTTATGCCTCATATATCAGTGTGAGTCCCCAGGCTGAGTTAAGTTTATCACTTCTGGCCGTTATTTCTCTGAAGTGATTCACCTTGCAAGGCTGTTTTAAAAGGTGTTATTGTCAGGTGTTATGTAGACAGAAGCAGTCTTCTGGTGGGAAAGATTTAGTTTAGAAAAATTGGCTTGTGTTTATTTTTTGTTTTTGAAAATTCTCATTTTTCTTCCTTCTACATAAAGAAAGGACTGGGTTTGTTGTTGTTGTTGTCGTTGTTGTTTTCTTTTTTCTTTTCTCTAGAATGGAGATATTTCATATTTCCTTTCTGGGAATTTACAGTCTGTTGGAAAATAAAACTGCATAAGAATGCATTTCTTTTTTTTTTTTGTCTCAGAGAACATAAAAGAAAGCTGAGATGGAAGGAGAAGCTAGAGTTAGAAAGTAAAAAGTGGAGGAAAAAGGGTCTAGAAATAACAAGAGCATAAGAAGGCAATAAATAAATAAAAGGAAATGAAAATAATTAAAAAAAACCCACAACAACAACATTTGAAAGCAAAATTTGAAATGAAACTGAACAAATGTAATTTCAACACTTTGGAGTGGAATGAGTATTTCCATTTTTTTTATCATAATTTAGAAATAATTTTGTGTCATTTCCTACACCTTCTAAATAACAGTCGATATTTTAGAACAAAAAGACTTGGATGTTGGCAGGTTAAAGTCTGTATTTTGGTTAAGTATGATGAGTATATTATGACATTTCTTTTGTCCGATATAACTTAGGATCAGAAGGAACGTCACAGAGCTGTGCCAGCGGAGGATCAAGCTGCAGGTTAGGAAAAGGTTTTTCACTGTAAGGCGGCCGGGCACTGGAACGGGCTCCCCAGGGCGGTGGTCACGACTCCAAGCTGCTGGAGCTCCAGGGGTGTCTGGACAATACCCTCTGACACAGAATTTGATTTTGAGTGCTCATGTGTGGAGCCCAGAGTTGTATTTGATGACCCTCGTGGGTCCCTTCCACCTTGGGACCTTTTGTTATTATATGCATACTACATGATTTTATAACTACCAAAACTCCATAAGAACTTGTAAATTTCTCCACAGTTTAAACTAAGTACATTTCTTCTCAGCTGAGACTTGCACTTCTGTTCTGGTTTATTTTAGTGAGGGCTCCAAGTAGTGCTCCATACATTTAGCAAATAAGACTATTTTTTGTCTTAAGCTTTTTCTTCAGATCAGCTTTTCTTGACCAGGAAAATACCTGCTTGTTAAATCCAGAGCTCTTTTTGATACCTATGCAACACTGCATTTATCTCATTTATTCAAGTGGCTAAGAAGGAAGAACCGCTTTAACAAGGAGGTCACGCAAACCTTACTTCAAGGACAAGAGCTTTCCTTGTGACTATGGAATAAGAAGTCGTACATTCCTCATTTTATTTAGCTATGCAAAGTCTATCTCTCCCAGGTGACCTGACACAGACCCAGTCAACACCATCCATAATGAAAATCAATCACACCAAGTCACTAAACAATGACTCCATCTTCTTTAAAAATGCACAAGTTTTCAAAAAACAAGGATTCAGAGACTGATTAATTTGCCATTTGTCTTGGACGTTGCACAGGTTGCATTAAGAAATTGCTCTGACTTTTCGTCCTCAAAGGATGGACAAGGATCAAAGCCTCAAAGATTATCACATCCTCCCTCTCCTCCTCTCCTCCCCCCCCCTCCCCGAAAAAAAAGAAAGGTATCTAAAAGGCATCTATATAATGCAGAATATGTACATGAGCCACAGCTGTGACAGTTTTGTAAAGTCTGCTTGTGTAGGATCCTAGACATTGCACTGCAGCCAAATTTTCGTTGATCAAGTTTTGCAAATTGCAGAGTTTGAGGTAGTAAAGAAGATATCTGTGTACAGTAATTGAGGTGCAAACCCAGAAATATACCAGTCAAATGTTATCTAGAAATGGTAACCAGCTCAGATTCAGACCTAGTGCTGACAGGCAATTTTAAGGATGAGATTTTCAAAGGAGTATTTAAACACTGGACATCTGTGGTGCAGTTGCGCTTAAATATTGTAAGCTCCTAAAACAGCTAAAATCCAAACCAAATAATGACTTCACTATTTGATCACAATCTTCCAAACGGGATGCTGCACATAATTTTTCATTTCACAGAAGACCATCTGAGGTATCTGCAATGGTGCACAACAAATATTGAGAGGAAACTTCACACGGAAGATAGGGTACTGATTGCAAAAACTTCTGTGGCAGTTTATTCTTCCTAGATATGAAACTAATTCTTAAATCTGTTGTTCAGAGTTAATGTACTATATTCAGAAAAGCCCTGCCCTGCCTTCAGCAAGATTACTTCACATCTTTTAATAAGTTACTTTGACTTATCACTTGACAGTTGAATAAAGAGATCCACAAGGACTTTCTGGGGGCAGACATGCAAGATATTTACAGAAATACTTGCAATACCAAAAGAAGGCATTAGCAAAAGACATTGGTTATGGATCCTAAATAGAAAGAATTCAGTGCTAAGAATAGAAAATGTTGCCCTTATTTTGCATAGTTGCTTAGTCTAAGCAGCAATGATAGCTAGTTTGCCTTCTCTTTTTCTTCCCAGAATAAGGAATAGAATATGACAAATTCAAACAGACAGGAAGAAGGGCATTAAAGAAGCTTATTAATCACTTTCTGTGACAAGAGGATACCACGAGCACTTCTGCAAACAAAAAAATAGCACTGCTGTATTGTGCTAGTGGTCAAACTATGACCTAGCTGCAATGGACGATCCCAGAGGGGTAACAGAAGCTGTCAGTCATCTGCTAAGCCTTGGTTGTTCATTTCTCCATCTTCTAGCCTCACTGAAAGCCTCATCTAAAATACCTTTGATATAATCTTTAGGCTAAAACTTGATTTTTGTTTCAACAGAGGCCTTTGTGCTTTAAGCAGTTGCTTTTTTTTCTAGGGTAGCGATTTCTGTATTTGTTCCCTACATTTGTAGCTTACAATATAAGTACTGGTATAGAAAATATATATGTACGTATACAGAAATATATATATGTGTATGCTTATGCACATGCACAGATATAAGAACTTCAACATTTTCCCACATATAATTATCTCATTCTTACCATGTCTTAAAAAGTTTGATGTCATTGATAAGTGACCAGCAAATCTCTTCTACTATTTCCTTCATGCTACAAAACCTCAATGCTGTGTTGGATTTTTCTTCACGGATACTAGCCTGGATACTAGCCCCTATCAAGCACAGGCACGTGTATTAAGATGAACTTCTATTTTTGTTTCCAAGATGATTTTTTTCTGCATTTTAGCATGTGCACAATTCAGTTGTCAGTGGTCTCTTCTACTGGAGATTTTTACAACTATTACAAACGCATCACCAGTTTACAGACTTGTCAAATGCCTAACTTTAGACTCACTGTAATAGAGGTAAGGATCAGCTCTGCAATACTGTTTGTTTTAGCTGTGTTAACAGTTCTGGCCCTGTTCAGCCCAGTTCTGTGACGAATGGAACAGAGGGACACATGGACTCATGCCCCAGGGAAGAGGGAAGAGGGAAGACAGGGAGATGGGCGCAGAGGAGGAAAACAGTGGCAAAGAGCTAAGGGAGAAAATCTAATTTATTAAATATGACAGTGGAATGCGAGATAACACACTATAATACAATATAATTGGAACTGAAGCTAGTCAATCAAATTAGAGAGTGTCCAAAACTGAAGGCCTTGCACTGATGCTGAAGGCAAGATGGCCTGGGAGCCACCACCGAGTCAAGCAGAAAAAGGGAACAATCTTGTGACTCCCAGTCAGTTTTATCTTTCCCTCAGAACAGAAAATGGAAATGGAATAATGAAGTCTACTGGGACCTGTAGTTCTTCTCTTCTGAGACAGGCATACCCGGAACTGTCAACTATCCACAGAACTGCAGCATTAACTCCTTAACTCCCAGTGCTCTACAAGATGTCATGATGTGGAATACTGATAACAAAAACCATAAAACCACGACAAACTGAAAGCACAAGATTAGACCACAAAGTGATGTACAACACCAACAAAACCTCACACAGACTGTGCAGTGACAAGTGAAAATAATTGGTCACCATGATACAACAATCCCAGGGCCACTAGGGCCCCAGCTGAGCAAGGTATTTGGGAACCTAACAGTACTGATTTGCACCATCCACCTCCATGATGAAATCAATGGGAATTGCCTGATGCTCAAGGCTTTTGTAAAATCAAGCCGTCAATCGAGGGACTTAGATATAGATGTGAAAATCAAGCTTCAGGCACCTGTTTTTTAAAAAACTTGATCCTGGGAGGCCAGCACAGCAGTATTAAAGGTCATCTGCAATCTAAAGAACATTTGTAAGAACATTGTTTTGGGCAAGTTGTAAAGAATTACAAGCCTTGGAGCAGATTCTCTCTGAAATCCATTTATTTGTGGTTCATGTTATTAGTACAAACACTTCATGCAACACTAAATGCAACTTTGAAAATAACAACATTTCTTGTTTGTTGTTAGGAAGTCACTGTTGATTTTTTATTTTTTTCTGTTGTCGGCTTCAATGAGTGCTCTTGACTGCTGTCTAAACCAAGCAGGAGCTTATCTAGGCATTGTGGTGGGTGACATGCTACACAGAATAATATAAAAAATGAAGGTGCAATGACGTCACAGAACTAATCCTGTAAAAGAGATGAATCCTGGAACTAAAGACAAACTTACTGGAATATTTGCTGCATATATGCATGATTTTGTCCACTGATGTGAGTTACCCATTTGTTCCTGGCAAGTTCCGGAATGCGTAAGAAATTTTTGCTGTAAGGAGCTAGCTGGCCTTACAAAGAAGAGGATCTTTTGGTCAGCAAGAAGGAAATCAGGATTTATTTGACTGTTGATTACATCTGGGAAAACGAAACAGGAAGTTTCTGTATAGTTTTGTCTGGATTTCTGAATGTCCTCCCTTTGCCCAGAGAGGCAGTGGATGCCCCGTCCTTGGAGACACTCAAGGCCATGCTGCACCCGGCTTTGTGCAATTTAATGTCCCCATAGGCTTCCCTGTGCACTGCAGGGAGTTGGGCTACATGACCTCCAAAGGTCCCTTCCTCAAACTGTTTTATCATTCCCTGAATATTCGACATAGCAATCTGCTTAAAATAGTTTGATGTGTGGTTCTAAGCCTTCCTGAAAAGACTTTGGTCCAAGTTTTCCCTTCTTCCTTTCCTTCCCGACCCCCCGCCCTTCCTGCCTCCCTCCCTCTATCCCTGTCTCCCTGCTCCCTTCCTTCTCTGCCGCCCTCCCTCCCCAGACTCTGTGTAACCACTCCTCATCACCGGGTGGACATGGGATTTCTGAGTGGCCTTGAAGAAGCTGTCGCTGGACCTGGCCTTCTCGGTCACCCTTGGAGGTTGCCGCCAGCTCCGTCCTCCTCCCCCACACACCTCTCCACTACCCACGTTCAGGCCGCCATTGGCTTCTGCACAGGTGAGCTGCAGCCGTGGAGGGGCAGTCTGCAAACCGAGCGAGGAACTCGGGGGTTTGTACCATCAGCCTCACTTGATGAGCTCATGAGGAGAAAGCTTAAAGCAAACGCACCAAACAAAGCCTCAGTCCCCTGAGCACAGACGACTCTACCACGTGCATTCCCCAGTTCATTCCTGCCTCACTTTGTGAACGCTTTTGCGCCAAACTCCTGCCTCGGAGCTCACAAGCCTGGGAGGAAAACAGCTGCTGAGCTGACAGCGAGTCTTCGTCTTCCTCCTCTGCTCCGCTGCGCCTGTCTCCAGCCTCACAGCAGATGCACGAGAGCCTGGCCAGTCCAGCTGCTCTCGGGCCCACTCCCAAAGCTTTCTGGGTAAGCAGGCGCACACATCCCTCCCGCTGAGGAGTCTGGCTTACGCCATTTCAACCGGGCCCTGGAGCCAGCCCCGCCCAGGCGGGGCAGCGGGTCACAGTGGGGCCCTTTGTGACCCGTCCCTGTGACACCCAGGGATAGCTGGCACCGACACNGTCGTCTATGCACCGTTTTTGTGGCAGTCGGTACCTGCTGCTCTTTTACCCGTAGCAACCCCACAGCAGATGGATCTTCTGACAGGCCAGGCAAAACAGAGAGCTGCTTAATGTTGTGTGTGTCCACAGCAGCTCTTCCAAAGGCCCATCGATATCCCTTAGGATCCTTGAAATGCCCCCTTCTGAGGTAATCAATACCAAGTATGCATGGAGCCCCTGGGCCAGTCCCAATAGGATGTTTTTACCAGTCTTTACCAGTGAGACTTATCTCAGCCTCCAACACAGTCGATTCTTGAGAGCCCCCAGTCACTCCAGAAATATGGATTGATTCTGTCCCTTCATAACTCGAGGGCATTAGAGTGCACCGTGCCCCAGTATCCACCAGTGCCTTATATTTCTGTGGTTCTGATGTGCCACACAGTCCAATAGACTCTGTTATCCCTTTCCCCCCCCTGACTGAGGGCAGGGCCCCTCTATTCATTACCTGTGGTAACTGGAGCAACTGGACTGGAGATTAACTTTTGTAATTCTCTCACCCGTGCCTGTAGTACAGGAGTAGCTTGGCCATGCCATTTCCTCATGTCTTCTCCATGGTCACGTAGGTAACGCCACAAGGCAACACGCGGCGTTGTATTCCTCGCTTGAGCCGGGAAGCGTTTGCCTTTAATAGCTGAGATTTTTGTTGATACAGGTGAGAAGGAGGGTTCATCATCTTTAATTAGTTGGATTTTCATTAGTTTGATCAGCTCATTCATTCCCTTCATTAGGCTCTTTGGATCATCCTGATCTTCATCAAGCGTTTCTGATACTAGTACGGGTTTGTCGCAATTAATCAACAGAGACACTTGCTCTTGCCCTTTATTCAGTTGGTCTGTTACTTGTGAGATGGAGGAAATGGAAGCGTGAGTTGGAGGTAGCAGTTGTTCATAGATTTGGAGCGTAAGAATCAATTTGAAAACTAAGGGTCTTCTCTGTTGGTCCTTGTATCTCTCAAACGTTGATGCTAGCGTACCGGCGTATCTTACTGGTGCTGTTGTTGTGAGCTGCCGCCATATTTCAGGCATCGTCCTCACTCTCTCCGGATCATGGTCTTGGCGTGGATCGTTAGGAACAAAATTAGGGTTATACAACATTTCCACCACGGCTATTTCCCTCAAATACTGCATACCTTTTTCAGCTGTATCCCACTGTTTCATCACAGGCTTCAAACTGTCTTTGAAGGGATACCTTTCCTTCACGGCTATTAACAGTCGTTCCCAGAGGGTGGCAGCCCCATCCCAACATCTACTAATCCCTCTGTCGATAGCTGCGTCTCTGGAGATACCTCCTAGTTGGCGAGCTTCATTACCATCTAGAGACAAGCTACTGGCCCCTTTGTCCCAGCAACAAAGCAACCAGGAAACAAGAGTTTCGTTCGATTGCCGTGTAAACTCCTTTCTTGAGCCTTGGATTTCAGTCAACTTCAGAGGTTGATGAACAGTAACAGAGACCTCCTCTTCATCACTCTCTTCTTCATGTCTCTTAGTTTTTTCTTTTGCCTTTCTCGATACTGGTGGTACTGCCTGGATCTCCCTCTTCCCCTTCTAGAGGAGGAAGATCCTCCGCTTCTTCTTTTTTTCGTTCTAGATGCGAGGACACTCGTTTCCATTTCTTGCCTTCCACAGGGGCAGCTGACATTGTTACTGGTGTTTCCTGTGATTGATCCGATTTGGCTTGGAGGTTTCCCCTTTTGGTTTGAACCTCAGCTCGGAAACTCTCTCTCTCCAGAACAGTATTACATAGGGCGCGGTAAGCACAAGCCAAGCCCCAAATAAGTTGTACCTCCCTAGATTTGCGCAAGCCGCACCGTCCCTGACTCAAATACTGGCTTATTTTCTCGGGATCCCACAGGTGTTCAAGAGTGAAATCCCATGACATTGCGGGTCCCCACGCTTCTAAGATTTTTCCTAAACCTCTCCATCTTCCCTGCCAGTCGGCATTCTCTGGTTTTGGAGGAGATTCCTTCCGCATAACACGAATGTATGGGAATACATTCAGGGAGGTTGATAACATGCACACGAGTGTGCCCACTGGCTCGGCACTCGAACGATGTGTGACAAACTGAAAAGAAAGCCTGGAAACTGGTTTGAACATTGTGGTGTTTGTGAAATTAGCTATCCCATCTGGGATGTAATTGTTTCTGAAATTAGCTATCCCATCTGGGATGCAAATGTCAGAATTCAAATTATACCACATCGCGTATAAGTATTCTTACAACATATATGCATGATTTTGTCCACTGATGTGAGTTACCCATTTGTTCCTGGCAAGTTCCGGAATGCGTAAGAAATTTTTGCGGTAAGGAGCTAGCTGGCCTTACAAAGAAGAGGATCTTTTGGTCAGCAAGAAGGAAATCAGGATTTATTTGACTGTTGATTACATCTGGGAAAACGAAACAGGAAGTTTCTGTATAGTTTTGTCTGGATTTCCGAATGTCCTCCCGTTGCCCAGAGAGGCAGTGGATGCCCCGTCCTTGGAGACACTCAAGGCCAGGCTGCACCCGGCTTTGTGCAATTTAATGTCCCCATAGGCGTCCCTGTGCACTGCAGGGAGTTGGGCTACATGACCTCCAAAGGTCCCTTCCTCAAACTGTTTTATCATTCCCTGAATATTCGACATAGCAATCTGCTTAAAATAGTTTGATGTGTGGTTCTAAGCCTTCCTGAAAAGACTTTGGTCCAAGTTTTCCCTTCTTCCTTTCCTTCCCGACCCCCCGCCCTTCCTGCCTCCCTCCCTCTATCCCTGTCTCCCTGCTCCCTTCCTTCTCTGCCGCCCTCCCTCCCCAGACTCTGTGTAACCACTCCTCATCACCGGGTGGACATGGGATTTCTGAGTGGCCTTGAAGAAGCTGTCGCTGGACCTGGCCTTCTCGGTCACCCTTGGAGGTTGCCGCCAGCTCCGTCCTCCTCCCCCACACACCTCTCCACTACCCACGTTCAGGCCGCCATTGGCTTCTGCACAGGTGAGCTGCAGCCGTGGAGGGGCAGTCTGCAAACCGAGCGAGGAACTCGGGGGTTTGTACCATCAGCCTCACTTGATGAGCTCATGAGGAGAAAGCTTAAAGCAAACGCACCAAACAAAGCCTCAGTCCCCTGAGCACAGACGACTCTACCACGTGCATTCCCCAGTTCATTCCTGCCTCACTTTGTGAACGCTTTTGCGCCAAACTCCTGCCTCGGAGCTCACAAGCCTGGGAGGAAAACAGCTGCTGAGCTGACAGCGAGTCTTCGTCTTCCTCCTCTGCTCCGCTGCGCCTGTCTCCAGCCTCACAGCAGATGCACGAGAGCCTGGCCAGTCCAGCTGCTCTCGGGCCCACTCCCAAAGCTTTCTGGGTAAGCAGGCGCACACATCCCTCCCGCTGAGGAGTCTGGCTTACGCCATTTCAACCGGGCCCTGGAGCCAGCCCCGCCCAGGCGGGGCAGCGGGTCACAGTGGGGCCCTTTGTGACCCGTCCCTGTGACACCCAGGGATAGCTGGCACCGACACGGTGGCCCCACAGTGTCCGGCAGGACAGCGAGGCGACAGGGCAGGAAGTGTGCGGGTCTGGCGAGGAGCCCCCGAGCGCAGCCCACGTCATTTTCCTCTACCCTTGGCAGCCCCACGGCTGCCCCCTCCCCACCCTCAGCCCTCATCCCACAAGATGGAGGAGAGACCCCCCAGCCGCCCCAGGGTGGCCTGGGAGGAGAGTGAGGCTCCCCAGGAGAGAAGACCTCCACCGGAGCCCTACGAATTGACCCCGGTGCAGCCTCTGCATGCTGGTGAGTGAGGGTCCCCAGCGGGGTAGGCAGGGCTGGGGCAGCGAGTGCCCCCTGCTCGACACCACGGTCCCTTGTCCTGACAGGCACGGGCAGACTGTGCCAGGGGAGCGGGCCCAGGGCTGGAGAGGGCAGAGCTCCTTCCTCTGCTCGCTCATGTCTTTGGCTCCTCTACAGCGCTGCTCACTCTCTTCCTTGGTTAGGTGCTGACTTCCAGTCTCCCTCTGAAGAGGAGGTCATGGATATCATAGAGTACTACCTCAGGACTACACCAAAGGTAAACTCTCTGCTCTGCCTGCATCCCCGGATGGTCCCTCTGGCTCTGCCTTCAGGCTGCAGGAGGGATGCTGGCTGCTGCCCTCCAGGCTTCCCGCATTGCTCCAAACCCAGCAATGCGCTGGGCCTGCTGGACACGGCTCTCCCAGCTCACGCTCCCTCCTTGTCTCTCTGTGGTCACCAGGAGGAGACGCTAAAGATCACGTTCCTAGAGAGCATCTGCACCATGTGCACTGTTTCCAGAAGTAGCAATAATAAAGGCGTTTGTGAGAGCCTGGCTATTTTCTGCCGTGAACAAAACTTGGCAGAGGAAATCAAGGTGAGGGGACAATATAAAGGGCTATGGGAGGGGGCAGAGCCACCCAGGGACTGGCACCCTGAGAGGCAGGGGTGGGCAGGGGGACTGTGGGTACAGCTGAGATCTCAGCAGTGGGACGCAGGGTGCTTCTGCGTTCTGGTGCTGGGCGGGGGGCACTGGGGCTCCTCTGGCCCTGCTGACCAGCGTGAGGTCCCATCCCATTTCTGCTCTGCAGGAGCTGCTGGAGCATGAGCCCATGGACCAGCTGCGCACAGCAGTGCGGTACCACGCCATGCTTGCCATCGCCGCCTTAAGGTACCAGCCCAGCCCCTGGTTTTGCCACCGCATCCCCAGGGCACGATCCTGGCAGCCCTGATCTGAGCTGGGAGGCATCCCCCATGTGGACAGGGAGGCCCTCGGCTCTCCCCTGCTCTGGGCTTCTCCAGAGGATGGAGGAAGCCCTGAAGCTCCCTGCAGGGTCTCAGCTCGTGCCCCAAAGCAGGAGGCATCAGGACTGCCCTCCAGCTAGGGCCAGCCCTGTGGAGGAGGTGCCTCCCACCAGGGCCCTGTATCCTTCCCGGGAAGCCCTGCCCAGGGGAGGATCTGTTCCACCCCTGCCTCGGCATCCAGGCACTGCTCCCAACACAGTCTCTCTATTTGCAGCAGAGTGAAGGCAATTGCAGAGAATGAAATAAGACCTCTTTTAAATGCGTGCTTCAGTGCCATCTTCTACCTGCCACCAGAAGAGGACTTGAACATTCACCTCTATAATGACGTATGTACTGGGTGAACTACTGGAGATCCCATGCCTCTGGATTATTCATATGCAGAGATTACTAATGATCCTTACAGGCTGGGTCTTGGCCTTGCTCCCCCCACCTTCCCAACCCCTCTCCCTTCCCTCTCACTCTTGCCATGGGCCTGGCAACACCCAGTGCTCACATCCTGGTCTGTGCACAGCAGCTTTGCAGCCACGGGGTCTCTCCCATGCTATGCATGCATCCACGGGTGTCCTTCCTTGGTAGTCAGAGGAGTTTGCAGCAGTTTCCTTGGGGTGAGAGGGCCCTCTGAAAGACTTCCACAATCTGTTGTTCTCTTTACAGACCCTGCGTGCTATGGACAACATGCTGCAGACATTGCTGGTCAGCCATCGTACCTCCAGCAGTGAGGAGCTGTGGAATATCTTGGAGGTATGTCTATTGCACAGCTCTGTCCCCAGAGTTCTCTTTGACAGAACTAGAGCCTGACGCATAGGAACAACATGGGCAGTAGCAGGAGCCTGCAAGGGACCTTAGTGGCAGTAGCCCCATGAAGGGCTTGACTCCAGCTCAGAGGAAGCATGGGTGGACGCTATGATTCCAGCCAGGAGTTCAGCAGTACTGCTCCTGCTGGAGTGGGCATCAGCAGCTTCTCTCCTCACAGGTGCTGTTACACTTCACCAGTGCCCAGGACAAAACTGTGCAGGCAAGGGCCATGGGACGGCTCTGGAAGCTCAGCAGTTTCATCGCCAGCAATTCCTGGCAGGAGGTAAGGAGCCAGGAACTTTCCAGCCAGGCTGTCTCCCCTTCCTTGCATCCCAGAGCAGCCTACAGCTCAAGAGTACCTGTGAGACAAGCTTGGGCACGGGTGGGAGACTTTGGCATGCATTTTCCCTGAAGCAAGGGTCTTTGTCCTTCCTTTTCCTCTGGTCCTCCCCCCCACACACACCCTGTTCTCTCACTCAGTTTGACATGTCTTCCCTCATAGAACCATAGAATCATAGAATGGTCTGGGTTGACAAGGATCTCAAAGATCAGAGAGTTTCAGCCCCCTGCCATGCTCAGGGTCACCAACCACTAGTCCAGGCTGTCCAGAGCCACATCCAGCCTGGCCTTGAATGCCTGCTGGGATGGGGCATCCACAACCTCTCTGGGAAACCTGTTCCAGTGCATCACCACCCTCTGAGTGAAAAACTTCCTCCTAATATCCAACCTAAATCTCCCCATTCCTTCCTTCTTGCCATAGCCATTTGCAAAATTCCTCCAGCCTTCTCAGAGGACAGCTGTTGTCTGCATGACCCTTGAGAGCATTGGAGAGTGCGGCACTGAAAACAAGGAGCGGACCAACTTGATGCTGGACGTGGTTCTGAGAGACCCTGCCACGTGGCTGATGGATGTAAGCAGTCTAAGGCAGCAAAGAGCTGTGGGAAGGGCAGTGATAACAGTGGCAGCGGGGCAAATGGCCGCAGCCACAGTACAGCAGCAGCAGTGTTCTCCTTCTGTCCTCCCACCAGGTGCCAGAGATTCTGGGGTTCATCCAGAGAAACCTGGGAAGCAACAACACATCCCTTCAGCAGCCCCTCTTCTCGGTGCTTGATGTGCTGACCATCCAGTTTCCTAGGGATGTGCTGATGAGCGTGCTGACCGACCTTCCCCAGTGTGACAGGTACCAGCCCTAACAGCCCCGCATGTTTTGTTCCATGAGAAGAGCAGAGCTCAGAGACGCTCTGGCTACCAGAGCCAAGGAAAGCTGCAGGACATCCCTGAGGAGCAGGCCCTCCATCCCACTGTGCTTTCCAGCGCTGGTGGGCCGCTCAGGGCTGCAGCAGCCAACGCCGACCATGGCAGCCCAGAGCCCCCATCGGGCTCCTGCCCTGCCCCTCGGGGAAGGCCATCTCAGCCCCTCCTGCTTGCCCAGGCCAGGCCCCAGGGCTCCCCAAGCACGCGGGGCGGCAGGGCCAGGGCTGCAGCACAGCCTGGGGCCTGCCGGGCCTGCCTGAACCATGGCGCTGTGGCTGAGGCAGCCCTGCTGACACAGCACTGCTCTTTGTTTGCAGCACCACCCTGGACATCTGGAAGAGAATACTTACTCTGCCAGAAAATTCCGAGTGGATCTTGGAAGAACTGTGCAGCGTTCTCCAGGACCAAGAGCTGTGTGGGTTCTTTAACGTCACCACAGCAGAGTTGGGCCTCCTTCCCCTGACTGTGAGTTACCAGACAAGGCACCTTCAGTGCTCTCCTTCAGGGCTCTCTTTGCCCAGCTCCCTGGCTCCCCTTGCCTTGCTCCCCAGACTGGCATCCTGGGATCGGGCAGAGGCAGTCGGGGCTATGGCAGTGGCAGAGATGAAGCCACGGCCTCCACGCAGGCTGAGCAGGCTGCAGGGCTGGGGAGAAGAAGAGCTCGTGGCCACCCACGTCTGGTGCCATTTTTGTGCCAGCTCCTGCTGGTCAATGGCTCCTCAAAGGCGTGAGAGCAAGAGGCTGTGGGTGGTCAGAGGGCAGGAGGAGGAGGCCAAAAGCCATCCTGTGTTGTGCTGGGTCTGGGGCACAGAGGGACTGTGGGGCCCTCCAAAGGCACTGCTGCCCCAGGCCAGGCTGTGTGGCCCCGGTGCCCTGCCCTGAGCTCCAGAGGAGCCAGGAGCTGCAGGGTGCAGGGAGTCCTGCTGCCTCTGCCTGCTTCTCACTGCTGCCTTTGTTCCAGGTGGTGCATCCCTCTGAAGAGAACCTGAATGAGCTGTGTAAGCCAGCATTGCTCCAGAGGCTTCTCAAGATTGAAAGCCTGCCTCTACTCTGGCTGGTGCTCAGAGGCCTTTTCCTGCTGTCCGAGAGACCTGAGATGGTGAGCAGGACCTAGTCAAATGAAGCCCTCCTGTTGGCAGCCTGGCGCTGGGGCGGTGGGCAACACTGTGCCTTGGCCTTGCCTGAGACTCAGGAGTTGAGGTGATGGCCGTGGTGGGGCCTGGTGGCTGCCTGGGGAGAGATGTCCAGTACCCTTCCAGATGGGTTACCTGGGGGCCTGTTGGAAAGGGGGTGGCTGAGCAGGGGATACGGGGTCCTTGTTCTCCTGCCCTCCTTCTCCTATCCCCCACATCCCTACCAGTGCACCCCTGGCCACCACCTGTCCAGAGTCTGCTGCTGCCATTCCTGTGGTAGCTGTCAGGAAGCAAGGCATGCGTGTGGTGCTCTGTAATCAGAGCTTTTAGGCCAGGGTGGCCATTGCCCTCTTGATTAAGGAGGAAATTGTGTGTTTTTTACAGGCAAGAGGAATAAGGCCCCTGCTGCCAAGTGTCATGAAGTCCTTGCAGTTTGCCAACACACCCATTGCTCTGAAGGCGATGAAGATCTTCAGAAATGTGATGACTCATCTGCGGAAGAGTGTGGTCACTCCCATTGCTGTGGAGCTGGCTGACAAGCTCCTGCCTCTTTTCAATCATGTAAGTCTGCTGTGGGAGGCTGAGCTCTGCAGATGGGTGCTTGTCAGAAGAGCCTTCTCCCCTCTTTGCTCCTCTGGACATTTGTTGGATATCTTCTGGGCTCTGCCAGCCTTGTCCCTGGCAGCTTGGTTGGTGGTGGTGGTGTGAGGCCCCTGTGCTTGGGCCCAGCCTGGCTCCTGTGCAAACCATCTTCTGCCAGGGGTTACTTGCAGACTGCCGAATGCTTCCTTTGCCACCAGTGCCACGCGTTCTGCCCAGGTGCCATAGCTGGAAGATGGAGCCAAACAGGCAGCGTGTGCCCTGGGGGCATTGCCAAGGGCCCGCCCTGTCCCTTCCTTGTCCCTATGCACGGGGAGCTCTGCTTTGACCCGGCGCCTTTGTGCAGAATGTGACTCCGAAGCACCTCCCTTCACAATAGCCACGCCTACGCTCGTGCTCTCCATGGGCAGTGAGAGTGTGTTGCTGAGTTCCTCCTGTTCTCCTCCCTCAGGAGTCAAGTGAAGTGCGAGAGTGTTCCATCCACCTCTTCAAAGATGCAATGAAGGCTGTGATGTTCTGGCAAAAGGGAAACATGAAGAAGATCGTGCACAGGGGCCTGATCCCTCTGCTATTTCGGATGAGTGATGAGATCCCGAGCGTTGCAGAGGTACGAATTTCAGACCTGACCAGTACGCAGGCAAGGCTGTGCTGACAGCTCAGGGGTAGTCTGGGAATTGAGGGTGAGGTTAGCAAGCATTCCAGCTCCTGGGAACTGTGTCTGTGGTGCCATCTCCCAACATCTGTTGGTCCGTAGGCCTCTGGGGAAGCCCTTGCAGCTTGTGCAAAGTTCCTGAAGCGGAAGGAGCTCAAACGCCTGGCCAAGAGAAAGCAAAAAATGGAGATCAAGGAGTGTTTGGTAAGGACAAGCACACAGCCCCCACTCCTTTGCTGCCAGAAGGAGCTGCACGAGCAGCTGGGGTGAGTCTGCAAGCCCCATGCCTTTGTGTTCTTCTCCAGCTGCAGCAGGACAGGCCGACGGTGGATGAATACCTTTGGCAGAGCCTGCCATACCTGGAAAATTCTCAGGCCTCTTTGCGATATGAGGCTGTCGAATTCATTGGTGAGCGCAACCCCTGCCTGGGTCCCTCTTTGGGCCCTGCCCTGGCAGCAAGGCGCAGCCCTGCAGCTCCCAGATACAGCCTGCCCGTGCCAGTAGCCCCGATGGGTGCCTTGCTCAGGTCCCCGCTCAGGTACCATCCCTGCCTGCGGCACGGGCGGGGGGAGGCAGCTGGGCTGGCTGGGCCGCAGTCTGTGCTCTTGGCAGCATTTTGGGGAGTGGGGGTCTGATGAGAGCTCTTTCCCTAGGGCTGGCTGTGCGGCAATCCAGGTATCGAAGTCGGGAAAAGCTGAATGTAATCTGCACTGGTGAGTGTGGGCAGTGCTGTGTGTGCTGGGGCTGGGGGAAGAGCTGGGGCAGAGCCTGGGCAGTGCGCAGCTGTGCCTTGCCCTGCTGCAAGGAAATGCTGCAGGGGCAGAGAAGCATTCCTGGGGCAGGTGGTGCACTCCTGAGCAGTGGCTCCCAGCTGATTCCTCACTCTCACATGTTCCTCCTGGCCAAGAAAAGCAATGGGTGGGGCTGACATGGTCCGGAGGGGATGCTGGTGGCTCTCTACAGGATGGGGGTTTCATCTCTGCTCTCTTTCCTTCTGTTGCAGCCCTCCAGCCTTTGAGAGATGATACCAACCCGGCAGTCCGTTCTGTGGCAACTGGAACAATCCAGAGATGTCAAAGGCAGCAGGCAGTACGAGCACGGAGCTGGCTCACAGCGCTGCGCTTCTGGTCCCGCTGAGCCATCTCTCCTTATCAAGATGACTCTGATTAAAACTCAGATTACAAAGCCGTTCCCTTGCAAGGGGATACAAATCCATTGGAGGGCTGGACAATCAGGAACAGCATGCAGTGCCACCGAAGGACATACCAGATCTTTAAACTGGTGTGCTTTGCTCCTAAGGACCCCATGGCTTTTCTTCGAGGTCTTTCAAGGCCACTACCCCATCCGTGTACAAAATAAGACTTGCTTCACGGCAGACATGGAAGAGCAATGGGTGGGGCTGGCATGGTCCGGAGGGGATGCTGGTGGCTCTCTGCAGAGAGGGTGGGGGGTTTCATCTCGGCTCTGTTTCCTTCTGCTGCAACCCTCCAGCCTTTGGAAGATGACACCCAGCTGGCAGTCCGCTCCCTGGCAGCTGGGACAGTTCTGGTGCTGAGAATTCAAAGGCAGCAGTCATCATCACCATTGGACTAGCTTGCAGCCCTTTGTTTCTGCCCCTGCAAAGCCATCCATCCTTAGGAAGATGA
>JACDJE010000215.1:1441456-1484485 GCA_016647715.1 Pavo muticus | reverse complement strand
CCAACGTGACTACACTTTTGCATGCCTGCTGACTTTGGGGGTTTTATATTTTATGTGTGTGTCAACTCAGATAAGCTGCCAACAGACAGAGGAAAACTAGTAATGGAGCACATCTTCAAACTGCAAGAGTTTTGTAACAGTATGGTGAAGCTTTGCCTAGATGGATATGAATATGCATATTTGAAAGCAATTGTACTCTTCAGTCCTGGTATGTAATCATTCTTAATGTAAAACTTTATTCTTTTTCTGTGACTACATATGGTGGTCAAAAGTTGGCTTAAAAATCCATATTTAAATGTTCTGTTTTCCACAAAGGCATACTTCAGGTGAGTTGTTTTTTTCTGTGTCCTCTTAAGGGGTTATAGACGAGGGAAAAAGAGATGGAACTACTTTAGAAAATGAGGAAGTAACATCAGATAAGTAGGCTGTGTGGTAACTGGGATGAGCCCGCTCATCAAGTCTTTGATTTTGAAAGTCTGGGCTTTGCTAAGTACTGGACAAGATTAATAAGGTGACAAAGAAGTATCTGTATGTATGTTACTTTGTGCTGTATAATTTCTGTTTCATTAGATGCTGCTGCTATTACTTTTAGAATCTCTGCCTCCCTTGTTGAGGAACCTGGGAAGGTGTAATGAATGACCCAGGACTGTAGGAAGAAGAGCGTTTCTCTTTTAATGAAAATAGTTGGATGATACTTTTGTCTCTGCTACTTATTTATTACTTTTAAGTGTATGTCTCTATTCTGGGGTACTTCTTCTGAGGGCCTGGAGTTTAATTTTCAGAAGTATTGTTCCTGTGCTTCCCGCTGAGATGAATCCAGGTTGTGCTTTTAATGTATGACAGACAGCCTTGATTCTTGCATATAAAATCACACCAACATATCCCCTCACTTCACAGGAGTATTATGAAAATGAATATTAAACATAGCATTTCCTTTGATTTCTGTTTTCTGAGCAGTATTTGCATGATGTACTGTAAGTAAAGTTAGTGGCTATACGCTAGGCAGTGCTGCTAAAATAAAATAGTGCTCTTTTTCCTTCTGAGCGATCAGTCCACAGTATGGAGGAGTAAAGGTTCTCTGGTTAAGACAGAAGAGGACTGAGTAGATTCTGTGACGCGTCTAGGTGGACTATAGAAAATGACAAGACTAAATTTCTTTATCTGAGCATTGTAGAATTAACTGTCCGGTAAATGCATCCAGATATTCTGTCTTTATGCTGCAGGTCTTAGATTCATCATTCAGAATTTAGGAATTTAGTATAAAAACAAAGAAGTATATTTTGATAAAAGAAAAGTATATAAACCTCAAGTATTTTCTGTATCACCAGGAATTTTTCACTATTAGATTTAGCAGGTAAATATAGTTACTCTATTTTGCATTAGAAAAGTTTAAAAGCATGAGCAGCTTCTCGCTGCTCTGTGTTTTCTAGATGCTGATGTTCTGTGGAAAAGATCAGGACACATTTAAGAAGCTGCGTGAGTCACAGTGTAGTCTGTTGTGTGGGATGTGGCGGAGGGCTGGATGGTACCTGCCACTGCTGTAGATGTATTAGGTCTGAGAAGAGCTGTCTTCTCCAATTCAGTTGCAGCTCACCAAGAGAAATCAGTTGAGGTAAAAAAATCTTCTTGAACTTTGGCACTTCAAAAGTATAAATTTTAAGCAAGTTTTCTGATACGTATATAAAAGAATGCTGAAGTTATCTTTTCTGTAAGGGGTATCCCCAAAGAGTGTCCACATCTTCCAGTGAAAGTGTCAGCATCAGCACAAATGCGTGACATTTGGCTAAGTGCATAATAAATAGGTGCGTAATAAAACCTTGTTTGTCTTCCTTTTTTCCCCCTTTTCTATTTTTTCCTTCTCTTTTTGATATTGCACTTTTGGAAGACTTTTGAGATTAAAGACCTTCCTGCAAATGAGAAGCCATTTAAGTAATGTCAGAACCCTCTATTAAAGATGAGAGATTCACAGAGGAGATTCCAGAGAGTTCTTTTCTTCTAGATCTCCCAGAAAAATCAGACCCTGAATATTTTCAGTGTAGGGCATAATCTTGCTACCTGCCCTCATGACTTGAAGAATTTCACATGGTTTTGTGTTTGCTTCTGCAGTCCAATGAAGCACAGGAACTATTGCAATTTTCTGATGAGCAGTAAATCCACTGTGGGTCTAATTTCAATATTAAGAGTGCGGTATTTGCTGCTTTAAATTTAGTAGATCATGCTTGCAGGAGATTTAATTTACTGTTAAGCGTTCCTTACCCCCAAAGCAGTCCTTTCATGCCATTCCTATACTCGTAACTTGGACAGGTTCCTCCAGGAAAGAATTTCTGGCAGAATGTGTTGACTTGACTAAGAAATCAGTCCTGTTACAGACCTGAAAATATTTCCTTAGAAAGCTTACACTTGCAGTTTATTTATTTGTTGAGCCCGAAGTTAGCTTGTTTTCTTCCAAATTGCGTTTGACGATTCAGAAGGGAGGAGGACAAATATGCTAGGAAAAGTCTGTATTGGGTCAGGTGACTGGACTGACTTCTCTTTAGGTCACGTGGTTTGATGATCACATTCCTAAGGATGCGCAGCTGCTTTAATGTCAGCATATTGACCCGTAAGCCAATATCTTTGACAGCATACATGTAAGACATAAAAGTTGTACCAGTACATTGAACAGAAGGATATTCTGGCAATGATTTTTAGGCCAGAAATTACAATATCAGGGATTTTACTGTTCTGCTACAGGATGGGGCTGGACTGCACGGGCAGCAGTCCAAAGGTAAGGACATCTGCTTTGGTGGGCCCTGCTGATTTGCCATCTTCCATAGCTGGAGATTGGAAGATGAATGATAATCTGTGTCACGCCAGCTGCACGACTGTAGCAAGTCAGCCTTGGGCAAAGAGATGAGTGCAAGGGAGTGCCTGCAAGACTTGGCATCTTCATAAATTGCTACTAGCATGCTAGCGGTCTTCAACTACTGTTTTGGAAGCAGACTTCTAGCTGTTTCTGACATTGCTCTAAAAGCAATGTCATGAAGCAATATATATTGCATGTCAACAGTAACTCTTCAAAATCTGTTGCTTCCTTTGCTAACCTCCTGTCATCTGCATTGATTTTTGACAAGTAGCATTACACAATTTGTCACGGTATTATGACAGTAAAATATTTACATTAAGCCAGATGGAAAATAAAGATTAAACTGTGTAAAGTGGTCAGAATCACCAGATAATAATTTCCAAATGTGACTTGGCCATTAGATTAGATAACCTTTCATTCCTCCAAAATTTAGGAAACAAACAGTTCATGGTCTTTTTTTTTTTTTTCCCTATGGGCATTTATCTTTTTTTCTCACAAATGCTATTTGTGCATACAGTATTTCAATAAATATCAGTGTACTGGAACAATACTGTTCTATGTGACACAGAGAACAGAGGTTAATTATCAGGAATGATGTAAACATTGCAAGCACTGCAGGTATTTGAGCTTTTAATTGTCTGGGTGTATTTATAAACAGTCAAGTAAAACATCAGCATAGAGGAAGAGAAATAAGGAGGTAAAGCAGCATCCTTCATTAAAACTGTTGGAGAACTTGAAGTTGCTACAGCTATCAAATAATCATTTCAGCATGCTTACAAGTAGATAACCTGTACAGCTTTTAAGGCATCTTGGTGTGACACATGTAACAATGTAGGGTGTGTTTCAGATCACCCAGGGCTGGAAAATGTGGTGCAGATTGAGAAATTCCAAGAAAAGGCGTACATGGAGTTCCAAGACTATGTAACAAAAGCATATCCAGATGATACTTACAGGTGCGTACACTAACGTGTCACTTGGATGGTTCTCTTTTCAGGGCATCAGTGATACTGACTGGCACAGCATTACGTATAGTAAACACATACATTTTCTTCTTACTTTCTTAAAGCTTAGAAATGACTTTCAGAACACGTAAAATATCAGTTAAGTGCTCATACATATTATGATTATCATTTACCTACTTACTATTAATTTCCAAAATGAAATACTGGAAGTAAGATAGAGGAAGTATTTCTTTCATTATGAATTGCACCTATTTGGAGTATTTCCTCATTTAGTCCAAATATTGTACAGTCCATTGACTAATATATACACATTTTTGGTACTGTCGAAGAAATGACTGACTGTAAAGTTAAGACATTTTTGATCTAAGTATTTAAGCCTCTTATGAAGTAGATACAGCAAATTTCTATCCCTGTTGTCCCTTATTCATTTTTTGTTTTCTTATCAATAACATGGTTGTGAATAAGGCCAAAATGTGTGACCAAGGTAACTTTCTGCCAAACTTGCTTTGCAGACTGTCTCGACTTCTTCTCCGACTGCCTGCCCTGAGGCTGATGAGTGCTGCCATTACTGAAGAGCTGTTCTTTGCAGGACTAATTGGGAACGTTCAGATTGACAGCATCATCCCGTACATTCTGCGAATGGAGACGGCAGACTACACTACTCAAATAATTGGTCATGCCGTATAAAAGTAGCGAGAAAGGATTCTGTACCATGGCAGTCATGGTGATGTAAATGCATACTCTGTCTCCAAGAGATGGCAATAGGCCTTCCCATGCACCTTTCTAAAGAAGACTTGTGTTCCTCCTTTCCAGTACACTTGAGAAATGCGGTGGAGTGTCTTAAGGAATATAGGACCGCTTCCTATTTTTCATCTGATCTTCAAGGACTTGTAAATTAACTTGGTATCTGAGGAAAGTCAAGAATTGTCCATCCTATTTTTGTAGATAGATGAACTTGGAATATTTGTTTATGAAACCCAGGCTTGTGAAGAAACAGAAGAAGCTTTGACTGAACTAAGGTATCTCAACTTAGTTTGGTGTTTTAGACAAATAAATTAAGTTTCCTCTCTGAGTTGTGTTTTCGGTGTTTTGCTGCTAGTTCTTTCTCACTGATTAAATGGAAAATACGATCAAACGTCTTGACAAGGGCATCGTTTCTGTGGAAGGGAGACCTTTATAACCAAACTTTTATTTTCTGTTCTTTTAAAAAGAGATTATTTCATGTTGAATGAAGCAGTGGATATTGTTACAAGAGCAGGGAAGGTAGAGGAATTTCACACTTAAAAATATTCTGCTTACATGTTGATGCAGTTGTTCAAAAGTAAAGCTACAAAGGATCAGTATTGACTGTTCTGTGGATGCACAGGTATACTATGCTGTAATATTGTTTGTCGGTATATATCAGCTGTTTTATACTATGAAAAATTGAGAACTGTGTACTGCAGGTATTCAAAGAGAGCAGCTTCCTATTTTTTCTGCTCTCAAAAGTTAAAGGTTTTTCACAGTGCCCTTTCCTCTTTCAAACTCAGCACACTGGGAGGGAGGCATTCTAGATGTGTCTCAGTTTTCTTTCGACCACCTTTATAAGTAACAAATCGTGTTTAGAATTCTGTGCATGTGTTCATGTCATTTCTCTTGCACAGGACTTTGGGTTTTTTTTATTTTTTTATTTTTATTTTTTATTGTTAGCCTTTGGCTATCCAGCTGTCTTTTCCAGTCAAGTCTCATATGATTATTTTTTAAATTAGAAATTATTGAATCCAGTACTTCCGCTTATACGAGCATGGTCTCTGCTGTTTTGCCCGTCCATATTAGAAATGAGTCTAGATACTTCATGTATGTTGACTGAATCATACTTCATGGCTCCATCTAAGGATGGGTTCAGATGCTTTCCTATCTTGAGGAATGTGCCTCGTTGTCAAATAACACTGATGGTTGATCACTCCTAGCTTCCTTTTGTGACGGGAAACTGTATACTCCTAGCACATTCAATATCTTTTGCTTAAAATTAGAGAGAGATTCTAGTAAAAGTGATGGTCTGCTGCTGACAGTAGCTTGTAGGTTTATCTAAATCTTGGATTGAGGCCTAGTTCTATTTATCCTGAACTTTTCAGTTCTCTGGCAGCAATGAGTGAGGAAGAGCCTCGCCCACTTGTTTAGCCAACAGATCAGCTTTGAGGGAGGCCTTTGCCCCTCTGTACCAGCAACTCCAAGGCCATGCTAACACTGAGGGGACAGGTAGATGAGACTTTGGTGATTTCTGTGTTTTTTCTCAGCACCCAAGGATCTCAGTCAGCCAAAAAGTAGCAGAAAACTGACACTGAATCATTGTGTCCTTTTTAATTCCACTAATAGAGTTGTTTGGATCTTCCTCTGCCACCTTCTAATCAGAGGCTGTACTACAGGATTGCTCACACACAGTTCCACAGATGGAAATGCTTGGTGCTGAGGACCTCTGATGGGATGGAACCATTCTCCCCTGCTCTGAATTTGGCATGTAGCGACTTTCTGGAGAACAGCCTTTAAAGATGCTGGAGCTTCCCATGGTGCCTGAGCCCTTCCCACAGTCCACATGTCTAAAGGAGAAGGACTGAGGCTCTGCATTCATGTTCCCTGGAGTTCATGAAGTGTGAGGACTTTTTTTCTGTCTCAAAAGGGCAGTAGTTATGGAAATGTGAAAGACAGTGGCTGCCAATATGCTGTGCTTGTCTCTTCCCAGTGGTTACAGGCCCCGCCATCTTGCCGTCTGTAGGACCAAATTGCGGATGGGAAGTGAACTGTTCTATTCATGTCTCCTCAGAAATTTGGACCGTGTTTTCCAGCCCTATGCTATCCCCAGCCCTTTTCTGTTGCTAACAGGAACAGATGTAGTTGTGTTAAACCTTTTAAGGAAGTTGCCAGGAGGTTACTCCTGAATAATTTGTAAATGGCTTACCAGGCATTCCAAATATTGGAAGAATTTGATTCCCAGTATTCCCCAAATTCAGGTAACCCGTTTTCCTTCTAAATGTAGTAGAGACTGCAAATCTCTCCCACATCCTTGCAGATTTGTATTTTTTTAGCCTTTGGGACCTGTGCCTCAGGCATGATAAGCAGTTCTTTGTTTACAGCTGGCCAGAAGATTCAGCAAATGTGGTTTCTGCATGGTATTGTATAGCTGCAGAAACAGCTGAGAAAATACCAATGTTTGTAGAGAGGTAAATCTTTAGGGATTGAATCCTTCAGCATATCTGTCTTTGAGAGCCATGTTTTGGAGGATGTGGCCATAGAAACTTATTTTCTCTGAAATTCTGTTCCCCCTTCATGCCGTAGCCTGAAGACAAGTTGGCCTACTTCAGGGAAGTGTGGACTGCTATCACCGCTGACTGCTGGATCAGGACAGCTTTGTCAGGCTGTGTTAACTCAGAAGTACAAGAACCATGGTCACATTCTTTTTGGATGACTGTCACCTCTGCATGGCAGCAGAAGATTTAAATCTCAGTGGCTGACTTTTCCCCTTCCCACATCTCTTACTGTTACTTCCCTGGCAAAATCTCTTGGGCTTCATCTGGGATTTTTGCCAGGTCACTTAAATCAAGAATTCAACCCATCCATGTTTTTCTTTTGAAATCCAGTGTTTCCAGATGTGAGACTACCCATTGTGCAAGAGACATGTGTCGCACCCTTTCATGTGACAGAAACTTGCAGATATCGTAGAATCTAGTTTTCTCAGTCAGGTGAGAAGTCAAACAGGACGTCCATCTCCAAGCTCAGCTACAGACTCTATTACCTCTTTGAGGGCAGTATGGTTGAGTCGCCATCAGTAATCAGGATATACTCTAGTAGTTCCCAGGCTGCGTTTGGGGCTTTGCTCAATATCTGTATAGTATTATTACAAAATGGAAACCTAGTTCAGTTCAAGAGATCTTCAAATTGCCAAGAAGTGGCATACACTTTTTATGTACTGTGTGGCTATGTGCATATCCATCCAAAAAGAAAAGGAACTTACCTCAAAAAGATTCCAGTTACTTCTGCTGTCCATCTGTGCGATAACCATATGCCCTTCCTTCCCCTTGCTGTGGGTGGCTAACCAAGTGTAGGCTCCATACTGACTGTCAAGTGAAACAAAAGAGGGAGATAGATGCATGTACACCTGAGGTATTGTAAGGGCCTCCCCAAAAAACCATAATCTTGGATACCTCCAACGTTTGGACTTGTATAGAATGAATGTGCAGGTACACAACACTGCAAAAAGTGCTGCCTACTGGTAAGTAATCCTTTTCCCAAAGTTTCTTACCTTTTTTCCTCATAGACATTCAGTGTAAGTTCAGTACCGGGTTAAAGGCAGGGTGCGGGCTGGTCCGTGCTGCCTGGCGAGTATTCTCTCTTGTCTTCTTGATGATCAAGAAGGTGGATCCCATAGCGCAGGTGGTTGTGTTTGCATTATTCACTTGTCTTACCAAGATTTTTCATTCATCATTTTGGGTTAAGTTCATGCTCTTGATGAGGAGTGAGGCACAACTGGGCTTTCTCAGGAATGGGCTGCCCTTCATGCTGTTCAGTCACACTGTTGTTCAGCCAACACAAATGCGAGCAGTAGGGCTCACTTCACTGTGGATGTTAAAGTACCTCATTATTTTTGTGACCTTATCTCCTTTATGTTTTATTTTTTTTAAACTTTCTCATCTTCAGCGTTCTGAAACTTTCCATACCTCATCAGAATACAACTAAACTGCAGCACTTACTACTAATGATTTGCTCAATTCTGATAGCTTTAAAATGTTCAGCGTTAAGAAAATTCATTTCTGTATCAATCACATGAATGGAAAAATGATTCATTTGGAATCCTGTCCCTTCAGATGGGAGCAGTGATACACAGAACAAACTGACTAGTTCGGAAGTGTATGTTGTGCGTATACACATGAGTTTAGGGGGCTTGTTTCGTACTGGTAGAGTTCCTGGTACAAGCAATTATTCTATTTTAAACTTTCTTCAAAAGCACTTTTATTGCAGTACCTTCTGCACTTACAAACGTAACCTGTTGGTACCTCTCTTCTGTGACCATTGGCGTCAGTGAAAGTCACTGCTCTGTTACTGTGTTCAGCAGCTGTGGTTTCCCAGGCAGGCATTAGAATGTCGCCGTACCTGTTCTGCTGTGGTATAAAAATTCATTGTAAATGTCTTGAAACCTGAATTTGTAAAGTCTATTTTGGCTGTATTTTTTAAAATAAATTGTAACTTTCTATTAGAGAAAGCAGTAGCAATCACCTGTCTGTTAGTGTTCTCCACAGGTAGTCTTACAGCCCTGAAGCAGTGTGTATGATTCCACAGAGTCCGTGGATATTTCACTTTACTGTACGATGTTGTGTTGTCGATAGATTCAGTCTCTGGGATTTGTGACCACTGCGGTATCTTGCTGTTCTCTTCCCCTGTTGCTATGAACTCTTTGTGCTTACTGCTCCTTTCTGCCCCGGGAATTTGACTGTTTGAAAATTAATGATTTATTATAAAATGTAATTTACCTACATTTTTTTTCTTTTAAAGCACTGTATACAGACATTGATATAATGAATTCTGATCACAGATCTTCATGCCAAGTAAAGCAATAGTTATTTTTGGAGAAGTTTACTCAATTCATTATGAACTGTGAAATGATGACAAGTTTGGGTCCTTTCCAGAACTGATTTCTCAGTGACAATTGAAAAGTTGTCTTTTTTTTTAATCTTCTATTACAAGCGATCGTGGTGCTTGCGTGAATATGCAGATAGCCAGAACAAATGAGAAATGAGCTACCATTCTCTCCATGCTTAGGTTCTGAAATGTATTCATCTTGAGGTAAATGGAGTACTGTGGAGTAGATGATGCATTGTAGAGGAAAGCTTTGTGGGATGAGAGAGAAAGTTTGGCTGATGAGAGCAGGGAATAAACAGTTGGACTCTCTTCCCCCTCCGTTAGCAGATACTCCAGGTTCTCTGTTGGTTCTGTTTTAAAAGCTTACCCTTGTCTGCAATTCCACAGAGCCATGTTCTCTGGTCAGACTGCCAATCAACTACCTGCTCCTTCCCATACCAGTAATATTCCACAGCCTTCTGGTCACCTCTGAAGGAAAAAAGGAAGAGCTCCCTAGGAAGAAGTGCTCTTCTGGTAAATAACAGAAGTGTAGAAACTCCAATGGGGTTACTCGGCAGCATCTTCAACCAACATCTCTAACAGTCCTGTCTTTCCTCCTCATACTTCTGTATGAAATAACTCCAAATAACATTTCTATTTCTCCCTTCTCTCCTGAGCTCTGCTTTTCCTTTGTTCGTGTGCACAAAGTCAAACCCATGCCTGTAAGCAGCCCTGTTCAGCCACCTCAGTCTTCCTTTTATCCTCAGCTCTGCAGTGTGAAGTGCTGCCCTCACCCTGATGTGTAACTGCTAATATGTGACACAATTTTCTGCTACATGAATCTTTTGTCAGAACCCAGGGTTTTGCATTTTGGCTCCGGTGTAGGAACCAAATGTGTCCTGAGTCATGGCAATGGAGCTGACCTCTTTTCAAAGTGGTCACTTCTGGACACATGGGGTTTTTGTGGCTGCTGATACTGAACACAAACATAAGCTCCACTATGGAGACCTCAACCCTGCTTCACCTTTGAGTCTTATCAGAGAGCAAGCTGAATGGCCACGTACTTTGGTTTATGATGGCTTTCATGAAAGATTTTCTTTCACACTGTAGCCAGTGGAATTTTGCTATTGGGAAATGAAAGGCAGAGGCAGTTGCTGTGTGAGATGGCCCAAGCAGTTCCCAAGAAGCGGCATGAGTCTTCTAAAAGTGCCAGCACAGTTGTTTCTGAGTGTTTTAGTATTGTCACAGAAGTATATACACACTAGAATGTTTGTGGGGTTTTTTGAAAATTAGAGAATACCTCTGTTCTTCAGTAACATTGCACCTCGCACCTTGGTTCCAGACCATGAATCAGTCTCTTTTAAAGCAGCTGAAGACAAGTGAAAAACCTTTATTGATCGTGCTTTTGGGACATGTGGGTTATAGGAGGGCTACAGATCCAAGAGGGAAAGCATTAGAGATTGTGTTCAGACCAGAGTGAGAGAAACTACGGCTGGAGGCTGGGCCCACAAAATGGTGATGTGAACTTGACATTGCTTCTGAGACTCAGAAATTTTAGAAGAATGGGGCAGATTTTCAAAACCTACATAGCTGGGTCTGTTGTGTGTTGGATTTATTATTTTAATTGCAAGAGGAATTCTGATTCATTACGCAAATGTATGTTCCTTATTTGTGAAATCATTGCAGCATAAACTTAGATGACTTCCCATACAAAGAATAGAAGGAATTGAAGTGGAATAGATAAACAATTAAAAAATATATATTGTAAGGTAAAATGTAAATATTGAATTGCTCTGTGGGTTGGTTTTTTACACTTTCTGTGAAATACTTGAACTTAGGTTTCTCAAAATCAATTTATCACCAAATAAAGCTCTTAAAAAATAAAACGTAGAATTCAATGAGACTTTTGTGCAGTCATTGAGTCATTCAGGAAATGGATTTATCTTCAAAAAATGTGTTCTTGTGTATTACACTGTGATTCTGTATTAGAGAAGAAAGAGCTAACTGATGTGTTCAGGGCTTGTGTAGAATGGTGTTCTGTCACTAAGTCTGTGTGACTTGTTGGGACTACAGGAAAAAAGGAAGACAGCATTAAATTTGGTTTGGCAGAGTTTTTAAGACAGAGAGGTTCAACATACAAAACTTTTGGGGCACAGCATATCTAACAGACTTAGTGTCAAATCTTAGAAACTGGAAATAAAGAATTGTTTATGGGACCATGAGTTTTACAGTCAAGGGAATGCTGTTTCCCAAAGGTGCCCCAATAAATTCTTAGGAAAGCACTACGCTTGTGTTTGCATTCCACATTATTCAATCATGGTATCTGCACAGAGTTTGAAGATAACGTTGAACAGAGCAGAAAGACAGGGTTTTCATGAGTGGTGACTAGACTTTAGCAAAAGCATTGTAAGTAGGTGCATTAGGACTTGAGCAGTTGGGCTAATGGCAAGGAAATTCTTGGTGGAGACTTACTTGGCTTGAGGAAAAATCAAAATGTAATGTAAAGATGCTGTAAGAAGTTCCTGCTTCTATGAATGTTGTTCCATAAAAACTTCAGTAAGCTGTAAGAAACGCTGTACGATTAAAGTCACATTACGATGCTAATCACAGAATCACAGAATTGTAGGGCCTGGAAGGGACCTCCAGAGATCATCGAGTCCAACCCCCCTGCAAAGCAGGCTCCCTACAGCTGGCTGCACGGGTGGGTGTCCAAGCGAGTCTTGAATATCTCCAGAGAAGGAGACTCCACAACCTCCCTGGGCAGCCTGTTCCAGTGCTCCGTCACCCTCACTGTGAAGAAGTTCCTTTGCATATTGGTGCAGAACATCCTATGCTCCAGTTTATGGCCATTTCCCCTTGTCCTGTCCCCACAAACCACTGAAAAGAGGTTGGCCATGTCTCTTTGACTCCCACACTTAAGCTATTTATAAACATTAATCAGATCCCCTCTCAGTCTTCTTTTCTCAAGGCTGAACAGACCCAGTTCGCTCAGCCTTTCCTCATAGGGGAGATGCTCCAGGTCCTTTATCATCTTTGTGGCACTCCACTGGACTTTCTCTAGAAGATCCTTGTCTTTTTTTGTACGGGGGAGCCCAGAACTGGACACAATACTCCAGGTGAGGCCTGAGGTAATCCCTTCTCCCAGCTTTGAGTTACAAAGTGCCATCCTCCACAGCGGTCTCAGTCTAACTACGAGGACACATGGTGCCATGTGGATCCATGAAGTGATCCAGAGCTTATCCATTGTAACCCTCGGGGAAAAAAAAAATACAAACAAACCTGGTCAGACCACTGCCAGCAGAGAAAACGTTCACAGAATTAGATTCTTATTCAGTGAGATGGTCCCAGTTTCGTGAATAGCCTTAGAAACTGGTTTGGGAGTTGGAGCTGTTTAGTGATCAAAAAGTTGGCTGGCCTCTTTTTAAAAATGTATTTTTCACAGATCATTTTCCTTAGGTAGTTTATAGCAAAACAACGGATAAGGAAGTTACAGAACAAGTTAAAAAGCACCGCGCAGCCTCGGAGCTCTCCGGCCCGCCTGTCCCGTCACCACCGCCCGCCCCGCCCCGTCCCGGGCGCACCAATCCCAGCGCGGGGCGGTGCTGGAGCCGCTGCGGCGCCGTCCCAAGATGGCGGAGTACGTGCAGCTGGTGAAGCGGGCGTTCAAGCACCTCGGTGGCCACGGCGGCGTCCGCGGCGCCATCTTGCAGCTGCTGAGGTAACAGGGAGCGCGGCGCGGCGAGGCGCGGCGCGCCCGGAGCGGGCAGCAGGCGGCTCCCGGCCCTCGCTTCGCCGCCAAGTCCCGTGGGGTCACCTTGGCGGCCGCGCCGGGTGCGGGCCGCAGCAGCGGGCCCTGGCTGCCGGACGGCTGTACACCCCCCGTGCCCGTCTGCAGCACCTCGCGGTGGCCGCGGCCCTCCTGCTGCGCCCGGCCTGCCTGCCTGGAGTTCTGGTCCGGCGTCATTTAACGCAGCGAGCGGCCGCCTCTGCGCGCCTCCTTCGCGCTGAGCGGGACCCCAGTGGTGTCTCACCTGCCCGGTGCGGCGCTTCGGGCTGCAGCGCGGGGTGCTTGAGGGGAGCCTGCCGGGCAGGAGGAGCTGCGGGCTGCTGCACGCAGAATCAGAGAATCCCGTAATGTCTGGAGCTGGAAGGGACCCACGGGAATCATCGAGTCCAACTCTTGGCTCCACACGGCAGCACCCGAAATCAAACCCTATGTCTGACAACGTTGTCCAGACACACTGAACTCCGGCAGCCATACCCACTGGGCAGCCTGTGCCAGTGCCCGCCACCCTCTGGTGCATAACTTTTCCTTAACCCCCACCTGACTCTGCTTTGACAGCTCCATGCCATTCCCTCGGGCACTGTCGCTGTACCCGGAGAGCAGAGCTCAGCACTGCCCCTCAGCGCCTCTGCTCTGGGCTGTGCAAACTGAGGGACTGCAGCCACTCCTCGTACACCTTGCCCTCTCACCCTCCTTTGGGTGCTCTCTAGTAGCTTTATGTCCATTTTGTACTGTGGTACCCAGACACAGTGCTTGAGGTGAGGCTGCATTGGTGCAGAGTAGAACAGGATGGTCTTTTCCATCAGTACACCAGAGATCAAATTATTATGGCTTTGTGTGCCTGGAGACGTTTCCCTTAGTCGGGGCTCACTGAAATTGGCTGAGAAACGTCCTTTGGAGGCTCTAAATGCCTTTTAGTGTTTGGTGTCAGTGCTCAGGGCATGAACGCCAGAACAAGGCATAACAACCCTTACAAGGAGGGAAAGGGAAGAAGGAAGGGAGAGCAGTGATGAAACATCCCTTCTTTTCCTGAAGTTAGTTGCTCAGGCTTAAATTACATGGGGGTCTGAGTGCTTCCTTATGTGATAGGTGAACACCAGCCAAGGAAGCATGCGCGTGCACATGTGTTCTGTCACCTGGCACTAGATGGAGAGTGCCCAGAGCACTGCAGGCAGCTGAAACTTTACATGATCCCGCCTAGGGTGAATGAAGAGGGAAAAAGTAAAAAAAAATGCAGATCTAGGTGGGGGAAAACACTTTAAAACGTGTCAGTGGAATGCAAGTCGTAGGTGTGCCTGTGGTACTCCCTTCACACAATGTTAAAGGTTTTATGGGTGTTACATCATGCCATAAGGAATTTCTGAACAGCCCCCCAGAGCCTCTCTGTATGACTTCAGTGTCCTGTCAGTGGGGCACACAGTGAAGGCGTGCTGGTGTCAGTTGCAGGAATTGGTGATTATGTTTTGCATTCCTTAAGTCTGAATAGTTTGGGGTTCCTTTGTTTGTTTTGCTTTACATACACATGTTTGAGTTTTAATTACAGATTTTTGCCAACCTCTAAAAAACTTCTATTGCAATTTCACCCTGAGACAAAGGTAATTAAAGCAGTTGTTCTGGGAATTCACAGGGTCAACGATTTGAAGACTGGTACGCTGGTAGGAGTTGACAAATACGGAAACAAGTACTATGAAGACAAAAGAAACTTCTTTGGTACGTGTGCTGACGTGACCACCTCCTGAGTGGCAGCGCGGCTCTACTGCTGGTGAATTAGGATTTACTGCCTGCCCACCTTCCTTGCTCTTTGCTTGTGTGAGAGCACGGAGTTCAGCAATGTAAGACTGCAGGGACAATAAAAGTGCAGAAAACTCAAAAAAACAAAATCCCCGTCTGCTTCCTAGTCATAGCTGTACTTACCCTGCAGTGAGGGCTCATAATAGCAGGTATTTGTAGGCAAAATAGTTTTCCTTGTGTTTGCATGAGTTTTCTACTTTATGTGAAAGTAATTTGTTAAGTTTATACAGCGTTTGTTCATTTAATCAAGGTCGACACAGATGGGTCGTGTATACTAGTGAGATGAACGGCAAAAATACATTCTGGGAAGTTGATGGAAGTATGGTGCCCCCTGAATGGTAAGACATTTCACTTAGTAACTTGAATACGCTAATTGCATGTATGTTTTCTTGTATTACAAAGCAGAAGATAAAAAATAATACATCAGTTTTTGGCAGTAAGCTTTCTTGGATGCAGCATGACAAAAAGGCTTCAGACTGGTTAGTTTTAATTTCAGTTTAGAAAGGTTTTTGCTGGATGGTTAAGTTGCAGAAGAAGGGTACCATTTGACAGAATGCTCCCATAGATAAAGACATTCTTCCTTGATGAAGCCGTACATTGGTTAATGAGAAAGAGAAGAAAGCTGATAGAAAACCTACAGTGCTGCTCACCCACTGTGTCCAGGAGCGCTCTGTGCAGGCACAAGGTGCCTGTTCTTGCAGCTTTTCACCTCATCAGAGCACCATTCCATTCTTGGAAAGAGGGTGTTCAGTATTCAGAAATGACTGTTGGAACAGCCACAGGATCGTGGGATGGGCGTTATGCTTTGGGCACTGGGAAGCACCACAGCCCAGGTCTTTGATTTGTGTGTACTCCAGCAAAAAAAAGAACAAACAGAAACAATGTGGCTTTCAGACACCGTGCAACTGAAATGGAGAATGTTGTATATATGCATAGATGTATAGAATGGGTTTAAATTATGTGGGCATGGGAGACAGAGTGACGTGGCTCTTATTTGCACATTTGAGCAATGCGTGGGTAGGCTGTCTAGGCAGTCAGTTTTGCTTCAAACTCTCTCCATCTTCAACTTACGTTGAATGCAGTTAATGCTTTCTTTTTCATCTCCAGTATGAGTTTTATGGCACCGGTTTTTAGAAGTGACATTAATATCTGAAATCTCCACGACCAGCGTGTTCATGCCAGCGCAGGGCTGGTCCTTACTGACTGCATGATAACTGCTGTTTGATTCCAGTTCTTGTCCTTTCCACTTTAAGGCTGTGCCTGTTCTCAGGTTATCATTTCTTTGAGGCAGTGTTTTCCTTCTTCTTTGCTCGTGCTTATGTGTCACTAGCTGTGCCCTTACAGTATTATACCAAGTTTATTTCTGAGTATCAGTCACATTTCTAGGTGGAGCAGCTTGTTTACATTGCATAAAGCAGTGAGGTGAAAAGCTTTCCTGTTACCGCGGAAAAAAAGCACTGGAAGAAACAGTAGACTTGTCGTTGTTATCAACACTGATCGGTGCAATGAGACAAAAGGTTAAACAGTCTCACATGCAGAGAGTCAGGAAATGTAGTTATGCAGTACTCCTCTGGGTTTTTTTGGTCTTGTTATGTTTTGTTTTCTTAATTGGAGCACAGGTCTGACGGGGAGCAGCTGGGGGAACTGGGATTGTTCGCTCAAGCTGAGCAAGCTCCGTGTTTCTGGTTGTTGTACACCGTGCATCTTAAAGGATAACGCTGTGGGCGGCTGTGCGCGCTCAGGATTGTGGAATGCTGTGGAGTGTTGAGATGCAGTCAGGTGAACCTCGCGCTTCATGCATGATGAATTGGGGGAAAACACTTCGGCATATTGGAAAATCCTGAAAACGACTGGGAAAAAAGATGAAATAGGAATGAATGTTGTCAGCTTTAGCTGTCTGCCGGATATTAAGGAGAAAGCAGCAAGGAAGAATGAATGCCTCGTGCAATCATGTAGCACAGCTCCATTTCTGCAAACTATTCTGCGTTTTCAGCATATGAAATAATTGCTGTGATGTCTTTTGACAGTGGATGCACTGAAATCACAGCGTGAAGGAAATCGAGAGCTGTTCTGACATATGTGTGCTATGCAGGGAATTGGGACTGCAGCTGTTTTAAGAAGTTGCCGTAGCGGAACATGTAGCCTTCTGGTTTGTTGTGACTTAAATTATCTTATTTAACCTCCTTCTTACTTAGGGTTTTCTTAGCATCAGAATCAAGGTGATGGTATAGACTTCGTTGGAGACACGTTCGGTTTCTTTAAATCCTTCTGACACTTGTGGAATGATTGGCACTAACCTTGCCATGCTGTGCAGCATTGCAGGCTGTAGGAGCACTAACTTCAGAACATGACGTTTCAAATTTAAGCTAACTTTAATAATTAACACTGTTTACATTAGCTGATCTGGCAGCCGAAAAAGGGAGGAACACGGCATCTCAGGCTTAAGTGCCAGCATACCCCGAAATGGAAAGGAAAGTGTTTTTCCTCTGTAAAATCATTCTTCTTCAAGTCTGCCTGTGAGAATAAGAGTTTAATCAGGAAAGAGAAGAGGGAGTGAAATTTTCATCCATTTAGCAGCTTCACAATAAACTTGTGCTTCATAACTGTATTAAATGCTGGTGTAGTGTTTTTAGGTCAGTGGGATTCTGTCACGTTACTGTACAGTGGTATCTTGCAGTAGCTTGCGTGAGAAATCAGTTCTCTCCCATGGGCACACATGGGAGATGTTTCTTGTCTCTTTTTTCTCCTATTCCTATCCATAGACCTGGAAGGATAAATGAAGACTGTCTATAATAAGAATGCAAAAAACCCTCTGGTTACGCTAGTCAAAGTTAAATCCCTGCTTTTGTGCTGACTTAAAGTACTTCAAGTACTTCAAGTATGTTCAAGGCCAGGCTGGATGTGGCTCTGGGCAGCCTGGTGTAGTGGTTGGCGACCCTGCACATAGCAGGGGGGTTGAAACTGGATGACCATTATGGTCCTTTTCAACCCAGGCCATTCTATGATACTTGGGACAGCACTGAATTGCCCTCTGACCATAGCACACACCTTCACCTTTCTTGTTGCAGCATGTATAGCTTGTCTGGGAAAAGATAAGTGGATGTTATTAAGCTGGCAAGTAGCCTGAACTTACACAGCTAGTGACTGAACCTTGCAGATGCACATACACTAGTAGCTCTGGAGTTTGTGTTGCACCAGTTCTTGTTTGACAGTTCATACATCATTTGATTGGCTTCAGTCCTTTGTAGTCAGTTTGAAATCACTTTGCTTTTAAATATTTGTCTAAGAGTGGGGAGAACATCCTACATGGTCTTGAGCGCACTGGAAGGTATTTTAAGGTGCCTCCCATCTTTTTATGCAGGCTGAAGTTTGGAGGCTTTACCTGCCTCAGCACTGGTAGTGCTGCTCTGTGTCTCAGGAAACTGCCTCTTCCGAGCTGCTGCTGCCCTCATTTTCTTTGCTTTCTATAAGCCGTCTGCTCCTTTTCAGGTTCTAAGTCATTACTTGCTTTTGAATCCCATTTTTTCATGCATAGATTTATAGGCAGAGTTTGTACAGAAATCTGGCCATCTGCAAGATGTCACATCTCTTTATTTCTGCTGTTCAGTCTAATGCATGAAGAGCTTTTCTTGAGCATCTGGGAGTGGAGTCTGAGACATCAAGGCTTCAAAGGACTCTCTGAGGGATGTTGTCAAGGGGGAAGTCTTTCCAAAGCAAAGTTTTCAGCTTTTGTATGATTTGAGTGGGAAGGGACCACAAATGTTGTAAATATCTGCTGGAGATAATTATTTCAGCACCTGTGGCGAGCAATTTTATTTCTACTTTCAGTGAGAAAATGTGACTTAATGGGGCTTTTTTTGCTGATCCATTTAAACTTGAGCTCAATTTTGTATTGTTGTTGTTGTGCCTGAAAGTCCTGAAAGCAAGCAGAGCATTACTCCAAAACACTGCGTTTTGGAAGACTGTGTGGGTTTAGTCTTAGGAAGACCGCAAAGCTCTACAGCCTAAAATGAAGAATAAAACTATTCTGTTTTCTGAGTTAAATGAGTAAATAAACTCAATCTTACAATAACTTCACATTTCAGGAAGTGAGTGTATGTACCCTTGTAAAGAAAGAGATGTTAGGAATTGCGTATGCTTGAAACGTAGTCAATTTTAAGTGAGCAGTAATGCATTTCTGATGCTCCATCTGCTCCAGCTTTTCTGCCAGGGCTTTTGTAACTTATTTCTAGCCGAGGAAACACTTTTTTTCCCTCTCGATGTGTATTGCTTTCTAGGGGGGCAGGAGACATGGGAGGATGGTGGGGTATGGTGACAATTGCACTGCATTCGTATTAGCAATGGGATGCTGGATTATTGAGTATAAGTGTGTGAGCCCACCTCTCCAAACTCACCTTTTTTTTGAAGCAAGGTACTATGGGATCTCCTTCTTCCAGACAGAAATCTGACTTTTTACATGGTCTGATAGTGTTAGGACGAGGGGGAACTGTTTTAAACTAAAAGAGGGGAGATTTAGGTTAGATGTTAGAAGGAAACTATTTATTCAGAGGGTGGTGAGGCACTGACACAGGCTGCATAGATAGGTTGTGGATGCCCCATCTCTGGAGGCATTTAAGGCCAGGTTGGATGGAGCTCTGGGCAGCCTGATCTGATGTGTGGCAGCCCTGCCCGTGACTGGGAGTTGGAGCTCAGTGATCTTTAAGATCTTTCCAGCCTAAGCCATTCTGTGATTCTATATTTTTAAGTGATTTTTTTTTTTAACTAAAGTCATATCCAAGGTTTTGATTTCTTTTTCTTTCCAAATAAGTGCCTAGAATCTACTCAACTGCAAAAACATCCAACCTTCTGTAGAACTCTTCAGATTATACTCATCAGTCAGACACGTGCATCTATTTCATACTGCATTGTGGGTTTGTATTGCTGTATCAGTGCAGTCTGCAGGAGGTGTTGCTAAAGGATGAAGATGTAATTTTCAGGCTTTCTAATAACAACTAATAACAGAGAACTTAATATTTTTAGGTGAAGTCTTTGACAAAAGCTGATAAGCAGAAGCCTCTTTTAATCCCATCTCAGTAAAAATATCCATAGGCTTGCAAAAAGCCTCACTTCTGTCTCATTACACGTACTTCATGCTGCATGCAGTTAACTGGCTTACAACAAAAATGATTCAGCTTTGAAAGTTGCTCTGGGCACTGAAATAGAAATGGGATAAAATCAATTCAGTTTATCCCTGCTGAAGCGTTTCTGTAAATTATTATGGAAGATGCTTTCCTTGGGCATTAATGTTATTTGCAGGGGGTAGGGTTGACATTTAGTTCACAGGTAAAAGGTAATGACTGTACTCACTTGTTAATTACTCCATTACTGACTGGTATTAATCACTTTATTGTGGAGCCAGTAAACATTTATGTGATTGCTTAGGTGAGCTTAAATCATTATTCCATACCCCGAGTGGCGGCTTCATGAAGGCTTTGGAGGTGGCTGTTGAAATATCATTTGTGCAGCACAATTTTCTGGTGATTAAAAGCAAACAAAAAAAACTGCGCAAAACCCCACAGCTTTCTTTTGTGCCGTTTTTACTGCCTGACTTCTTGCTCATTATAGATCATGTAATGCTCCTTAATATGCCTTAACGATGTGGTTTTTTTTCTCTTAAGGCATCGCTGGCTTCACTCAATGACGGATGACCCTCCAACTACTCATCCTCCAGTTGCTCGTAAATTTATCTGGGAGAACCATAAGTTCAACCTGAGTGGTACTCCTGGGCAGTACGTCCCTTACTCTACTACTCGCAAGAAGATACAGGAGTGGGTCCCGCCTACAACAGCTAGCAAATAACAGCCAAAACAACAGCAGAAAGTGATTTGCCTCCACTTTGGCTTTCAGTGTAAATTGTATTTTCACTAGTTTTATTTAAAATAAAAGCTTCCTCTGACTGCTGTAGTTTCATTTACTGAGCTGGGGGGGAAACCAAGTGAGAAAACACTGGGAAGAAGTAGAGGACAGAATACACAGCAAGTCTTCTGCTAGATACTCAGCTTTTTGTCATTTTATTAGTGGCTCTTGTCTTTACATAAGCAACCCTCACTTTTTTTAGCATGGTAATCATTCCCATGGCAGTCACTTCTTGCAGTTGTACCATTCAAAAGAATACAAATATAAATTAGGAACACAAAGTTCTACTCTTTAACCTAATCCTCTTATGTTCTCTCTATGTCAAATAATGTACCATTACTGTAGTATTTTAGGAAGCAATTTCCTTAAATTTTTGCAAGACAAGTTAGAATAATAAGGCCTACCAAGGGCTGTAGTTTTTATTCATATTTCTTTTTGTGCATGATTATGTACTATAATACTGCTGCTGTATTAGAAGTTTTATACTCTGTATCGTACCATATAAGGCTACGGCAGTCAAATGAGAACTCAGCTGTAAGCAAGTACCAAAGCTGTTCTGTGCTGCTGTGCATCTGCACAGGCCCTCCAGTACACTGGTTTTAGACTAAGAAGTAGAGAACTTGCTTAAAATCGGCTGTCAGGTAGACTTGTAGGGGTGTTTGATTTGTTGCCATATGATTAGCTGTGACTGACCAGCAAACATCTGGTTGAGTCAAACAAGTGCAAAGATCAGACCCCTGTCACAAAAATCTTTTTTGTTGCTTCTGTGTCATAGAGATGCATTAGAAGATTTTCTCACAAGGGTTGAGATAGGATATTTAACCTGTTGTGATGTGACCTTAAAGGTCTGCAGACATTTG
Source organism: Pavo muticus (assembly GCA_016647715.1). NCBI lineage: Eukaryota > Metazoa > Chordata > Aves > Galliformes > Phasianidae > Pavo > Pavo muticus. The sequence continues at coordinate 1,462,759 of JACDJE010000215.1, read as the reverse complement.
AGGGTACCTAAGAGATGGGCAATAGAAGCATCTGCATGGGGCAATGTATCTTGACTCTTCCATGTGGTGAAGAGAAGGCTGAGAGGCGATCTCGTAACTGTCTGTATCTGAAGTGCAGGAGTCAAGTCAGTATGGGTGGACACATTTTGGTGGCAAACAGCAATAGAACAACGGGCAGAAACTGGAACACAGGAAGTTCCATTCTAACATAAGAAAGAACTGCTTTACTGTCAGAGTGACAGAGCACTGGAACAGGCTGCCCAGGGAGGATTAGATGCCCCATCCCTGGAGGTGTTCAAGACCAGATTGGATGGGGCCCTGGGCAACCTGGTCTAGTACCAGATCTGGAGGTTGGTGGCCCTGCTGCAGCAGGGGACTTGGAATTTGATGATCCTTGGGGTCCCTTCCAACCCAAGCCGTTCTATGATTCTGATACAGCCCTCTGATTGTTACTCAGTATTGGTTTTTCGTGTTGGTGACAATGAGGTAGCAAAAAGAAGTCTCTGATGCTCCTTTCTCCTCACACATTCCTCCTGCTCCAGAGTGGGTCTCCCCAACAGGCTGCAGTCCTTCGGCATAACCCTGCTCTGCTCCATGGGCTCCCCTCAGGCTGCAGAGGAATCTCCTTCAGCACCTGGAGCACCTCCTTCGCTGACCTTGGTGTTCTCACTGTTTTTCCTCTCCCGTCCTTGTTCTTTCTTGTGCGTGCCACCACAGAGGTGCCCCCATTTTGTCTGTGGGGCTCAGTCGTGCCCTGGCGAGGCCTCTCCTCAGAGACCTACAGCCCTCTGACAGTGCCAGTGCGCCCGCACCCTCTACATGGCCTTCCTTCACTTCAGTGCTGTGAAATAGTCCCAGCATTTCTATTAGTAGGAAGCCACCCTTACTGAGCCTAATTTAAAAGGATAATGTTTAATCTGCGTTAAGGTAACAAAAGCACAGAGCACAGCTGAAAAGCAATTTGTGTAGTAATGAGCAGCAGGTGTGGGAGGGGTTCTTCAACCTTCTCATCTTTGGCAGATGTGCTGACTACCTGCCTCTGTGCTTGCCCTACAGGCACAAACTAGGGTAGAGCAATTAACTCTTATTAGCCTCGACTTTTTTAATCTGTTTTTACCTAATTTCATGCCTCTTCCTGCTTTGTTGCATGGGTTTTTTGGACTGCAGCTTGAACACGTTTCAGCACAGAGTTTTATGCAGATTTGTGCGTGGCAGCATCCCAGAGGAAGGCAGGAAAATGGCTCTTCCTCCTGCCCCATGGAGCTGAAGCGAGCCTAGGCTTCAACAGCTGGGAAGTACTGTCAGTGCCAACTCTGGAGAGCACCAAAACTTGCCCATCCTGCTCTAAGCTGCAGGGACCACATGTGCTGGACTTCAAAAGCAGAATTGCACTGATAGCACCTGTAACACTGCTTCCTCAGGTAGGTTGCAGAAGGTGTGTACAGGAAATAAAGTGAGCATGTGAAGGAACACCTGCAGTCTTTCACAGGGCTCTCACAAACACTCCTGTGATTCAGCTCAGTGTATCAGCAACGTCCTTCACTTGTGGAAGTTCACCTTTGCTGATGACATCTGCCTCAGTAGATGGAGGATGTTCAATTGCTTTCTGATCTAAGTGAGACTTTAAATGCCAAGCCAGCTGAGTGCTGCAGCAGATGGTGTCTTCAACCAAGTGCAACTGAAGCAATGACAGGAATATTCTCCTAAATGTGACTTTAAAAGGAGCAACTATCAGACACATAAACTGTGTCCCATTAAGAAGACAGCTCCCTCCTCCAGTTGCAGCGCAGTGCTGAAGCCTGCTTTTATTTTAAAGTTGTGTCTTTGGGAGTACCTTTGCACATCCCCACGGTCCTGGCTGGCCCTTCCTGCAACAGAACACTGCTTCCTCCCTTGTGGCTGCCTGGACTGCACCCTCTGCCCTGTCTCCAGCCTGGAGAAGAATGGCTGAGAAGGGGCTTCAGGAGACCAGACAGGCCTTAAAGCAGTGCCATGTGCACCTCCTGTATGCCATATCCAAGGCCCACTGAGCTGACTGGAGCTGTACAGCAGGACACCAGCCTTATCCCCTCCATAGAGGTGACTGCCAGCAGAGTTCACTACGGTCCTGGTAGTCCAACAGGCCAGGTCAGCACAGTGTTACCATTACAAGAGGGCTCCATCGATGGCATCCATTGGCACCATGCCTCTCCCTGGGCCTGGCCATTTCCTTCTACTGTGATTTCACATCTCTTGCACCCACACAACATCGCTGCTCAGAGTGGAAGCTCAGGAATGCTACTTGGCCATATGTGACGAACACAAAGGGCAGACTCAAAGCAGCGTTTTGAGAAAAAGGCAGTGCTTTTAGTTTATATATGAAGTAATTACCTACGGGATTTTCTTTTTTTTTTTTTTAATAAACCCTTTGAGACCTACATTTATAATTTCTTTTAAGCATATTACTTAGAGGTTGTGGTTCAGGATTTTTCTCCTATTAAATGTCAGCAGACTAAAAGATAATCAGAACACGGATACATGTGTGCTAAGCAGCAACTGCACACACAAATGGGCATAGGTATATTTGAACTAGGAATAATGAGTGCTAAATTTAGTGTAGAGACTGTAGTTAGTTGCAAATTTGTATTACGAAGTTTCCAACAAACAATGCTGAACTTTCTTCATTAGATCATGAAGTAAAATGCTTGTTATTGAAATCAGGAATCACTTCATTTAGATCAGTTTATCCTGCACTACAAAAAAGGCAGAAGACATCGGCACTGCAACCAAAGATTTTCTTTTGTGCTCAGAAGAGTGTTTCTAAAATCCAGAGTTTTCTGGAATTTGTTTCAATTACGTAGGATTATGCAGCAAACTAAAATGCTAGGAGTTGATTTTATACCTTATGTAAATTGCTTACAAACCACCACACTAAGTGCTTGGTGTAATTTAATCTCTGTAATAACAGCAACAGATACAGAAGCTGTGTAAATAATCTGTACTGCTGTTAGCATCGCTTCGGCAAACTGCCACTCAAGAGACTTCTGCTTTACACTGATTTATATTCCTGGAATATTATACCTATTTGTTTCTCTTTTTCTATGGGGTAATTTATTTTCCACCCCTCTAACGGACTACTTCACTTTAACCTGCGATTTATCTTTTAAATATTAGTTTTAGATTAAGTGTTTGTAGGGCTGTTCTATTTCCTTCATTGCCCGAAGGATTTTCAGTTGATGGAACAGCAATCCATCAAAACACAGCCTGTACGTAACAGATGCAGTCTCATGTGGTTGAGCATTCAGACACGGGCCTATTAATAGTTTGTTTTTTGAGGGTAACCATCCATAAAAATTCAATGAGGCAAAACCAAATTCAGCAATATCTGTCCGTGTGGCGCTTCCCTCCTGCCTTGCGGCAAAACAATGTCCAGAGAAAGCAAGAAAACCCTAATGGGTTTTAATTTGAGGCAGCTGTTAAAAAAAAAAAAAAAAAAGAGGATTTGTTTACTCTGGGTATTTGGGAGTTCATGGGGCCGCTTAGCTTTTTTCTTTGGAAAGGAAAGGGCCAGGTTTTCGGAGCATGGTCCTCGGTTACATGCCACCTGCCCACAGAGCCATAAGACCACTGCTGGCACAAGCAAGAAGTTTCTGTTATTTGGCACCTCTTCCCTTCAGCACCTCCTTCCTGGCCTCTGCGGCTCCCTGGGCCCAGCCAAGGGACTGGGCAGGGCTAGACAGAGACCTCTCAGTCTCTGCTGGGGGAGGTCACCTCCACCTCTGAGTGGTCCTCGTTGGTGCGGGTCTGGGTAAGGTGCTGAATCCCACCAGCACTGGTGGTCTTCTGGATATGTCAGAGCTTAATATCTGGGTGTCTGTGCCCAGAGAGCCCATTAATAATGTAAATCTATTCAGAGAAGTGATTCTGAAAATAGGAACAAAGTCAACAAGTGAGTTTTGCTATCTCCCATATCATAGGTGAGAAGATGCAGGTGTCCCAGGAGGCTGCCAAACATGCGGGAGTCATTCTGGGCTCCAGAATTCTCTCCTGCTGCAGTCTGCCCAGGCAGGCAGAACAAGACTTCCTTCGTTCAAGATTCGCTATTTGCTCAGTATGGGAGTGTTAATCCTCTTGTTTTTATTATAAAAACAAAGAAACAAACTAAACACTCAGAGCTATTAGGCTGAAATCTATTTGGCTTTCCTACAGTTCCTGCTCTTTAACTTGCATTCTCCCCCCAGCAGGATCTGTTTTCATCCTTGTGAATGAGCAGTCCCAATTTGGGGCTCTCCAGCCTGCACTGCTGTTGCTGTAGAACTAACGACGGGGGAGGGGGGGGGCAAACTTGTGCTTTCTCAGCTTCAGACGATTTCTGAGGGACTTCAAATGATTGCTGACGGATATTTTCTGATGGCTTTTTCTTCTTCCAAAAAAAATGCCTTACCCATCTGTTGGTTTTAAAGCCTGATTTGGCCATTAAAGTTTACAGTTTGAAAAAACAGCAGCAGAGGCAAACGCATTCTGGCAGGATCACTTCAAACACTGCCAGAAGAAACCATGCTTAGTACAGTTCTTCAGTCAACTCTGATGGTCGGTAGCAGCAAGAAGCAATTTGTGCCGAATTATTTTCTGCCCTCTTGAGTTCTGTGCTGTCCTGCACATCACACTCTTTGCACTGGGAGCCATGGGAGCTGCTGTGGGCACCTGTCCCATGCACAGTGCTGCCCTGTACCACCTCCATGCTGCCCGCTGCTGCAGGAACTTATAGCTGTTTGCCTCTCTAACAAGCAAAACCCAGGCACAGAGATGAAGCCCAAATGCAACAAGTAAGTAACAATTGTACAATGCACACCACAACAGTCACTGTGCAGCCACAGCCTCTCCACAGCTGCAGCGAGCTGCTGGTGCCCCTGTCACCCATCTGTGCTACAGGCCAGTGGAAACTTGTTTCCAAAAATTAACACTGAAACAGCCATGTCTCTGTCACAGCCGAGCACCGACCAGATCCTCCAAATCCAAGCTGCGAGCACAATTACCTACCTACAAAAGCAAAGTGGTGAGCAGTAATTAAACTGTGCTGTAGCAGCTGTCAAATTATGTTGGGTAAGCTTCTGTTTCTTCTAAAACCTGAGTGGAATCATCTCTGTGTAGCTCCTATTAGCAGGGATTGTAATTGCTATTGGTACTGAGCAACAGGAAAACACAAGTGGAGGCTGACATCTAGTCAGCTCAGGCCTGATGGCAGCGAGGAGACCTCTGCCCATTTGTCTGATGCTGCGTTGGGTAAAACGATGCTCAGCTAGTCATTCCCTCATGTCACAACGCATAATTACACAGTATAATTGACTTCATGCACTGCGATTAACAAAATAGCATCTTGATACTGAAATACATCAAGGAAACAAACAACTTTTATCACCTACCATATGCTGCCTAGCATCAGACACTTAAAAGCTGCTGAAGATTAGCTGTAGTGCATTATAATTCATATGGGTCGGTCAGAGAGGATGGAATTTAGCAGGCACCTGGACAATATAACTCCTGAGCAGCTTGCCAGTGCTAACAGGGAGCAGTAAGTCAATGGGTACCACCATTGTGCTCTCCTTTCTGCTCTTCCTCTGTGCTTCCATTAAAAAAAAACTCTCCCAGGAGAGAGACTGACATCCTATGCAGAAATTAATAAACACACGTACCTTTATACACACAAATGTTATACAGGGAATATTTGTGCTTATCACTTGAGCTGCTTCAACCTCCAGTTTCTTTTGGTAGCTACACATTTCATCCACGGGGGACCTGCTTTCACCTCCAACACTGCCTGCAGCTCCCACTTCTCTTCATGCGCTCCCCGAATGCCGTGCCGCAGTGGGTCAAGAGAGCTGAAGCCTGGGAGGCGTGTGTTTTGCCCCTACATTGCAGTGAAATTGCAAAGAGCACTGAAAAGCTCTTCACTTGCTGTGCTGGACTGTTCAAAGAGCAGCTGAGAGCACTGCATCTTTCACTGCTGGGACCCGGGAGCCACCTATGTACCGCAGCACGGCTTCTCCCCAGCTCTACAGGGATGACTGCAGCAGGCAGTGGGAGGCTGGGAGCACACATGTATTTTGTACCTGTAATCACCTCTGTGCACTGCCTTACATCCATCTCCCCTCACCCACAGCTTAGGAGTCCCGTGCCACCCCTTGCTTCCCGCATCAGGCTCTGCCCTCCCATCTCATGCTAGAAGCTCTGTGCCTTTCTCCCTCCCTGTCTAGTTCTCCAGGTTTCTCCTTCTCTGTGTTATAATACTGTGCTTATCACCCATGGAGCTGAGTGCTTACTGCAATTGCTTCAATCCAGTTTCCTCTCTAAAGCTGGCCTCTCAGTTTCTTTTCTGAAACATCCTATCAGGGAAGCTGAATGGTAACTTCTCACTACAGAGGAACTGAGCAGAAGATGTGAGGTTTCCACTTTGTCCTGCTAGTTCATCATTCACAACCATTTATGCATGGTTCTTTTGTGGTCCACAGCGACTGGACAGATTTCACCTTGTTCCCTTAATCAGATGGACACCCATGAACTGAGCAAAATAAGCTAATAAGCACTTCAAAACAGAAAGATTTTTTTTTTTAAACAAAGCGTTTGAGTATTCAGTCTCTCCTCCTGGAGATTACTAGCTTGCATTTATATCTCTCAGGGTTGTATGAAACATCTTAGATTTGGCTAAAGCACATCTTCTTGCGAAGCATCCTGGCTGGCTCTGTAGAGGCATCTATCCTTGGTCATGATCTGTAATGATCAGTTGCCTGCACTGTTACAGAGCTAATTTCTAATTTAATTAGCCTGTCTGCAGCTTTCAGCCACTGGATCCTGTTGTGCTTCTCTGCAAACTGAGATGCTCAGCATTTTCTATCTGGGAAAGCACACTTATGCTGTAATCAAGTCACCTCTCACTTCTCTAGCTGACAAGCCAAACAGCCAGAACTGTACATCTATCACTGAAAAGCACTTTTCTTGTGTCATTTGTGTGGTTCTCTACACTCCTCAGTTTTTCATCAGACTTTTCAGAATGAGGATTATCTGCCATACCAAGCCTGCACACAAAGTGTAAAAATGGATTGTAAAAACGGTCTTTCTCCTCCTGCTTGCTTTATTCTCTCATGTGTGGCAAGAGGTCAAGGACATTTAACCTTTTTCTTTTTTCTTTCTGCCTTTTTCTTCAGGATTGCACAAGGAGCTGTGTTCCACAAAACCCACTGTGTCCCTCCCTGAATCGCTGCTTGCTGTCATTTTGTAGCACAGTCTGCACTTTCTGTAGGGGCACATTGACTTCTGACTCTTCACACTGGTCCTTGCTCAGGATCCAGCTTACAGAGTGTCCCAGACAGAGCTACCACATGGCCCATAAGAAACTTGTCCCTTTGGCATGACTATCCCCCTTTACAATTTAACTCTGAAGTCTGCTGGTTTGTCCACTTGCTTCCCAGCTGGGAAGCAGAAAACATGTCCTGAAAGCTGTGGGTGAGCAAGTCCCATCTGAGACACTTTGCTGGGGTTTGGCAGCTCTCGTGCCAGGGGCTCCTCCAGTTCCAGTGCTGGGCACCGCTCACTCTGTGCCCCAGATCTACCTTTTGTCCCTTCGATCCCCCCTCACCCCTGTGCAGTTGGGTGCCGCTCCAGCTCCACTCTAAGACACAGCTGGGTTAAGAACTGCTGCATTATTCGTTAGCAGACCCTGAGAGCGAGGACAGGCCGGGACATATCCTTGTGAGGGAATAGCCAAATACAAAATGTGTTCATGCGAGCTGCTGAACTAACCAGTTCTTAAACCTCTTAGCAAGTGCTTTCTGACATGGCACATCACTAACTTTTCATCAGGTTTTACGCACTACAGAATTAAACTTGCAATTATCTCGGTGTGTTACATGTCCACGTTTACCTGTACAAACCTGTAAGCCAAAATGATGAAATAAGATTTCTTTGGCAATTCTCAGAAAACCACAGTAAGACACTGTGTGCCTACCATCAGTTCTTTGAGTGCTGTCACCCCCTGTTGTCTCCACTGGTAGTTCTTTCCATTCTCCTGGTCAGAGTTAGTGTGTATTTATCTATTTTATATACTAGGATAACATAAGTGCTTTTCCAGTCTTCTGGAATTCCCCCAGTGCCTTCAAAATCCAGGCCTGTGAAAAAGAAGGATCCTCAGCCAACTGAGGATCAGTTGGGACCAACTAAACCAAGGGACATGGTTTAGCGAGAACCATTGGTGATGGGTGAATGGTTGGACTGGATGATCCTGTGGGTCTTTTCCAACCTTAGTGATTCTATAATTCTATGAAAGAACAATTCCTCTCTACTTGATATGAAGAAATAATCCTACTTCTTTCTAGATACAAAATAAATAATATTAGACTGCTCTGTTTTATTGGCACTTCTGCCTTGCAGTTCTGATCCATCTACCTTTCTAAGATGCTTTGCTCTTCACAGACTTCTCTTCTGCTGTTAGCCTCAGCAGGACAGTATGATGTTTAGGCACATCAGTGTTTGTGTTCCTCATGTTGCTGCACCAGAGGAGTGAGGCAGCTGCTCCCTCAGAGGTGCGATGAGGCCGATGACAGCTGCAGGGAAGAGTAGGCCGTAGAGCAGCTTTTGCTCACCACCCATTTTGCTGATGGCTGTTAATCATTCCGCTGATGATAACCTGCTCACAAGCTAATGCAGGTTTTAAAATGGTTGATGACTCACAGTAGCAAGGATATCTGGCAAGGATAAGTGCTTTTTCTTGGGGTGAGTGCAACCTGCCCCGCGCTCGGGTTGGCACGGCGTGCCTTTCCATATGATTGCTGGGTGCCTGATGTGCATCAGCTCGTGGTGCTCTGCCTCGGTCTAAAATCAATCCCATGAGCAATGTTTAGACACTGCTGACCGAAGAGCTCTGTCAGGCTGATGTTCAGGGAGCAGTGTGACCCACAGCAGTGCACTTACCTTCTGAAACAGGGAGCACTCATAGGCAAAGGCAGAACCCCAGGGCTCAGCGCTACCTGGGCAGCAGGGCCAGGAGCTGCCTGCCCAAGCTGGCTTTGCCTCAGGCCCCCAGAACTGCATACTGGCTCATACACACACCCGATGAGCAGCAGGGTTTTAAAGAGCACTGGAAGCTCCTGCTGTGCTTTTAGTTGCTGAGTGTTCCTGATTTTCTCCATTTCTACCAACACCAGTGCTACACTAGGACTGTGTTCCCTGATCATCAGGGAGGATTGTTAGTGCCCTGATCACCATCCATTACAATCAAATGGGAAATAAGAATTTAAACAAAACAACGGCAACAAAATATCAAAGCCAGGCTTCTCATTACATTCTGCTTCTTGTGATATTCTACGTATTTCAGGTTTCATTTAAATAGAGCTTGTTTGTCCTCCTGCATATGTTTTGTGGCAATCCTTTCAATAGCTTTACTTCTCACTGTCGTCACAGACATTTCAAGGGAATGCAGGTCTATTTTTTCTGTGTTGCAAGGCTGTAGCAAAACTAGAGTGTGGGAAGCAGGGAAAGCTAAAATTACGCCTTGTTTGTCTATTTAGTGCACAATTACCCAGCAGGCTCCAGACACCCTGGCGCATTTTGCTGGGGATTGCTTGCGTGGCTCCTACAGACAGACCTGGGGATGGACCCTCTGTGCCTGCTCAGGGCTGCAGCTCCCAGGTGACCCGAGGCTGATGGCCACACTTGGCATTTAGAGCATGGGGGTCTAGGGACACGGTGCTTTGTTGCTACTTGTCACAATTCCCAGATAGGTTACAATACCGTGCTCTGTACGTTGTACCTAGTGTGTTGGGCTTTGCCTCCTCAGTAACACCAGCTCTCGTTTGGTTCTGTTACTCTAGGGTCAGTCTGTCATTCGGTACTTTCTGATCATAGGGCTGGAGCACCTCTCCTGTGAAGAAAGGATGAGGGAACTGGGCTTGTTTAGCTTGGAAAAGAGAAGGCTCCAGGGAGACCTCATTGTGGCCTTCCAGTACTTGAAGTGAGCATATAAACAGGAGGGGAAATAGCTTTTTACAATGGTGGATAGTGATAGGACAAGGGGGAATGGTTTTAAACTAAGACAGGGGAGGTTTAGGTTAGATATTAGGAGGAAGTTTTTCACACAGAAGGTGATGACGCTCTGGAACAGGTTGCCCAAGGAGGTTGTGGATGCCCCATCCCTGGAGGCATTCAAGGTCAGGCTGGATGTGGCTCAGGGCAGCCTGGTGTAGTGGTTGGCGACCCTGCACATAGCAGGGGAGTTGAAACTAGATGATCATTATGGTCCTTTTCAACCCAGGCCATTCTGTGATTCTGTGATTCTATGAAACCAAACTACACTTCCCCTGTTTCTGAATGGGCTACACATTAGTATTTTTTATCAGCGCCAGTGCTTCCTGAATCACTGGCTTCCTGACACACGCACCCTATGAGAAATTTGGTGCCACTACAAGGCTTCATTTTTTGTTTTGAAGACGCCAGATCTGTTGCTGTTTCACAGAGAATAAAAATACGCTACCAAGCAGAAAGTGAGATGTGCAGGTAGCAGGGATGTCAAGCCTCTGCAAGATTTGTACATACTGACACTTGGGTGAAGGAGATTGAATTAAACTCCTCACCCACAGGCAGCATTGCCATGGCTGTGAGTACAGCTTACTGTGTCGCAGTCAGCCTGTACAGTCTGCATGCAATGGGACCAATGGGACAGCAACTAGCATCCCTGAGATATGAAGGGAGCTCAGGAAAGCATGGCATGCAATGGGGTCATGTAGGGTGAAAAAACAAAGCTGTTTTGGTGGCCACATGAGGCCATGGGGCACGGGCTCATTCCGCTTTACAGCGATTGTGCGATAGTGTTTGTGTTTACCTACATTTATCAGCTGGACCTTTGGAAAATAATAAACCAAACCATGAAGTGAAAGGTTTCCCCACCATTACCAGTTATCCATGCTGCCAAAGATTCCACCTATTTTTTTTCTATTTAGAAAGAGTGACCTTCTATGGCTTGACTGAATGACACTGGAGTAGACACGTCCTTCCCCTTCCCTTCTCCTGCCGATCTACTATAGCCAAATTGGTTTAATATGTGCTGCCACAGAATTTAAATATTAAAATTAAAATATTTAAATATTTTAAATTATTAAATATTTAAAATATTAAATATTAATATTTTAAAAATATTAATTATTTATTTTAAATATTTTCAAAATCAGAAAATGTAGTCTATTAGGTATAGCAATTGCTAAAAACAGGCAAACAAAAAGTCCTACATCAGGATATACTACATATTGAACTTGAAGTTCTAGTGTTTGCTTTACCATTCAACAGTCAGAACAAACGCAAACATCTTCTGTATGAGAAGTGATTTTTACATGATTGCATCTAATGTTTCCTATTTCATAAAACCCATAATACATACTTGCCTTCTTTAGCTAATTCAGTGCAGCCATCCATAGCTTTCCATGTTGCTCTGCACAGCCCAAATTCAGCTTGCAGCATATTATGTTAACAGATAGGAAAATGCCAGCTAATAAAAGTCAGCTTTTCCATGTCTCGTTTCTGAGTGCACTAGTTCTTGAGGGCTTTGATGTGGTCACAGTTCATGTTGCTCAGCTTTAAATGGAAATTTTCTTGGTGGAAATCTTTCCAAGTCTGAGAGATTCCATTTTTGAATTGAAATACCAGATGTTATCCTGAGATTTAATATATTCTTTCATTCTATTCTACAGCACACAAACTGTTTGATCTGACACTGCACGCTAAGTTATATTTTTTATTCCACACTATGAGCTAAAAATCACTTAAAATACCTGTCAAGTAGATGCCTGACAGCTATATTTGTACCTGGTAATTAAGGGGCCCAATTTGATGTCCAAATGGCTCTGGAAAATGTTACATTTTCTTTGCCAAATTTGTCATTTATTCTCTCATTATTCCTATTGTTTAAAGTGTTCTCTGTTCAGCAAGAAAGAAACTACAATTATTGGTTTGCGGTGAGGGGCTGAGTGAAGGCAATATTAGTACTACCTGCGTTACCTCTATATGGTGAAGGGGATATTAGCACTACCTATGATACCTCTATATGTTTTTGCCATTGAAAGAGTCTCCTTATGAGCAAAGCAGAAGTAAACAACTTCCCAACAGCTGAGCATCTCAGCATCTGTCGTGTGAATACCCACCAAGAAATATACAAACTGGTAAAGGCAGATACATACTTCTCCATTTGGTCTAGCTGACTACGTTTTCAAATCCTTGCTGCTAACAAAAGTAGGTCATTGTTAGAACTCTGAAGTGGCCCATGGTGCTTTACATACACCGAGTTATCCCACATTTACAGTTTTGTGTGGATGTATACACCTGTTCAGCACTAGGCCTTTTCTGATAATTCCCAAGAGAGGGTCTTCTCCTCAGCATTATCCGCCATGCAGAGAAGGTATTGGCAGTGGACTGTGAAGGAAGGAAGTGCAGGAATATTTCTAAGCCTACATTTCTTCTACAGAGGCAGTGGAAAGCAACGTTAAAGTAACATAATTTCAGGACAGTCTAGTGCTGTGTGGGTATAAGTTCAGTAAGTCTTTTCAACAAGTACTAAACTTAAAGCACTTTAAGCAAGGGCTTAAGAGACTAAGATATGCTGTTAAATACTTCCCTCAGTCAGAACCAATATCTGATCATTTAAATAAAATTCAGAATTCTGTCAGCAGAGGCAGAATGCAAAACTGAAGTCAAAACCCACTTTGATAAATGATCTACAGCCCAGACAGCCCTCCAGAGGGCAGGCACTCTCAAATGTCAGTGTCAGTCAAGAGATGCAAAATATTTCCTTGCAGAAGCACCATATCTGAATTAGCCAGCCCGGGTAAAGGCTGGGCTTATTTTTACAGCAGCTGGTGGAGAAGTATTTTATCTATAGAGAAGGTGAAGCCCAGTGCAAAAATATTTTTGTATCTTTCAGAAAGTCTACAGGCTTGAAGCAGAATGGCAGCTACTGAAATTGTTGCCAATGCAGCTCTGGTTCAGCTAAATCACACTGAGATAGCCTCATAAAAAGCAGGGTAGCTACCTGCCGCCTTGCTATGTAAGTACTGGAGAAGAGCATCAGTTCTGTCTGAGCTTGTTTCCTTAGCCACAGCATAAAGTATTTCTATTAATTCTGGTCTGTTCAGCCTGACTGGAATATTTTGTTTCTTTCAACACATTTTTAGCCCTCGAGACTACTCAAGTGCTTCAAAATATTGGCTTACATGGTTTAACTGGTCTGTATTTGCTTTAATAATAAATGCTAGATACTGGTAGTAATGCTATCAGTGTAATAATTTTCACCTCAGGACTGATGATACTGAAATAGTGACCCTGAACATGTATGCGCTCATTATAACTCCTTTGTCTTCTCCATTTTGGGAGAAGTTATCTTTTTAATATCAACTCTCTTACATTCCTTACATATCTAGACCTGTCTATCTATCTGTTGTTAAAAACATATTGAAATAACAATACTGTAACCAATTATTAAGGTACAATATTTTATATTTGTTCCTCCTATGAAAAGGCTGGATGTACACGTCCTATTTTGAATGTGATGTTTATATCACAATGCTGATCTCTTTCGCCTTACAACAGCTCAAATAAAAATATTCCCCTGTAAAATTTTCTACTCTCCTGAAAACTTTCAATGGAGGAAGAAAAGAAAGAGCAGTTTCAAATTTTCTGCCTGACTGAAGCACTCGATTCCTAGCTGTTAGGCTAACTCATTTAATTCAAGTACGCAAAAGGATGAGTAAGCAATAAACCATTTCAAATCAATCCATCTGGCAGTAGGTAAAATAGCTATAATGAACAACATGTTTACAGAGCACGTTTCCTACCTGGTCTAGTCATTTGCAGGATCCGGGGCACAGATGTCACAGGTTGTCTGAGAAGCATTAGATGTGAGGGGATGTCTGTGTTTGAAAGGGGAGTTTGAGGATGATCTGTAATGATGGATGTTTGCTGTTTATGTACGCTTCATTAGCTCAGCCAGGCTGGCTAGCACTCATGGGACTACATAGCTTACCCTACTGTCTGCCGACTGCCACTTGATCTGGAGTTCATAGGTGAATGAGCATATGTTTTTGGATGGATGATTTGCTTTATGATGACTAAGGAATGCACAAGGCATCTGTTATGGAGCTGTTAGAAGTTTCCATGCCCTATGGTACAGAAGCTGGGAAGAATATATTGTAGTATTTCTCTCTTATGGAAAGAGGAAAGACAAGATTTATAAAATTTCTATTTAAAATACAGCAATTGTGTTCTGACTTCAGGTGCCCTAGGAACAAACAAGATCTTAAATCCACTCTTAACATGAGAAGCTTTGGATCTGCCTCAGCCAACGCTATCAGCATAATGTCATGTCGTTACGAATCTTTGGATTGCCCTCAATGGGGACAAATGTATGCACACAATAACAGGATTTGGCTTCGTGTATGTAGAATTATTAGGCAAATCAGAAGGAGCAGCAAAACCTACCAAGTAGCCATCTGAAAAGTAAGAGCATGAAGTGCCCTACCATGACCCTGAGCACATGACAGTTATATTCACAGTGAGTTAGAAGTTGTTATACTGCAATTTTGCTAGCATACAGGTTAGCAAAGGTAAGCCAATTCTATATTTTGTGCATGAGGAACAACGCTACATTTTACAGTAATAACCAAATTCCTGGTGTAAGTATGTTTGAAAACATTTATTCAGGCAGGAACAGAAGCAGCTGTTGGATTAACATCACATACCTTTCAGATTTCCAGGAAAAAAGGGCACTCTAAATAAATACATACTTTACAGTTGTATCTCTTTATTCTGAGTGACTGCTTCCAGGAAATTGTGCGAAGAAAGGTACAGTTTTGAACAGACAACTCATTCAGGTTGCTTTGCATAGCTTGAGATGTGCAAATAGCAAGAGAGCTGAGAATATTACAGCAAAATGGAATATTTCAAATGACAAAACAAAGCCACTTAATAAACTTAAATTACTTGTGCACCATTTACCTTGTCACCAAGCACCTATGCAGACAACACCAGATAACCAGTATAAATCAGAAGGAACTGTGGCTGCAGGTCCATGGAACAAGCAGCTCAGTAGTAAAGCAGCTTTAAAAATTAGATATTAGGGGGAAATTTTCACTCAGAGGGTGGTGAGACACTGGGAAATTTCACCCAAAGAAGCTGTGGGTGTCCCATCCCTGGAAGTGCTCAAGGCCAGGTGGGATGGGGCCTTGGGCAGCCTGAGTTGGTGGGGGCAGCGCTGCCCATGGCAGGGGTTGGAACTCAGTGATCTTTAAGGTCCCTTCCAACCTAAGTCATTCTGTGATTCTGTGACTATTACTTCAGCTTAACAAATTCAGCATAAGAACTAAACTGACAAAATTCTCCAAGCTTAAGCACAGTAGAAGTACTTGTACAAGTATTGGAAATACTTGTCCTTGAAATGAAATTAACTATCCTGGTAGAAATGTCTTATACCAAATAGCTCCCTTATTCTGCCCGTATTTTTTTAAGGTGGGATAGCTGCAATAGAAAGCACTCTTATTACCAATTGGAAAACTGAGTTAATAGAACTGTGATGTGTAGAAAAGGCTGTAGGACCTTCTTCCAATGCCTATTTTGAAACACCTCCCTTCTCCTTGCTGGAGTGTTACAGTACGCTTTCTGCAGCACTGGGCACTTCTTCTGACCTAAGTGGGAAGCTGACAAGGCAGCAGCCCTGGCTGGTCCTCAGCATGCTGAGCACTTGAGTGCTCAAAGCCCTTCTCAAGCCAGGTCCGAGCCTGGAGTGTGCCCCTGCTTCTGAGTTAGCACTGCGTCTGACAGCACCTTGACAGCATGAGAAACACTGAGGTGTTGCCATAACACAGGCCATCACCATTTCCTGCTTTAAATCCCGCTACTGACTAATTAAAAAAAAAAAAAGTTAAATAATGCTTATATTAGATGCGAATGTAGGCTGATCTGTAATCTAATAAGTTACGCCACTATGATTTCCTATAAACCCATAAGAACCACAAAACACAGATCGTTCTTTTATATTAGTTAGGAAGAAAAGAACTAGAATGATGCTCAAATTTTAGTCTGTACCTATGCATATAGTGTTATTTTATGTTTATCATGGGCCTTATGAATGCACCATTACTTCCTTTCTCCTTTGCACTGCTTCATAACTTTAAATTGACAGCTCCTGGAGGAGAGAGACAGCTTGTGACATGTGTATAGAATCCAAGATTGATATGGGTGTGCATTCATTCATTATAATGACTAAGAAAGAATGAAGATTGACAGTTCAATTACTCATTAATGAAGACTTGCTGTATTCTCATTCATGAATGTGTTAGTCAATTAAAAAACATTTTTGAAGGATATTATTATTATTAAAATTTGGCTAAGTACTTTCCCCTTGCTTGACAGCGTAGAAAAATCTCAATCAATAAACAGAACTTTAATTAGTCTAAAAAATACCACAAAATCGCTGGTATGTATCTTTTTCTTTTTTTTTTTCCCTTTAGAAAATATATTTTCTTTCGCAGACTGACATGAGGCAGGACTTAAATATATGTTTGCTCTAGTTTTGCAGGTTGCTGGAGGTTGGGCCGGTCCGCAGCAGTGCATAGCACTGAGGGAAGCCAACAGCACCCTCTGCTTGCATGGTACGGTTGGTTGTATGCTGTGTGAGAGCAGCCCACCACCCCTGCAGTCCCATGCGAGGCAGCTCAGGGAGCATGGAGCCAACTCATGGAAAAGAGAGTTGCCACCTAAAGCCATCTCTGTACGTATGCAAGGTAAATGAAACAATCACAGAATGGCACTGAATCTCATCCTCTTGGAACTTCTCTTCCAAATTCTTTGGGCACCTCTTCAAGCAAATGCTTTCTTCCTTATGTAAAGATTTGGTTTCATTTGTACAATTTGTGGTTTGAACAGCCTCACACCCATTTGTTTCCTTGATTTTGTTGTCAAGTAGGATTCTTTTGTCAGTTCGAGTTATCGCCTGTTCATGTTCTACAGTAAGATGGCAATCTCCTGTCCCTAAAAGGCCCCTTTTTTATGTTTTTTTTTTTCTTTTGGGGGGAGGGATAACAGCGAACAAGCCATATCTTTCCACAGTTTGACTGTGAAACTGGTTATTCTTATTTCATGCTGACTGATTAGGTGAAGTGCAGATACAGACAATCTTTGTATTTAAAAAAAAATCCTCTTGGTTTGGCTGATTGGGTGGAGAGAAGATTTTGTTCCCATAGCAACGTTTAGCATTGAGCCCGCAGAAGTGAGGCTGCCTGGAGGCATGTCAAACATGCTGCATTTAAAGAGCTGCTTGCGCTCTACAATGTGTTTTTGTTGATGACAATTACTTAGCAAACACTAAGGAAACAAAAAGAAAACCCAATACATTAAACTTAAGCCTGCTGATACTAGACATGCTGTGGAGAATCACTTGAACTCTTCTTGGAATACTCACACAGGGAAGAACCTTGAAGCTTTACTATCGGCTGTTGAATAGACACCACAACTTTAGGTAAAAATCAGTCCAAAGCTTTGGTGCCACTTTTGTAAAGAGTTCTTCTCCCACCTGCATCTGAAACAGCACTGAACGCAGTGTTCTGAAAACTAGAGTGGAGGGAAGTGATGAGGAGGCTGGAGACCAGAAATCCCGTGTGGGAGCTGTGTCAGATATGGGACAGCAGCAGGGGAATGGCTGCTGAATGCTTCCAGAGTGGTGAGACGGGATGGAGGAAAAAGTCTTTCCCAGTACGGGCCAGTGCTGAAGGAAGACGCCAATGGAAAAGGAGTGGAGGACAAATCCAGTCTAGGCTCAGGTTTTTGCACTTCACAGGGCAAAGTTTGACCGTGCATTAACAGGGGTGGTGTTTGTGGCTAAAGAGGAATGAAATGAACTTCGGTGATGACAGAGGAACAAGACAAGGAACAAATTTCACTTCAGAATTATTATTTTTACTTTTTGCAAAATATTGGGAGAGAAGGACAGGACACAACAAATTCAAAGGAGTTTTTAAGGGGGACGAATAAGCCAGTTCTTCCTCTACGGCTGCCATCTATCTGTGTTTTGTCAGCCAAACACTCTCACTCACCACAAGTCCTGTTCAGACAGATCTGGAAAATTCCGCACATTTATCCAGCATTTCATTCTGGGAGGGACACAGATCAGTGGCACAGTGTGCACGTCTGCATGTCAGCACAGTAGCTTTGTCCAGGAAAACATGATGGAAAGTCACCCAGGAACACAGAACCACAAATGAAATAGAATCAGTGTTACGGCATTTTATAAAGCATATTGTTCATATACGGTGATATTTAAAGGGAAATTCATTCACTGACTTTTCAATTCACTGAATTCTGTGTCTATCTTGGCACACCAATAAGCAAAATAATGACATGAAGAATATCGTTGGTACATACATTGGCTATTGGTATATACACAAGAGGGAACAAATTGAAAGAGCACCACGTAACACCGTTCATTGGCAACATAAAAATGTAAAATAGCCCCAGTATTAGAAGGCAGTCAGTTGCTACCCAAAGTTTTTGGAGGGAGGAAAACAAAAGCAGAGTGGTTGTTGACGTAAGTTTTTAATTAGCACTTTGAGCTTGTTATGGTGCCTATTATCCACCCTAGCAGGATATATTGCACCTCCTCAAGGCTGGTGGAATGTTGATAGTCTGCTTTTGGGCTCCAGATGTCTTGCTTAACTAAGAACAAAAACCTTCCCAAGAGAGAATGTCAGTTTGCTGAAGAGTTTGATTTAATTGCTGAAGGCCTCGAATTTAATGCCAGGTATCAGAAGGAAGACACTTTTAAATGTCAGAGGGAAGAAGAAGAAGCAGGAAAGGTCCTGCTGAATGCTGTTGCCCTTCTGTTACTCTCAATCTGAGTTTATCTGAGCTGACCCAGGATGGAGTACCTGGTTATAGTCTGTGATCAAGTGGCACTATCACACATAAGGAAAACTCTCTGAAGACCAGCAAACTAGGATGGCTTTATCAGAACAAGCTCGAAAATAACAGTGCAGTATGAATTGTGGAGGAGGGAGTACATCTGCGTACAGAGAAACCAATCAAAGGTCTATCCCTGGGGACCTTGGATCAAACTCACCAAATCACACACTGCTTCATGCCCAGAGCTCCTCTGAAGAGGCCTCATATTGCACGAGAATGATAAATGAGCTGAAACTGTAGGAGAGCGGCACACGGGGTGACGTAGGAGTGAGTGTGCTGGGGAGGAACAGAGGGAGCTGACAGTAACAGAGGGGCAGAAGAAAGGGTGAGTGCCAAGAGCTGCTGCAGTCAGAACTGGCAGAGATCACACAAAAACAACAGTGATGGGGTGAAAGACTGGAAACAAAAGCAGTGCTGAAGCGCTGAAATGATGTTATCTCAGACAAGACAAGTCAGCAAAGTTAATTATTTGCTGCTGGTTGGCCAGATGGCCCTGGAGTTTTATCAAAAGTCCTCTGCCCACTACATTTCTCTACAGGTCTGCAATCCAAACTTTTCATCTACTGTAAAATGCTTGTGTATTCCAAATAAAGGGATGGACTTAACCTTCTGTTTAAAAAAAAAAAAAAAGATCTACAATACAAGGAGACAGCAGTATTCCTGCTGTTCTGAGACAACAAATGAAAACACACCCTACGGTGAGTGATCTGGTGAGTGATCCAATGCATGAAAGATACAAACATCGGAGTCTATCTCCAGGGCAAAGGGGTCAGCCCTGCACTTTGAGAGGACAAAAGCTTGGGCCCTGGAGTGGGGAGCCAACAGCCTGTCATTGGAGGTCCCTGGGGCTGCTCTGTGGGAACAGAGGTTGGATATCAGGAAAAACTTCTTTACTGAAAGGGTTGTTAAGCACTGGAATAGGCTCCCCAGGGAGGTGGTTGAGTCACCATCCCTGGATGCGTTTAAGAGCCGTTTGGATGTGGTGCTCAGGGACATGATCTACCAGAGGATTGTTGGAGTTAGAGTAGTATGGTTGGGTTGTGGTTGGACTTGATCTTTAAGGTCTTTTCCGACCTGAGTGATTCTCTGATTCTATGAACCATGTTTGGGAACTGACCTTAGGTTGCCTCTGGACCATCAGGAAGAACAAACCTCTACGAAACTTGCTCTAAGATGTGGAACTCTCCTAATAGATAAAAAGCAGTGGTGCTGAGGAGTGTGGTTGGGGTACACTAAGAACCACATGCCTGTAAGTTAAGCATTGCAACACCCACACTTTGGAGTTCCAGCTCTCTTTTAGTTATACTCA
This sequence comes from Pavo muticus, assembly GCA_016647715.1. Lineage (NCBI taxonomy): Eukaryota > Metazoa > Chordata > Aves > Galliformes > Phasianidae > Pavo > Pavo muticus. The sequence continues at coordinate 1,442,487 of JACDJE010000215.1, read as the reverse complement.
AAGGTCTTCAATAATAGAAATGGAGGCCACACATCTTTTAATGAGTGTGACTGCAGGTAAAGCAAACCAAACACCCAGAATGCTTACCCAAGTGCCTACAGCCCAGGATTATTGCTGATGTTCATACTCCTCTCGGTCACACAGTTTCTCAGAGGTTCAGCTCTGGTGTCCTCCTCCATTTTAGCTCCAAACGTAACCCTGGGCAGCACAACATTACACTGCAACACCAAAGAAGGCAGCAGGTTCTGAGTCTGCCTGCACAGTGGTACAAAAAGCTCATGGCAATGGCTTGCCAAGGGGTAAGGCACAGAAAGGAGCACCCTGCAGGGTGAGACGCCCTGGGCATGCTGATCCTCCGCCGCCGGGTGCATCCGCGGGGCCGCAGCCCACCTGCGAGCCCAGCAGCAGAAGCCCGGCGCTTGTGATTAACGCTAACGAAGAGAGTTTGTCATCGTGAGCACTGAACAGCCTTCGAGATCAGGCGCTGTTTTCATTTGAGAACCGCCCGTAACTCCGACAGCGCAGTACACCTTGTAGGGAGAGTAAATCGCTGCTGGGACAGGCGTTATCTCCTTCGGGCCAGACCTGTTTTGCTACAGGAAACTGCTACAGGTACACAAGCACCGCGTTCGGCGTTGAAGCACCCGACCGGCGTCGTTCCCGCGGGGCCGTTCAGCCCGGCCTCCCCCTCCCCGCATCGGGAACCCGCCCCTCAGCTGTTGCCCCCACCGACCGGCGGGAGGGGGCCGGACGAGGGGGCGGGTGCCTCGTGCCGTCGCTCCGCCGCTCAGTGCGGGCGGCGCGCGGAGGGACTCCGGGCATCTCGCGGCAGTGCCGAGCCAAGCCGCGCTTTGCCAAGCCGTGCCGCACAGAGCCGCGCGCCCCGCCGCAGCCGCGCCGCTCCTCCTGCATGGCCGCGCCGTGAGGGGCGGGAGAGCGCGGCGCCGCGGCGGGGAGCGCTCAGCGCCGGCTGCCCACCATGTTGCGGAAGGTAAGCACCGGGCCGGGCGACCCGGGAGGCAGCGGCCGGG
>JACDJE010000215.1:1212992-1441398 GCA_016647715.1 Pavo muticus | reverse complement strand
CCGGCAGCGGGGCGCGCGGGGGGCGGCGTTGCCCGTTGCCGGGTGGGGCGGCGCGGCGCTGTCCGTGGTGCGGAGGGGAAAACTTTGCCGTCTCCGAGCGGGCCGCTCCCGGGCTGGAGTTGCCATGGATGCTCGCACTGCAGCCGGTGGCGGTGTGAGGCGACTCGCGGCACGCGTGCTCGACTGTGGAGAGCGGGGAAGGTCTCCCTGCCCACCTCCGTTGCCGCTTCGCACACAGGAACGGGCTTGAGCAAGTGGAACGCTCCGCGTTCTACACGGCGGCAGCGCTGTTTGTGTTGTGTGGAGGTGAACGCGAGGTTGCCGTGACTGGCGAAGGCGCTGCTGAAAGCTGTAGAAAAATACCCCGAAGGTCTGAGCAGAGAGGTGGGGGCTGCATAGCATCATCAGAGCTGCTGTGGAGCTGCTGCCTAAAGCTGTTAAAGTCAGTAGGAATCTTTTTCTTGACTTGTGAGGATGTGTGTTCAGAGCTTCCAGCTCCCAGCCCAGTCCTCAATAGTCCTCCCAGGGCTCTAGTTCCAGGTGGACCTGGGCTGATTCCCACCAGCTGGGAGCTGGCTGTAACAGGAAGCTGATGGTGGAGCAGAAGCATTAGCTAAAGATCGACTCGCATAACTGTGCCGTTTTGAGCCTATGGCACTCCTTTGCCTACTGGGAGCAGTGCGGAGATGATCAAGATCTGAGAGGATACAAGGTATCTGAGCCATGTTTCACTTGCATGCTTAATTCACAGGCTGCCCAGGGGTGAATCTAACTTTGAGGGTTGCTCTGCCCTGGCAGCCTGTTCTGTGCTGCGTATTCAGCGACCTGCCTTTTCCAGAATAACCCGTGTGTGAATTCTAGGCCACTCGCACTGTGTTCCTCTGTTGTACCAGAAGTAGCGCAGTACAAAGAGAAGTTGCAGTATGCTAAGTTTAGCTCAGAAGTGGTAAAAATAGTAATCCCTAATTCTTAGAGAACACCTCAGGGCTAATGAAGGCTGCAGAAGGAACCTTCTAAGAGAGGGAGGCTCCCTTTAGGAAAGGTAGCAATAAATAAAAAGAACAGTTGTACACCTCACTTTGGATCACAAGTGCCCAATCCACATTTTTGTTTTAGGCATCTCAGTGGAGAACATTCTTACTGAGTTCATGGATCAGGTCCTTCACATGTCTTAGTAAATCAGTAATCATGCAGTATCCAACAGATAAAATTAGTTTCATGCCATGGCTCTCTAGACTAAAGTATGAAACCTCTGTGTCAGCTGTTTTGTCTCCTTTTCATTCTCTGTGGTTCCAGAGGAGGGTCTTTCACTTGTGACTTATAAAAGCAAAAAGAAGATGCTATCTGTTGGGAAGGAAAGGTAAAAGCCCTGGTTTTTTTATTCTTCCTTCTATTGCTTGATTTTATGGTAACAAGAGGAAGGCTGACATTTGGGAACTCTCTGACTTTGCTGTCCCTAAATGCACTTGATGCTTCATTGATTACTTCAAAAATTGATTACTTCAAAAATAAGCTGGAGAGAACCAGGCCTTGGAGACACAAAGCTGAAATGCTTGCACTGGGTTTAGTATGGGTGAGCAGCTCAGTGTTAAATTCACACTTTCCATTTAGATCAAGTTTTCAAGCACTGTCTGTGCTCATAAAGGAGCAATAAAGAAGAGTCATTTCAAACACCTCAGAATCATTATAAAACCCTTTGAGGGTGTACTGAATTTTGTCTCTAACACAGAGCAGATGGGCTTATCAGAATGGGTGGGGTCGGTGACATCTTGAAGTCAGTCTTGATGGAGCCACTGTTGTGTGTGGGGTAACCTTTCCCCTGACCCTCAGCTGAGCTGATCTTCTGAGGAGCCCATGTGCTCCCTGGGCTTCAGTCACCGAAGCAGAGCAGAGCCTTCAGACAGGGGTGACATGATCTCAGCTGTATCGTGCAGGTGCTGGCAGTCATGTAGCTTCCAGAGTGACACAGTAGGGCTCTATGTATGCTTCTGCACTTCTGCTTGCCAGCGCAGAGGTACGCCTTAGGCAGAGGACCCTCCTTGTGTTCCTCAAGTTCTTGCTGTGCTCTGTGGTGGAAAGCAGAGTAGCTTAGGCTAAGTGAGATGTGGTGCTGTGTGCAGTGGAGAGCTATGCATTTAGGAGGAGAGAACGGCGTGGAGAAGGACAGGCAGTAGCACGACACTGCTGATCTTCTGGTTTTAGGGCTTTCTGCTGAGCTTGGAACTTAGCTGAAACAGCTCTCGCTGTGTGCTCCAGCTAGGGAGCAGTTGAGACCACTCTGCCTGCTGCCCGCCTCACTCTGCTACTTCCAGCTACATATGCTGAAATTGAAGGGAGTGTTGATAAATCCTCTGAGTATGAGTGAGGTCAAGGTTTCCTAATTCTCCTAATGCCTTATTTGAGATGGTTTGAAGCAATCTCCTCTTTCCAGAGAAGGTGTCCCCCTCTACTATCTCTATGAAGTCCCTTTTTAGACTTGAGAAACATGATGTACAGAGTTCCCTGGCCAACGCTGCTTTTCCTCCCTCTTCAAGTGGATCAAAATAGTTAAAGATGACATAGGCATTTCCACATACTTTATGCTTATACAGATACACATTTTTAAGAACACCATTACATAGTGTCTAGGTGCTACAGCTGGATTTATAGCTAATGTCAGCTGAGGTTGGTCCACTTGACCTGATTATGGTTGAAAAACCTGATTCTTTTTCTTCATATGCCCTTCCCTTTTGTTGTGGTTTAACCCAGCAGGTGGCTGAGCACCACCCAGTCATTAGCTCACTTCTCTGCTTTCCAGTGGGATGGGGGAGAGAACTGAAAAAACACCTAAGTTGAACTCATGGATTGAGATAGAACTATTTACTAAGAGAGAGAAAATGAAAAGGATAATACTTATGACTGTATGAGTGTATATAACAAGTGACTGATGCTGAGCTAGCCCCTCAGAGAGCAGAAGAGAGCAAGATGAACTCCCACTCCCTTCAAAACGCTCCTTCCCCTCCCCAGCCCTTCGTTAGTATGAGCTGAGAAAACTGGAGCAGCCTTGGCTCTGTGTAAGACTGCTTAGCAATAATTATAAACATTGGTGTGTGTTGTGGTTTGGTGATTTTTCTTTTGTGATCAGTATTCCACATCAGAACATCATGTGAACCAGTAGGAGTTAAAGAGTTAATGTTCTGGTTCCGTTTACTGCCCCTTATGGGCATGTGGAGTATCCTGATGGGAGGAGAGGTGCGGCTTCCCTGGGGAGGACTTGGCGCGAAGAGGAAGCGGGGGTGGAGCTCCGGACCGGACGGAGCGCCTGGCTTCCCCCGCTGCCCGGCTCAGCCTTCTCAGCTCGCCGCGGAGAACAGCACGTGTTTCCCTCGCGGTATTGTGTTTTGATCTCGCGTTTTGGATACTCTTTTCTCTCTCATTTTGTTTGATTTAGTTAAATTTAGTAAATTACCGTTCCTTCTCAGATCTACTGCTGGTGCATTCCTTTTTGTTAAAACCATCCACTAGCTCCCTGCCCTTCCCCCTCTCCCGGAGCGCGTGGCCCGGGGCCGGCCGGATCGCGCGGCAAACCGTTCGTACCCCTTTCTTTTTTTTTTTTCCCTCGCTCTTCCGTTTTTTTTTTTTTTCCGGGGCCTGTGCCCCCCTGTCACGGACTTGTATCCAGAGATAACCCGTGACAGTGTGTTATCAACATTGTTTTTCTCCTAGAACCAAAACATAGCATCATACCAGACACTCTGAAGAAAACAATTCTGTCCCAGATGAAACTAAGACAACATTTTACTCAGTTTCGTATTAGCATGAAAATATGTATGCAAATATAAGCGGGAAGAAAACCCCTGAGCTTTTTTTTTTTCTCCTCTTTTTACACATTTCCTTCCCCACCATTCAAATGAAATAGATTGGCATTTTTGTTAATCGAGGCACTGTCTGTTAGGCAGCGTAGGAAGGTGGTAGCAGAGTTAAGAGAAGAGTGACTACATTCTTAAGCAATGAGTGGAAAACCACTTCTTCAAACCTTAGCATTCTTACCTCTTTGAACTTGCTACTTTCAGCTTCTTTTGCCAGATGTATGTGTCTTCATCTACCATAATAGAAGGTAATTTATTCATCCTAGACAGTCCTTCAGCAGATCACTGAAGTACGTATTAGATATAAATTCACACTGGCTGATTTTATTCTCACCACTGTGTATGTTGCTCATCTTCACTAGGGAACATGAAAGCCCAATTCACATGTCAAATTCTGCTGGAGTTATTTTTTTCACGCAAGATGAACCCATGGGAAATTAGTAGAACTCAAACACATCAACAACGAATTATAACAGTATCTGGAGACAGCAAAAGGAAGAAATTACTTTACTGAGAATATACTGAAAATCCAGGCTGGTCTAAATAAAATGTATAATGAAGATGAAATTGTGTGTTACTTCTGTTTTTATTGTAAGTAATTTAATGTTCTTAGATTTGTTAATATTCTGACTCTTGGTAATCAGTAGTTATGGTTATAGATAAAAATGAGGAGGGGAAGAAAACAGCCTGCTTGGTAACGCTGTGTTTAATTCATAAGGCAGTTAGGAGGACATACATATCTTGACAGGTACAGTGCTACATCTTGCTGTAAGCTGTAATCACAATGTATTCAAGCAGAATGAAGGATTTATTTTTAAGCAAGTTGTCTTTGTTCTCTACAACTTGTAGTGCAGAACTGTACATACTGGGATAAGGGGAGTGGGTGGCACTGGAGCTCTGCAGGGGAAGGAAGTGCCCTTTTGGTATTTGCTCAGAGATTGTCTTCATAGCACTGTCAGTCAAAAACGACACTTCAAGGCTGAGGTAATAAAGAGATTTTCCTTATTCAGCAATTTTAGAGGCTCTACTATGTTGGCTGCCCTCCGGGAATATAAAATGTGTTACCAGTTAAATGCATGACAACAGATAACTTACTTCAGCAGTAATCTAGCTGAGCTAACATGTAGGCAATTTAGCTGGATAAAACACAGGCCATCCTGAATTGAGGGAGTACTGAGTGAATTCTTGCTCCAGACGCAGCAGTGAGATTTGAATACAGGTCTCCTGCCTTCCCACTGGGCTGTGGAGAGAAACAGGACAAACAGGGAATGGAGGAATGGAGAGCTTGGGCAGGCTGTCACGGGGAGGGTTTTGGCAATTCTGCCAGTGAAAATACAGGTGCCTGGAAGAGTTTAAGGGCCTAAAAGATCACAAGGTGTGTGAGTGAGGGTTTCAGTGGGATATTGGTTTGAAAGCATGAAAGATAAGAGGATTTCCAGCTTTTGCCTGAAGTACTCCTGTTAGCTAAAGAGTTCCGTTTTCCCATCACTTCTTCTACTGTTGGTTTGTGTGTGTGTTTTACTGTGACTCAACTGATCCATCTATGCCAACAGTGTACGAGGCAAATATGAACGTGCTTGCATGCATTGAGAAATTCTTGTCTCAAAAAGCCCTTGAGGCAAGAAAGAGGCTCAGAAAGCCCTTGGCCTGCAGATCCCTAGCAGCTGGAAGGTTTTCTAGGGAGCACCATTCCGTGATTATTTTGTGCTTAGAGTCCTCCCTTAGCATCTGCCATTGGCCACTTCTTCAGCCAAAATACAGGCATGGATGTAATGTGATCCAGCATGCTGTATAAAGGCCGTCACCACAGAACTGAGCCTTGTTTTCCCTGAGTTTGTGAGTTACTGAACCTGCTAGAGTCATACACTTGGCTAAGCAGGTCAGCTGAGAAATGTTTTATGAGTCTAAGCCGAGAGTGTTCACATAACTTATGACTGAAGCAGCATGAGAACAAACAGAGGAAGATCTCTTATGCATGTTGACTTCATTTATCTAAAAGCAGTAAGATTTTTAACAAGTCATTTTAGTGACCTGGCCCTGACTCCTGCTCAGGGCCATGGAGGTCAGAATGACTGTTTCCAGGCTTTTCCATTGGCTGTCCTCACCAAGATCTCCCTGGCCTCATGTTCTGAGCTTGCGACAAAGCAGAACTTAACACAAAAGACACAGAAAAGGGCAGTTAATACCTCTTCCTCTGTACGTTCTCTACTGCTAGAATGTTGTCCTACTGAGAAAACAATAAAATACTAATTAAAAAAAATATATTTGTCAAAAGTCTCCAAGCAGACATGGAAAAAGGCACAGATGTGCTGATTCACCTTTTTTGCTTGTGAATAGAGGGAAGGAGTTTTGTCTCCTCTAACAAAGGTTGTCTCCAGGTCTGCTCAGTGATAAAACTGCTATATCAAAATGTTTTTTCTTGTTGTTTGTTTGTTTTCATTGCTTGGGGATATGGCTGTGCTGGATTGAGTGGCCAAATAAATCACCGTGGGATGAGTTTTTGATGAACAAGCCACGTGTCGCTATGTTTTCCTGTCAGTCTTTTCTGCAGTAGTTAGCAGTCTGTGCAAAAATGGATTTCTTCAGTCTGCCTCTCTAACACACGGCAGAGATTGGCACTGATTGTTTGTGTTTTTGCCTCCAAGGCTGCCTGTTTCCTCTTAGAGAAGAAATGACTCCTGCTCTGGCGAGAGTGCTGCCTGCTGTTTCTGCCCAGAACTCCGGTCATTAACACCCCTCCTTAATAATTCAGCTGAGGTTGAGCAAATCTGTGTATTTCATGGAATGCTGTAAGAATGACCAGATCATTTGATACTGAATTTTGTGTAGTTTGATTGCAACTGAGGTCTCCTTGAGTTGAAATATTCAGCTTACAGATGCACACTACCACTCTGTGGTAGGACTTCTTGGCCAAATATCCCAGGTGTTTCAGATCAGAGGATTATTGTGAACCGTGGGCCTCTCTAAACCTGTACTGAGTGATTTTCAGTTGGAAACTGCCGTGCTCTTCTGTTCTGTGCACCATTTTCTGTGGCCTTAGCTATGTTTTGCAAACAGTGCTGAGCATTCAAGGTAACTCTTCCATGCCATCCAAGAAGGTAGTTTCTCTCCTTGGAGGATGAGTGGCACTAGCCTGTAAATCCTTGTTATAATGATCACCTCCCAAATGTGGGGTGTGTGTCAGTGGTTTGGGCTTGAGATTGATTGAACAGGTGTGCACTTCTCACTGGAATGTTGGTCTGATGTGTGATTTGTAGGCAAATTTGTCTGTTCTTTTTCTGCTATGGTCTCTCTTGTACAAAAGGAAGAAACCTTTTATCTCCTTGAATAAGTAAGACTTTCCAAAACCTTTGATGTTCTCCAGTTGTAATGTGAAAAATGGATAGGACTCACCTTTCTGCTGCAACGTCTGTGCATGCTCTGACAGATCTCATGGAGATCCAGGACCTATAAAATGAAGACATTGGCTCTTTGGTCACAGGTTTCTTGCTTCTGAACAACTGATCTTCAGCTGTCGTGTTTAACACAGTAGAGCCTGACCTTGAATGTCAGAAACCATTTTAAAGAAAATGCCTCACTACCCCACATTATTTTTGCCAAAGATGTTTTTAATAGAAAACAGAGTTTTGATGTTAAAAAAACAAAACAAAACAAAAACTCTGCAGAAATTGTATTTCTGCTGAAAATACTGAATTTTCCCTGAAAATACAGTTGAAAAATAACTTAAAGCTCTTTATTCATAGAGGAGAATCAAAATCTTTTCCAGAAGGGGAAAATACCTATTTTTCCCCAATAGCAATATAGTAATAATGCTTGCTAATTTGATTCAGGTACTCTACTGTTTTGTAAATAACCGTTTCCACCTGGTTTTTTTCTTTTTCATTATTATTCATCTTGGACATTCCCTATCATGTCATTGTTCATACCAGTAATTGAATTGGCAAGTCCCTCTGTAGTTCTCTGTCTTTTTCAGAAGCACTAAAAACTATTCCATTAGATGTTCTCTTCATCTTTTTTTCTCTTTCTGCTTATTTCTGGGGAGACGAATAAGTACACTTTTTCATATATTAAAATTATCTTACTTTTTGCCAAGATATATTTTCAGGTAACACAATTAAAACTCCATTAACCGTTTTAAAATGAAATATCCCCTAGTGGCAGTTCTTTGGTACTGGCCAACTTTAGTTAATGATTGCAAATGGATGTATTGACTTGCTCAGAACTAAAAGAGGATTTTTGACCTTTTCCTTGCTCTTTGATGTATAAAAGAAGCCCGAAGAGACAGATACTCCTTCCCCTGCTTTTTATCACTTAGATTCACTTCATTCTTGTCTTCCTGCAAGTTAGATTTTAGGGCTAATTCATATTATTTTGTTGAAAGCAGTGCTGGTTGTATAGATTTGTGACACCTTTTTAGCAAATGGGTTCCCTCTGACCTTTAGTAAGAAAGAATTAGGGCACGTTTTCCAAGTTTTTTTATTTGATTTGGTCTCAGCAGAGGTGCCGACCCCCACCCTGCTGCAGAATGAAATGTCCCCAGCTTTGGTTGATAACAGAATGCACATTTTCCTGACAGATAATTAGCTATCCCTCCTACTTTTAATGTGTCGCAAGGGGATTTTTTAACTTAGCCCTACAACGGGTGAGTTTTTTCAACTACCATTTTCAAATATTAAAAAGTAGGGGTGCAGCTTTAGTGACCGAGGATGTGTATCTACCTACCTGGTACTCTGGTAATTCACACTTTCTTGGAGAAAAATACACATTTATATCTCAGTTGCCTGGCATGCCGCTTCCAGAAGTGAAAGTCAAGACTTTTGTATTTGACATCTCTGCTGACAGACACTACAGAAGTTGAAATAATTAAAGAAAAAGATAAAGTTACTTTTATTCAGTATGTCTCTTGCAGAAATACAGTGATGGAGAATGGTGGAGTCTAGAATCACTGGCAGTGGCTGGCAATCTAATGTAAATCCTCGGCGGGTTAAGTTAGTCTGTTCTCGGCACGGTGCCCAGAGTAGGATGGGGTGGCAGGAATGGGGAAGGATGAATCAGTTCTGGTGTTTTGCAAGATTCTGCCTTCTAGTTCAATATTGTCTTGTTTTCTTAGCCTTAATTTATTTCTGACAGGTGGTGACAGAATGTTTTCATTAAAGAAATGCTCATACCTTCCTAGAATCAAATAAAATTTCTTGTGGCAAACTAGTAATCACACTGACAAACAGCCAGATTCTCTTCACTAGTTCTTTGAGCTTTGGAAATCCTCACTGCTGTACAATAGCACTCAGCCCCAGTGTCCACCAGTGCACATAAGCTGTTCCTTTTGTTCCTCTCCTCTGCCCACCCCTGGCCCCTGTGAGCAGAGGTGCCTGCACTTGGCCTGTTCTCAGCTGCCCTCAGTCTTTCCATGTGCAGCCATAATACTGTGGCCAGGCTGACCTCTTCAGGGGCTTCAGGCAGTGCCAGCATCACCCAGACAGATATTAGCACTTCTTGGCTCCCTGTCAGGCTGTGGCATGGGGGCAAAGATGAGAGGGTGGCTGTCTGTCTGCTCCTGAGCTGGGAGGGCAGTCAGCCAGGGAGCTGCTATTTCCAGCTTGAGGGCCATTCGCAGGGACTGTATGTGGGCTGGGTCTCTGCATACAAGGGAGGAAAGGGCATCTGTCTGATGGGTTATCAACCAAAACTGCGGATGTTTTATTTTGCATTCTGCCACACTGTGCAAAGGCACTGACTCTGAGGGGTCTTTTGTGAGAGGAATGGGATTCAATGAAGAGAGTGAGGGTGAGAAACATCCGGTACCCACTGCAGCCAAGTGGCTGCAGAGAAGATAGAGCAGCACGGAGAGCCAGGGAAGGGAGCAAAGGCCCTGTGACTAGTGCCTTGTATGTCTGTCTCTGAGATATGTTACGCTGTTTGGATGCTTTTCAGATAATGAGCTAGGAAAGAGCTAAACAACTTACTCAAAGCCTTCTAACTGCTAAGAACTGGCTTAGATTCATGTATCACCTGTAAACCTGCCTTCCTGAAAACAGAGCAGGAACTGATGTCCTGATTTTCACTCATGATCTATTTTCAGACTTTCTGGTAACCAGCAGGATGTGCTGGTACCCAAGAACCAGGCTCCTGTGATGCTTTTGCATCTGGCCCTTTCCTGAGAAAATGGAGTGACTGCACTCTGTTTCTACAATTGTGTGTCCTCTGGTTTTGTTTCCTCTCCTAAGAATGCCAGGTAGGTACTAGCAAGGGTGATTAGTGATTATGATGTCTTGGTAATTTTGTGTGCTTCTGTATTGAGATAAACTTAAGGGAATTGATTGTTTCGTGCAGTCAATCTTCCCAGGCTATGGGAAGTCATATGCTGAGCTCACTTTGCCTGAGTATCTTGCATTGCATTTTTACAAGATACTAAGAACTAGTTAACTTCATGTCATGTTTTGTAGTACTACTTTAAACTAATTGACCTGTGTATGATTCGCCTTCTGGGCTCTCACTCCTCCTAAAACCAGCTGATAATCAGTGCCTGTGTAAGTTAGACATTAGTAAAATGCTGTTCAGCTAAGCAACTTGGATAATGTAGCAAATGGTGCCATTCTGCATGCCTATTCAGAGCACAGAAAATCAATCTGCTTCAAAGCTGGAGCCCTGCCACTTGATTTGTTGTTTTCTAGCAGTTTCAGACATAAAGCAGTTTACATTATAGTTAGCATAATCACGCTGTCCAGACATCAGCATATAAACTGCACAGATTATGTTAGAGAATTACATTGTAGAAATACAGATGGAACTGTTTAATGAGGTACAAAACCTATTTTGCATGAAATTTATAAACCTCAATTATCCATATGTCACAAGGGACAAATAATAATTCTGATTCTTAAGCTTTCAGAAAACGGAGGGAATATTCAACATCATAAGCTTTAAGAATCACAACCTCATGTGGGGTAACGCAAGGCTTGGATAATTGAAGTGCTTTCATATTGGATTTTAAGGGTGGAATGGTATTTTATGTTTGGGATCCAGTTCAGTATCCAATTCAGAAACATGTGTAAGAGCCATCTAGGTCCAAGTGCTCCTCACCACCACTGGTGAGAAGTCTTTAACTAGCTATTACTAGAGGCAGAAATAGAGAATTTGATGACCTTCTTCTCAAAGAAAACCAGTGTAAAATTTTTATGGTGTATCTGCTGACTAAAAAAAAAAAAAGAAATAATAATGAGCTTAGCTTTCTCTGAATGTTGTGTTTTAAATTTAAATCTTGGGGGGTTTTTTTTGTTGTTTTTTTTTTGTTTGTTTGTTTTGTTTTTTCTTAGGTTTGGATCTTAGAATGCTTTGGAGTATTTTTGTTGCTCATTTAGAGTAAATCCTTCTTCATTTGCACTATTTGTCTGTGGTAATATTTTATATGAGGATCCCTTTAATGCTCAGAAGAGGAAAAAACTAGACTGAAAATCATTATAAATCTTGCAGTTAGAATGTTATTAATTCTACATGCTGATACTCACAAGTTCCTGCCATCCTTCTGCCTCCCACTATCACCACCTGTTGTTTTTTAATCCACAGAAGGTTTTTTGGACTGCTCAGATGTCAGTAACCTTCTCATTGCTTTACTGGAATGGTAGAGATTAGGTAAAAATTAGCTGAAGTGGTACACACTGAGGAGATAACTATTTGCGTTCTTGGTATGGATTAGCGTATTCTCCTGTTGAAACTCATAGTAAATTAAGTCATCCTAATGTTTATATGGTTAGAATCATAGAAGCCTTAGAGTTGGAAAGGACCTCTGAAGGCCATCTAGTCCAGCTCCCTGGGAACGGGGAAATGCACAGCTAAATCAGGTTGCCCAGGGCCTGATCCAGCCTTACCTTGAAAGTCTCTGGGAACAGGGCATCAACCACATCTCTAGGCAACCTGTTCCAGTGCCTCACCACCCTCACTGTAAAGTTAGACCATACTGGTGACTTTCCAGCTGATTTACTTCACTGCCAAGCTGTGTATAAGTGTAACCTGCTCCACTGGCAGTGAACAGATTACTATATACAAACAAACAGATGAGCAAATGAATGGATGCTTTTTTTTCTGCTAAAGACAGCCTGGGTAAATTCATTGGCAATTGCACCCTCCTGAAGACATTCTGTAGCTGATACTGCTCCATTATTCCACCACCCGTTGCGCTTGGAAAAAGGTGTGTCGCTGTCCATGGTCTCACCGCCTTCTGGAACACTTAAAACCACAGTCGGAAAGGATGTCAGTACATCACTACTGGGATGTAATGCTAGATCAGAAGTACTTGTAGGAAAGAAAATGTCAAAGTCTAGGCTCAGGAAGTTATGCTGTCTGCCCCTGATATTCATCTGCATAGCATGTGGTAGCTGGAGGTGGACAAGCCATGCTTTGTGACAGACTGCAAAAATAACTTGTTCAGAAACTTGCATGTTCATAGTGAAGTGCAGCCTGAAAGCTGAGGCGTTCTTTGCAGTGCAAGTGACCAGCTGGATGCAGAAGGTCAAGGGATACCAGAACTCGTGGCCTTGCTGTTTTGAGATCAGTCAGTTTCTTACATGATAATCCTTCAGAAGGTTCTTCAGTTGGTAAGCATTTATCTTCTGACCCATTTCTTTTCCTTGCACTCTACGTAACTGGCACTGTGCTCTGAAATGCAGCCAGTGTCTCATCCTCTGTATGTGCACAGATTTGGCAGATAGGAACTGTTTGGGCAGGATTCTTATCTTTGCATTTGAGAAGATGTGTTAAGAGTGACAGACTTGCACTATTGTCTTCTAGACTGTCATCATCTCCTTTCTCATACCTGCCTTTAGGTCTCTTTCATCATTCATTTAAAATGGTGCCTGCTTTACTGTGCTATTTCACAACAGCACATCAGTAGCCACAGGGAATCTCTGTATTTCATTTTAGCATAACCACCGTTCATTTCCAGTAACTTCCACTTGCTGATTCCCTGCTCAAAGCCTGCTTTCCCAAGCACTGTGCCAGTCTTGTCCTACATGAGATATGAAAGAGAAAATTACTTATTAAAGTGTCTTTGTCGGATGTTAATGTGGCACAGAAAAAGAACAGAATCTTTATTGTACTACATGCCAGAGGACAGTCAGGGGTACAAAGCAGGGAGGGAGTGGGGGGAATGCTGTTACCCAGGCAAACGCTTTGAAAATACATTTTCAAATTGGAGGTATGGTATTTGAGCTAAGGTATTCAAGACGTTTAGTTTTTCAGGACAAAACTTAGCAATTTAAGAGTAAAAAATGTATGTGAACGTATACACACCAGTGATGTTAATGAGCACTATAATGATCAGAAGGATGACTCTGTTCGCTTGGTTTCAGTGGGAACTGTGTGCTTGTGGAGAATAAATAATGGCAAATCAGGGGAAATACTCGGAGATAACGTTTCTAAGCAGTGCCACCTAATGGTGCGTTTCAGAATAGAAACAGGTGGCTTTCATTCATGCAAAACATAGCCTCTATATAGCTGAGCTCTCTGACTTCCTTAAATAATCACTTTCTGTGTTTCCTGATCATAGGAGTCCTGATCATAGTGTGACCTGTGCCTATCCCTATTAGGACTAACTGCAGGGGAACAAATACAATTATTAGCCCTCTTCTCACAGGGCGGAAGTTCCTTCTGTACAATTAACCATTACCTCCCGCCTCCGGGTCCCTCCTTCCCACACTGCTTGCAGAGGTGCAGTTACTGTTTAGGACTTCCATTCCTGCTGTGACATTAAGTTCCAACCCAGGGTCACAATCTATAAGCCAAAACCACTTGACTGACAGTCTACAGCAGCCAGCTACTTGCTGCAGAAGTTCTAGGAAAACAAGATGTTTCCTTGTGCTTAAGGACCTACAGCAAAGAGGAAAGGGACAAGATAGTTAACTAACTTATCCTCCACACAGTTTTGCTGTACAGGGAAGCAGCTATGAGGCTGCCTTCCCAAAAGTGAAGTCTTTCAGGCTGTGGAAACCAAACAGATAACTACTTTCCCTCCAGTTTCTGCAGGCTCTGTACTGTGCCACTAGGTACTGTGGGCTTTCTCAGCCCTGCCATGCCTAGCAAACATAGAGTAGAAAAAGAGTGCAAAAATACCTCCCACTGAGATTGGTGGTCAGAAGTGGAGGTAGCTTCGGTAGCTGGGATGGAGGAGGGCAGCTTGCAGGCTGAAGAAAGGGCTGCTGTAATCAGGGAACTGCCAGCCAGAAGCTGATAAGATCAGAGACACAAAAGTACCTTATGTAGCTTAGGAAGGGAGTGTTACTGGAAAAACATGCTCCATGAGCATTTCTCCTCTGAAAAAGCACACACACTTGACTGGTCTTAAAGATCTCAAGCTCTTCAGCTTGGTGCTTTTAACTTCATCATTCCTGAAACTAAACTCATATTACCACTGGCTACGCTTCTGTCCTGAACGCTGTGTGAACAAACAGGAAAAATGCTGACAGATTGAAGCAGTATTTTAGCGATGTTCTCCCTGTTGTCTTTACTTTTGTTTTTGCTTTCTGCTCATCTTTACTGCCTATATTTGTCCTTCTGTAAAACCAAAGAAATGCTCTATGTTTAGCATACCTTTCTGAATAATACTCCCATAGGAACGTTTTTCCAAAGCAATTCTAATGTAAGGGTGAATTTTATGTCAGCTCCTTGTTACTCATGTGACAGCATCCCACATGCCTGCTGCACCATCCTGTGCCTGCTCTAGCAGTGGTCATGAAGCTTCTGCCAGCGCTCCAGCTGGGACAGGGAAACTTTCCCCAAATCCAGCTGCACTGTGAGAATAATAAAAGCAGGATGTTGTTAAAGTCCACTGTAGTGGGCAATGAAACAAACCTCCTTTTTCTCATTTAGAAGAGGCATGTAAATGGTGGCAGATTTAAGATGACAGCCTTTCTGGATTACGTCTTGTAAAACAGTGATAGATGTCACCACAAAACATACTGGAAAACACACTTTTCAGCTGAGGATTTAAGAAACCTGATCCTAGAGGTAAAGAGTAGAGGGGCAGTTTCTGGCATACGCAGGAGTCATGAGAACCTTTTATTATGTGTGTTGGCGGCGTTTTCTTGATAGCTGCAGCCCTTATTCATCATACCTATCCCCGCAGTCCTGTTGTTCACACCACAGTAAAGAGTTGCTGGCTGGCCAAGAGTGGGAGGAAAGGTTTTGAAGTACTGCAGCCCTGCTGCTCACTGGTGCCAACATCCCTGATCCTTAAGCAGCATGGCTTCACAGGCCTGGATGTGATGCTGCACCAAGGGAAGATGATCTCAGAAAAATCCTTGCAGGAAAAACTGATGTTATCATTCTGTTCTTGCTCTCATTCCAGTTTCTGGTAGGATAAGCAGCTGCTTGGATGCCAGAAGCTTGTCAAAGCTGTCTGGTTGTGTGGCTGCACTGAATTCCCTGGGAAATCAATTTCAAATTAATGTATGCTCGTGTGTTAATTACAGCTACTGGTACAGCTTGAAGACCTCTTTTGCCTGCAGTAGCCATAATAGCTTCTATGATTGTGGTTAGCTCGAGAGAGAAGGGTCACTGAATGACAGAAAAGTGCTAGGGACACTTTAACTAAATTCTAGATTTAAAGGTAGCATTTTCTTTCAATAACCACAGTGCATAAAGCACAGAAAGGGGATTAAGGAAGAAGGGATTCCTAGCTGCCCTGCTGAACGCAGAGGATTCCATTTCATGTAGGAAATACTATTTGAGTATTGGGAATGAGAAGCAGCACAGATCTGTGGCCAGAGCAGGTGGGACTCATGTTAACCACTGCTGCAGTGCTGCTCAGTGCAGTTTGTCAGCCAGCTGCACCCTGCTGTTCTCAGGGTTGGTCTGCCATTGGTTGCAGTGTGGGTAAAATGAAATGCAAGCCATTAGCTAGGCTTCGCCTCATTCTGCTGGACCACTTTATTTGTATGCAGTCCTCTCTTCTTTGTTTTAGTCCCCAGAGTGACAGTAGCTTCTCCAAGCGCTGTGCAGAGATGGACAGCCTAGCAGGACTGCTAAATTCCCTCAGATTCCAGCAACAGTCCCATTTGTTGTGGATGACAGTAGAGTTTAAAAATAAATACCTCATCAGAAATGTTAGTTTAAATATAGCTACTGTTATGAATGTAGCTTGTTCACAAAGGTGCGTGTGTTATGTCCTGAGGCTACAGAGAGCTGTGAAGTCAACAGACAGTAAATCACATTCTCTTTGACCACTAAAGTTAAATGTGAAGTTGTTCCTGAGCAGGGGAGCTAATGAGTCTTGGTTTCTTATGGTCTCGTGCACGTTCACTTGCAGACTTTCAAAAATTAAATTATACTATTGTTTGCTGATCCCACCACTTATAGTATAAAATTCCCACCCTTTCTCATACAGCCTTTCTTCTGCCAGATATTTTGATAGCTCTGTGCAGGCTGCCCCATTTGACCCATTTGGCCAACAGAATCAAAACTTTGGCCTTGTTTTGTTTTACAAAACACACAGAAAATTCACTATGTTTGAGATCTCTTGTATCTGTCTGATTTGTCTGAAACTAACATTAATAGTTTACTACAGATACATACACAGACTGATCCTGGCAATCTGAATTCCATAGGGAGCCAAGCCAGCTAGGCCAAGTCAAAAATGTGGGACTTAAAACCAATGGAAGATGCAAATAATGCAAGTATGGAGGTAGAAGAAAACAGTCCATAAATGAAGGTCTTGCTACTCCAGCAGTCTTGTATGAACACCTGAAAGTTCACTGTCTTCCATAGTTCATGGCACTCTGCCAACTTTTTTAATGAATGCCTTGACTCAGTTACTGGTGTCATGTTCTCCTTAGGAATAAACTGTTAGAGTTTTGCTGCCAGCAGGTTCACACTAGCACATTGCTGAACACCAGGTGAGGGGGAGTGCATTTTGGAACAATTTTGTAATACATCTTGAATCACGTACCTCCTGTGTCACTTCAGAAGAACAGTGCTACTCTGCCTTGGGGCATCCATGGCAATTTTAATACACAGTACTGGTTTGGCAGGCCTTTCTATAATTTAGTCTTTTGCATTTTTTCTGTATAGTTTATGTTTCCCTTTCATTGTAATACACTTTTTTTTGTTGTTGTTAACCAAATAGGGATTATGTCTGTTTTAAAAACGGTTTATCCTACATGAGGGAACTCAGTGACAAGGATCTTTACATGTTTATCTTTGTCCTTGACATAATCTTTCAACAGTATTTTCTGTTCATGAAGCGTATTCTCATTTGGATACATGATGGGTTTATGAGTGTCACACAAACTATTAGATATTTAGCAATAGGACAAGAGGGAATGGCCTCAGGTTGCACCAGGGGAGGTTCAGGCTGGATATTAGGAAAAACATCTTCTCCGAAAGAGCGGTTCTGCATTGGAACAGGCTGTCCAGTGAGGTGGTGGGGTCACCGTCCCCGGAGGTGTTCCAGAGCCATGTGGATGTGGTACTGGGGGACATGGTTTAGTGGGGAAATATTGATGGTAGGTGGACAGTTGGACTGGATGATCTTGGAGGTCTTTTCCAACCTTGGTGATTCTTTTTGTCGCTGTTGTTTGCTTTAACTTTCCCTGGCAGGTATGGTTTTAGGTACGAAGTGGTGAGACACTAGGTTTCAAACCCTCTCATTGGTATTTGTGGCTGGATTTAAGGATGTGCAGGTCTTCAGTTGCCTCCAGCAATATCTGCAGGCTTAGAGTATCTCTAATTTTCAAGCCATGAATTCTTGCTTTATCTCTCATACAAGGTCTCACTGCTGTATGTGTAGTTGAATATCTTTAATCCTCTGCATTAGAAAACATCTCAGCTTTGTTCAAGTTAAGAAGACTGAAAACCATGCTGTGTCTTGCAGGTGTTTTTTAAATCTGTCAGAGCACTCTTACTTGTGACATCTGAACTATGATCTGCTTCTAGCCTAATTGCACTGCTGGAAAATAGTCATGGCTTATTTTTTATGCAGTTTATTTTTAAGGCATTCTAAGCCTTTGTATTGTTCTCATGTTCTTAGCAAGGAAAAAGTTGGTTTTGGAAAATTATACCATAAAAGAATCAAGCTTTTCTCTCCTTTTTTTACCTTGCAGATGCACAAACACACAAATGTTTGTGTACAGTGATTAAGCGTTCAGTGCACAGAATGGTGTATTGTGGGTACTTCTTGTGTGAGTACATTTTGTTTCTGTTACACCATTTGCTGTATCCCATGTATCCCATGGAAAATTATTACAGATGCTGCAAGCTGTGGAAAAAATAGTGCTGCTAAAGAATATGGGTTAACAACTGTTATGCAGGACTTCGTGCTTGCCTGGATCCTGCTGCAGGATGAATGTGTGATGTTGATGTGAGAACCTCAGCCAGTGAAGTGTAAGTGCCAGGTTTAGGGGCCTAAGATGCAATATAAACTCTGTCTTTCTGTTTATTTTTCTAAGCTCTGCAGTAGCTGCTGCTTGACTCTATTTCCTCTTCCTTAGGTGCCTAGCAAGAGTGCATCAGAACTGTGCTCTAGCTGTAGCTGAGGTTTCAGCCCCCTGTTCTTTTGTGTCCTTCTAACACAGCACTGCAAGAGAAAGAGAATTATTTATGAGAGATCATACTAGGAGCAAGGCTCCCTGCAAGAGACAAGTTAACTCCATCTCCTTGCAGAAACCAAGCATGTCTTTCCTGCATCCTAAATTCCTTTTATACAGAATGACTTTAAGCTCTCACTGCTGCTGATGCAATCAGTCTCATTTGTTCCTCTGCGCTCTGTTTTCAGAGGTTTAGGTTTTGTGCAGATGTTGCTCTCCAGTTCCAAGGCTTACAAGAAATCCATGAGGTACCCAGTGACTTTAGTGAGCGCTGATGCCTCTCAGAGGACCAAAAAATTAGGAGGAGTTTTAAAATAGGCAAATCAGCAGGATCTCTATGCAAGGTACAACATATAACATCTTTTTCATCATGTATTCTGAAAGTTAATGCCTTCCCTCAGATTAAGGGATACGATTTCATACCTAAACTAGTCTGTAGTAGGAGAATGTGATATGACTTTGTGCTTTCTATATAGAATCATAGAATGGCTTGGGTTGGAAGGGACCCCAAGGATTATCAAGTTCTAAGCCTGCTGTCGCAGCAGGGCCACCAACCTCCAGATCTGGTACTAGACCAGGTTGCCCAGGGCTCCATCCAGTCTGGTCTTGAACACCTCCAGGGCATCCACAGCCTCTCTGGGCAGCCTGTTTCATATATATATAGTATATATATATATATGTAGTATATATAGTATATGTATGCTATATTGTTATATATAACATACATAATGTATAAATGTATATACAGTGACAGTAAGACCTTGGTTACTCAGTCAACTACTGAAGTCAAATGGAGTAATTTTTCTGCCTTCTCTAATACATAAAAGTAATGATTGTTGAGAGGGTTGGGCCTTCACCAGGCTGCAGCAGCTAGCTGGGAGCACAGGTCTAAGCACACTGTGAGGCAAGAGAGGCTGCTGGAGGCTGGGAGAAAGGAGTGGGAAGGTGGGAGATCTCCTGCTGGCCTTAAGGGCCAATGCATGGTTGTGTCTCCCTCAGCCACAGTCAGTTCTTGCAGGTGCTGTTGTCTTGCTGGCCAGAAAATCTCACTCAGGTTCCTGCAGCATGTCCATTCTGCCTTTGCACACTGTGTTGCTTTTACCAGCACGCACTGGGCCTGCCTTCAGGAGTGGATAGCCATGTTCTGAGAGATGTGAATACCGATTTCTATTTCAAAATGCTATGTACTTGTAAATTCATATGGTATTTATTTTGTAAAAATAATAGAATTGTGTTTACTTGATACAACAATAAGTATACACAGATGAGAAACCTATATATTGTGCTTGTAAAGTGGGATTGGAAAGTAACATCTCTCACTGTAAGCATCTGTCAGTTTCAGAAGAGCTGGCGTGGCAGTGAGCTGTCAGCTGTGCTTTGTCCTTTAGTCCTTAGATCAGCAAGGCAGCAAATATTCATTTTACTCTTGCTCAAACACTCCTCTGGTACCACATAAAAAAGCAAAGATTTATGAGGAAACACAGTGCCATTTGGTGGTTTTGGCAATGCAATTGTACTGGATTCTTATGGCAATTTCAGTGCTGCTCTGTTCAGGTCCGTGGGGAGATCTCCAAAACCGAGGCTGTGTGAGTAATCTTCAGATCCATCTGTGGTGAGATGTGAGCCTGGCTCTGTGTTTTTCAGTGAAAGCTTGGGCCCTACTTTTATTTGTTCCTCTGAGCTCGTAGCTAGGATTTCCAACCACTCGGCCTGAACACTTCAAGCCAGCCATGGGGGAAGGTAGCAGCTGGGTGGGCAGACGTGCTGAGGCCTGCCAGTCCCAGCTGCACAGTGCCACTTGCCTGCTACCTGGGCCCCATTACAGCTGTGCCCCATGGCCTGGACCATGTCTGACCACTGTGGCTTTATGGAGACGCCCAGGGAAGCGAGGGGAGGCCACAATGAGCATCCTCCAGGAGGCATCTCCCAGCAGCTATCACCTGTGAGTTCAGACAGCAGCTGCTGCTGTGTCCCCCATGCTCTGCTAAGCACGGGTCTGTGGCTTCAGGGCCTTGAAGGGAACAGCAGATGAGGTGAGGAGGAAAGGTAAAACTTTTTGACTTTCTGGCCATTTGTGCTGTCCCATGGGTGCCCAGTGCATCAGACATGGAGTCTTCCTGCCCTTCTTAGGCAGTTTCTCCTGTGCAGTGAAGTCAACAGGAGCTTTGAAATCATTTTCTGGATTTCATTTTTCTGGTTCTATTGCGATCCCCAAGGAGCCATTGAATTCTCGCCTGGCTCAGGCATTTAGCTTGCATGTAATCACAGAAGTTGTAAGCCTGCTTCATTAAAAAAGACACATTTCCCCAGCTTTTGTCCTCAGTCTGTGAAGAGGAGCTGCCATCCTGGGGTCACGGCAGCCCTTATCCTCCTCCTTGAGGCCCAGGGATGAGAATGGGTCTTGTCTGAGTGCTGCCATATTGGGACTTCCAAGAAGCAGTTTCATTGGCTTTGCAGTGGATGTTGATGTCCTTAATGCAAAACAGTCTGCAGAAATGGAAGATCTGTTTACCTTAGCTACAGCTGAAAGCTTAACCAGTCATTTGCATCTCACTTATGATGCAAAATTGGTGGTCTTTTGTGGCAGGACAGAAAGTATGAAAGAATAAAAGTGCCAAGATAGCTAGTTTGAAGATGATTCCTTTTATTTTGAACATTATGCATCTCAGAAAAGCTTTGTTGACTTGGGTTGGTTTTGAACCAATCTCTTCAAGTTGTGGATCTGATCTCAGTTTAAAAGCACAAGGTTAAATAATTCTTTTCACCTGCTCTTGCAGTTCAAAAGAGGCTGTTTCACAGTTGCTGTTTGATCTGATTTCAAGCTCTGCCAGCATGCAGAGTTATTTTTTTGGACTAATGTGAGGGTTTTTTTCATCTGTTGTTGCTCTCTTTGAACAAACTAGCAACAACATTTGCAGGTACTGCATTCCTTTCTGGAAAAATGTTCAGAAGCTGTAAAGCTATCAAATAAACCAGCACCTAGCAACGGGCTGCTTAGGATATGTATGTGGTTTTGATGTGATTTGATGTGATGCGCTAATAAACAACTCAGCGATATGTACGCTGCCAAATGATTTTTCTGCACTACAGGACAGCAGTGCCAGCTCTGGATGTCAGCCCTTTGATTTATTTATTGTTTTTGCGAGTCACAGGTGATTTTGATTTCAGTCTGTTATTTCTTATAGCTAGTAAGGCTTTTGCACGATCTGAAAAGAGGAAGATCCCACCAAATTAAACTGTTCTATGGTTGAGTTGGCAACAGAAAAGTAGAGCTAGGTGTCGAAATATGCAGAGCCCAGTTGGGTGCTACTTATGAGCAGCTCCGGGCATGGCCTCCACCCAGCAGAAGGCCTTGTCCTGTGTCCCCTGTGGCCTCTCCAGCTACAGGAACCAACACAGCTGCTCAGACAGAGCTCCTGAGGGAACATATGGCCACCCAGGCCTTGGACTGTAGGGTGTGCTGAGCTTTCTGCCAGTGTCTGACGGCAGCAGCGAGCACACCTGTGGGAACTATGCCCAGGGAGAACTGCTCTGCCATGGGGACAGAGGCTGGGGGAGGTGAGCTTTTTGCTACAGAATCACCATTTTGAAATTTTAAATAAAATTGGAATTTTTAAGCATTAATCATTTTGCGGAACGTGAGCAAACTTTGAATTTTTCTTTTGCTAGGAATTTAGACAGTGCTTGTTACCCCGTAACATCCAAGTAATCTTCTGAGTAAAAAAGGAGGAAAAAAAAAAAGGAGAATATGAATCAGTTTGTCATTAAAACATCATCAAATGCTGGGGGGATGATAGCTTTCTATTAACTTGTTCCAACGGCAGAAGCCAGCACCCAGATGTGCTGGTGTTATCCAAGAACTAGCAGCCAAATTTTAGCAGATTATATGACAAATAGAGTGTCTCAGAGTCCTTATGGACTAGAACACAGTGCTGGATTTGTCAAGAATGATGCCCAATTTCTGGAGGGCATTTGGTTGACGTCTAAGAAAGTAAGGACATACACTGTCTGTGAGTTAACTGAGTTAGCTGCATCAATATGTGCTTGTTTTGAGCTCTTCACATTGTGATAATGGCTTCATTTCCTTTTGCTGAACGTTTAGCTCAGAAGCTGCTGTTTCTGTCATGCAAGTGACATCCAAACCAATTAAACCTAATTTTAAATGTGCATCCAAAGCCTCTTTTCATCTTCAAAGATGAGTCTTGGTGTGCTTTTGAATACCTGCTTTGGTCTCTCATCAGTATTTAAATGCAGGTCTCAGTGTTTTCCTGCAGAAATTAAGGAAATAAGGTTTCCTTTAGGAAAAATGTTGTATAAAAATGTTCCTAGTTACTACTGTCTTGTTTCTGTTATCACTGCATGCACAGATGTGAGAGTTCATAAATAGCTTTTGCTGTACTGTGTTGCTCAGTACAGCCTAACATGCTGTAGAGGTGCTGTAACTGAGGGGAGGGAAAGAGCGTAGCTACATCTGTTGTGCAGCACACTCAGGCACAACCTCAAGTGCATTTTCTTCACAGTTTACATATCTCCTGTGTCTTGGGAGCCACAAATGTTCAGTCCTTAATTAAGATGAAGGAAAGAAAGGATGGGATAAACACCACCGTCATCTCTCACTGTGTGAGACTGTATGACATAAGGCAGTATTTGCTTCTTGGTGACAGCTGTAAAATAAAAGATATCAAGAAAGGTCTGGAACAGATCGTTTTGTCTACTTAAACATATTCTCTGAGTTCCGTATTTTAAATGAATTAAGTTAAAAAGCCTAGTTCACCTGTAGCCTTTTATTGCTTTAAACCTTTTTCAATTTGAATTGTATTGTTCTTGGTTCCAGAATATAGAGCTTTCAAGCCATTAGTGAAAAGATGTATTTCCTGAAGTCTTACTGCCATTTCTTTTCTTACATTTTCCTATGAAACATCTAAAATCCTGTCCCGAGGCAAAGAAGGAAGGTTGTTTGATTTCAATTTTGTGCTGATTATTTAACTTTACCCTTTTGCTATAGCTGTCTCATGATAACTGGTCCCAGATTCTTGGAATAAGCTCTACAGGCATATGCAGTTAATAGTAAAAACAAATCAAACTCTTCAACCAGTAATTTGGAGAGGCGCACAGTGATACAGAGCTGTGCCAGTTGAAGGGAATATTTCTGTATGGGTGGCGATATGGCTGTGTGAATGCCTGTATGCTTTCAAACCACTTTTAGCCAGTGTTATGTGGGTAAAATACAGCTTCAAGTAAAGGCAATAAAGCCATTCTCAGATCAAGAACGTCCATCAGCTCTTAACATAGCTATTTTAAGTTGAACCCACTAGACTCGTGTGTAGGCAAGCTCCAAGATGTGTGCACAGGATGCCCTAAATAGGCTGATGTGCAACAGGGGCACCCAGGGAACCTGATGTCTCTTTCCTTTGCATCCTGATAATTTCTTTTCACAGCTGTGTGAAATGAATGACATTGCTGTGTACTGAATTTACACAGAGCAACACGCAGTCCATGAAGCCTCCAGTCCTGCGGCTTTCAACTTTGTCTTCTAACAAGCTCACACATCATTTTCAATTTGTGCGTTCAGACTTTACATTTCCCATCCAGGCCATATCTCCCCAGTTTAGTTTCTAGGCTGGATTAAGATACTGTCTTAAGGGATGATGAAGGGGAAGCTGGGCTTCCTTTGCTGCAGGAAAACCACAACCCTATCACCACCACCACTACTATGCTCATGCAGTAAGTTCTCCATTGGATAGAGGACCAGGAAGTCCAGGCAGGAGAGATCTGAAGCAGGAGGTGTAAGAGCATTGAACTTTCTCCTCTGTGTTTAAATTGCTAGTGCTGCCTGTTAAGAGTGAGAGCAGTGCATGCTTTCTCATGCTTTCTCTCCCTGATTCCTATTCCAGGATGGTAAGAAAGTCTGCTTTAGTCCCTGGCAACACTGAATACGTAGGTGTAAGCAAAAATACCTAATTTGTAGTGAAATGTGCTGCCAGCTACAGACTTTGAGAAAGTCAGTGTCCTGAGGCAGAGTTAAACCTACTGGCAGTCTGCATTATCCCATGCGTTACTAACATTTTTCCTGTGCTTAGGCAAGCACATATTGCTTTAGACAAACCAGAACCCATCCAATGATGCATGCTTTTTAAGTACATTGGTAGTATGAGGACAGCAAGGAGAAAAAAAATTTGTTGCTACCAAGTGGAGTGGGAGTATCCTGCAGGACTCCCTGCATAGCCACCACCTGCATCATCCTAATCTCCACTGCAACAACAAATACAGCACTTGTCTTCCTGGCAGGTAACCTTGCTGATCTCTACATAATACACCTGCTGCCAGGGTGAATGGTGGAAGGTGGAAGGACTGCTCGCTGTCATCTCTCTAAACCACAACAAGGTGGCAGCGTGCCTCAGACCATTCCTGATGCATCAGCAGCTGGCAAGCCATTAGCTGCCCCTTCCCTGTGACTCATCTGGTGTGCTTATGTCTGGCACCAACTGCTTCGAGGGCAGCCCTATGCATGCAGGAGCCATGAGAAGAAACATTATTATAAGTCTCTGACAGAGTCATGGCCATACCATGTCCCGCTGTAGGTTCCTCATCACAGTAGGTGTTAGGTCAGATCGTGTGTGTCTGTGCTCCCTGCTGGATTTCTTCCCTGGCTCCCAAAAACTCCTTGCTTCCCTACCAGCCTGCTGCCCAGGCACCTGCCCTGCTGTTCTGCACAGGAAGCATTTGGCTGTGCTGACTGTGAGCAAGGAGCTCAGAGCTGGTGCTGTTACAGATAGGGTGTGAGAGCTGCCAGACTGACACCAAGGTGTGTAGGCACCAGAGAGATGAGGAACATTGGGATCCTTGCACCCTTCCTAAAGATATGTCTTCATGCGTGTTTCAGAGGAGTGAGTCTTTGGGCTTTCTGACTCTCACTGAGTTTGCTCAGCTGTATGTAGGTCCAGAGAGGGCAAATACCCTATTGGCATGTAGAGATGATACCAACTTTTTATTCTTCTGGAATAACTTTTGTTTGTTGGTTTTGCCAGCTGAAATACAAGCTTTTTGCTCTTTGTTGCATATGCAGGGAGGGGAAGTACCACTGAAACTTTCAGTTAAAGTAAGATTCTTATCTTTTGCTTTCAAACTTCTCAGAGTCAAGATACCTGCTTTCCACTGAAATTACATTCTTGTATTACTTTTTAGCCTCACTTAGTGCTTGGAATTAATCTGCTGCTATTTTTACTTCTGAGTTTTGACCCTGGGACTGCATATGGACAGAGGCAAACCTACTGAAAGTACTTGTGGAATGATACGAGCTTCAACTGGTGACTCAGTCGTACAGCATTTTCTTGTAGAGATCTGTCTCCTTAGCGAGAGGTCCCACAACTAACGATTGCAGAGTTGGATTCCGGCTTGAATTCATTGCAAGTTCATTGGATTTACAGCAGCTTTTGGTGGTTGTAAATGCTGTCACGGTGCTTCAAGATTCAATAAATTTCCCCTGCTAGAGCCACCCGAGGGGGACAGCCCTGTTTGGAAGAAAGGCGAGACTGGTGCATAGCAACCAGCATTTTTCAGCAGTTTGCTCTGAAGGAGTGCAAAGCAGATCTAAAGCTGTCCTCATCCCTCTGGGAAGATCAGATGGCCAGGACATTGGCTCATCTTCCCTGAAGGAGATGTTTTGTTGGGGGACACTGATTCACAGCGAGCCATTTCTATAGAAGTCTGATTGCAGATTGGAAGGAATCCACGTCTGGCCCACGGACTGGAAAAAAAAAATGGGCTGTGGTAGATGATAAGTATATGCAGTCCTTGGCTGAAATGGGTACCTGTGATCAGGTTGGCAAGCAGAGACATCAGTCACAACGTGACAAGTCTCAGGGTTTGCATTTGTTAGTTCCAGAGTGTGTTTCACTGCTTTAAACTGCTTGCATAACAGCAGGAAATCAAATCCAACTCAGAGGTTTAAAGTGTTTGCTCTATGAAAATCCTCTGAGTTTAATCTTCTTTGAAACATATATATGATTCAGTGAGAATTAAATCTGAGCAGAAGGTTTATGAAGCATGAATGTATACATAAGCAAATGCACACACTTGGATATGCACATCTGCACACACTGCATCAAAGTCCTGATTTCCTACTTAAAAGAAAAAATAAAACGTTACTTGGCTCAGAATTATAGAACTGAATTGAATTCCCTTGAAGTAATTAGGGCAGTGCATGGGGCTTGTGGTGTTTTTTTTGCACATCTGTACAATTGTATGAAATAGTAATTTCTCCTAAATTTTGAACTCATTAAGAGATGAGGTGTATATATACATGGGCTCACTTGTTTTTCAGTGGTCTTCAAGGACTACAGATGTAAGCATCTTGCCTAATTGGAGCTGCAACTGCTCCAGAGTACAATAACAGTTCAGACAGGACTTCCTAAACGTTGTTCCAAATGGATCAGCACAGCCAGCTGTTTAGAGATCATCTATCATCTATAGCTGAGAAAGAGGGGGCATCATTTGCTTTGCATGGAATGGGATGCAAGGGGACTTACAGCATATAATTCTGTTTTCAGTACTGCTTGTGTACTTTATGCACAGAGAGAAAATACTTTAATCCTCTGTGGAAATCTTTTACATCTACCTTTCCTCTTTCTACTCTTGTGTTGAGGGGTGTAGTGTTAATCCCTAATAACGTGGGGATAGAATCCCCATTTAAAATATTTCATTTTATCCATTTATATTAGCAGTTTTCAGCTCTTTTATGCAGTGGCATACTGCATAAAAGGTACTGTGTGGAATGGAAGCAAAAGATAAACCGGAAAAATGAACAGATTTGGGGAATCTAGAAGTGCTAACACCACTTTTTAGCTAAATTACTAACCTTTACTTTGTAGTAGTCAGAAATTATATTGGAGTGATTTCCTGGCTTTCAAACATATCTGAGAACTCCTACTATTCTAATTCTAGCTTGATGCTTCCAGAGAATAGACTCCAATAAATGTTACATTTTGTTCTCATTTTCCTTATACAGCCTTCAGTTTCAATTTACATAAATCATGTGCCGTGGGCTGTTTTGCTACTTCCTCTGTTTGTCATTCGGTATATTTTCCTGTACGTGGTAATGCTTTGAAAAGATTTACAGCCTTTCTGAGGTGTACTGAACTAGGAGACTTATTCCCCACATTTATGCTCCCAGTGTTAATTGCCTTACTTTATGAATAAATTCAGCAAGCTGAAGCCAGAATTTTATTACATTTTATGTTAAAGATGATGAAGATAGTCAAGTGAATTGGCAAACATGCAGGTCCTTTTTACTCCATGCTTTGTGGTATGTGTCTGCCACAGGTTATCTGCCCAACAAATCAAAATATGGTAAAAGCTTGTTCACACCATGTTATACTTCTGAATGCTTTTATCTCACAACGCATGCAGTGCTTGGTTGGCTGTGAGCCTGTTGTTAGAGAATTGCTTGACTGACAGTACAGACGGATAAACTGATTTGAACGTTGGTTCTATTGCATTTTTCCACTTTCCTGCTACTTCTGATTGTTTAACAACTGTACCTTCCTACTGTCTCTACTAATCCTTGGCGATGCAAGTATTATCAACAGATTTAATAACACACAATTGAAGTATGAGTTTTAATTTTAATTCCAGTTTCTTTAAGTGTGGTGCCACAAAATAATGTCATCAACCAATCGACAACCAATAAGTGCTGTACGCACTTGGTACCTCCAAAGCCTGACTTTTGTAGGCTGGCTTGTCTTCTGTCTGAATCTGTTGATTTCTTCCCCCTGTTAGAGCCCATAGGAACAAGGTGCAGACTGAGCATTCTCTCAGAAACTGAACGGCAGCCTCCATTCACATCCTAATTTTGCAGTTATAACACAGAGTGGTAAAACACTTCTTTGCTAGCTATAGTTTTGCTAGCTCTTCAAAAAAGAGAACGTGATCATCTTGTGCTTTAAAAGTAGGCATAATTAAATCATTGGTAACCGAGAAAACAAATTAAAAGTTCTTTCACTAAAACAATTAATTTGCAGTGTTAATTTGCAAAAACCTGGGGGATGGTGGGGATTGGTCTTGTGATGGGTGTTTAATTTGATGCTTCTGGTGCATGCAGTGCTCTAATCCTAATGACTTTCAAATGATGGAAGAAATGAGTTGTGTTCATCTGCCGTCGTCTGAGAATCTCGCTTGCATAAATCAAACGCTGCAATCAGTTGAGAAGACTGATGGAAAATGACAGCACATAATCTCGTTTCAGTGAATCTGTATGCTCTCTGCAGGTTATTACTGAGTTTCTTTTCATCCTAGCAGATTCTGCACTTTTATTTTTCTGTCTGTAATGTCCCAAACCTTCCTCCCAAACGTGTATCACCATGCAGCTCTGACACCAGCCAGCGGCACACTGATGGATGGGGAGGAGAGCTGGGGAGGAAAGAGCAAAGGGCCACGTGGCCCCCCATGCCCTGTGCTCTGTGAGCGGTCAGCCTGTAGTCATAAAAGCTTCATATGCTAGTGCAGTAAACTGGAAAACACCGTGTTGTTTTTAATATGCATCAGTGTCCACTTTTATTATTTCTTGTCTTATCTCTCATTTGTCTTTAAAACAGCATGCCAGTAATGAAGTAATTTTGCATAGTAGGCAAGAAGTGCACTGATGGCAGCTATATATTAGATGTACTGCTTTATGCTAAAGGTTGGAACCCTCTTCTTTGGTGCCTGTGGTGAACTGCAGGAGGGCCTGTGTTTGTCCTTCAGGCCAGGCGTGCGTCAGCAAGGACTGGAAGATGAAGATGCCTTTGTAAGCACAGCCCTTCCTCAAGGCCAAAGTGGTACTGCTTTCCTTATTGGGCAGCGGTATCTAAAGCAAACAAAAAGGACCAGCAGATATCTTGTATGACACGTATTCATACTGAAACTGCTGTGGCCTCTGGATTACCTTTGCTTATGTAAGGCAGGGAGGGCAGCGAGGCGGGAGCAGCACGCTCTTCACCCAACAAGCACAGATTGAGGGTGGCAGTGGGGACTGGCAGGAACCAGGAGCTCTCTTTGGAGCCTTCCCTCGCTGCTTCCCTGCCCCGGGTCTGGGAGCACAGCCAGCCCCATGGCTCCCAGCAGGCTGCCACCGACAGGATGAGCTTGCCCACGTCAAAAGGGCTTCATGTTTTCCTGAAAACAGTAAATATAAAACATTCGCAGAGACAGTGCAGTGTAGCCTTAGCTTCCTGCAGAGGCATTGTAATATTGAAATGATGGTGGTTTAGCTTCTCTGAGAGAAACACATATTCTCCAGATATTTCCATAACTTAACTGCTGCAGAGCTGAGATTCCTGAATCAGCACTTGACCTGAGGAGGGGATAAGTAAGAGAGGTTTAGTGTTTCCCAGGCGTTTTGTGAGCTGAAAACACAGCTTATCTGCAGCATCTCACAATAGGAAAACGTCAAAGCCATTTGATGAATCTCTGTTTTCCATATGCCAGTGCAGTATCACAAACAAGCACGGATCCTTGTGAAGTCCCTTGCTGCTTCTAACGCATCTGTTGCTTTTGATTTTCGTATGTTTGGTTGATAATAATTGACTGAGATACTGTTATATTTATTTTGGAGCTCATTTGGTGCTAGAATAGCCAGTGAGAGCACTTGGACTCTGGAGGACTGTCATATGCAGGGACTTCTCCAATTAGTAGCAGCTCTCTCTCCACTGGCTTGTTTGCTTTGTCTCTGGAAGTATGTCAGTTTCATTCCTCTTCTTCTTTGTCATCTGAATATTTTTTCTCCCTGTCACTTTGCAGTAGAAACTGTAATGTCACTCAGCTACTGCTGTGCCTCCCTGTCCTCTCTGTGTCAGTCAATTCATCTGGGACAGAGAACAGCTCAATATTACAGCCTCATCTTTGCTCTGGCTCTAACGTTGAAATGAAGGCTGTAAACTAGAATGGAAATAAGCTGTGCTTTGACTGGGATGATCTGAGCCCCGGGCCTTCTTCGGCCGCTCCGTGGTAGTCTGTCCTGTCTGAGAAGTGTGGTGCCCAGGCCATTTGCAACGCTCTTGCTGAAGCATTAACATCTATGGCTGAAACAGAAGATTTCAAAGTAAAGTTTATTTTAGGGTCATCAGTTGGTTGTCTGGTTTTGCAACAGCATGACATGAATGTGACATTATCTATATGCGCATCCTTTCTGGTGAAACAGGTATATATGTATCCATTATCCATATTGTATTTGTGCAGCTGATAACTTCAAGTGTACTCTTCTTTATTTGTTCATACTGTATAGGACTGTATTGTGGAATTGGTGGAAGTCCATTCCACTAATTTCTCAACTCCTTTTAAATTCTAATTCTGCCCTCCCATGTACTCACAGCACCTTCCAGATGCTGTCTGTAATGTGCATAGAAAGTGCATATACTCTATTTCCCTATCCATGTTGGAGACCTAGGAGAACATCGCATCCGTTCCTATTTGGCAGCAAAGCATTGAGAAGCACTTCCTAGCTGTATTGTATTGTGAAATAGAATAGAAAAGTTGTACGTTAACTGAGCATGCAGAGAATCTCCACTTTCTGTTTTATCAAGAAGGGCCTTTGTCATGCCGTGGGCAGAAGACTGACACAGTCTCTCTCTGATAAATCTGCATGATCCTTTTCTTAACACTGTACAACCTTCTAGGTGCTTGCAGAGGGAGCTTATTTCCTCTGCTGTCTCCATGTTTCCTCAGAAGCTGAGTGAGGTCAAGAAGCTACTGATCAGTCAGAATATTTGTTGTTCTCAGAAGGACAGCAAGTTTTATGCTGAATGGAAGTTCCAGAGCACAGCCCACCCAATTCTTAGGTAGAGTTAACTAGCAATCTATTTCATTTTGATTTTCGCAGCAGAGAACCATAATGATCTGCATTTTTACCGAAACTGTGCTTTCCATCTATATTTTTGACAGAAGATTCCTGGCAAGCTTACTTTCAATAACCACCACTGAAAACAGTGTCCTTTATTTAGTGAGTTATTATGGCAGTGACAAATGTGGCAGTCTACTTTTCAAAACAGTGGGATTTAGAAAGCAGAGTCCTACCGGTGACGCAAAAGGATTTATGTGTCTGTAGCTGTTACTACTGGGACTTCTACATACATCAGCCCAAACTCATCCCACGTAGTTTGAAGCTTAAACGCTAACTCCTTTCTCTTTGCACAGAATATAGAGGACTGTTCTATACCAATTTAGGTCCTACAGTAAAATAAAACAAGTTATCTGGGTGAACTTGGGCTATGGAGAGCAAGGAAATGCATTTTGAAGTCAGTGATTTACTGCATGCATCGATGCAATCACTTAGCATTCTGGAAAAAAATGCAGAGACCTCACTAAGATTAGAAAGGTCTGAGAGAGGCTCTATCTGTAATCAGCTTTGGCCAAAAATATAATGACTGTGGCTATCCAAAATGCTCAGACTAAGAAGACAGGCTGATCAGCCAACTAATTTAGGTTGTGATCCAAATTGCACTAAAATTAATGGATGGACTACGACCTCATAAAAGTTGGATTGAGCTATAATTGTTAAAGGAATTCACTAAGAAAAAAGGCACTTCAGAATATTTTTATGGCTGTTCAGAAGTTATATTTAGTTTAAAAGTTTCAGTTCTCTTTCTTAAAATAGCGTTTGCCTACGGTGAGCTTTAAATGACTGGGCTGGTTTGCAGTAGAGCAGAAGTTAATGAAATCTTAGTCTGCTCTTGTCTCTCCTCAAAATTTTCAGCTTAGGATTTCTTCCATATGATTACTCTAGCAAATATGACCTCCTTCAACTTTTACCTTGGTTATTTTTTTTAACATTAACATCTGAGTTTCAGCTCACTAGTCTTAGGAGAGAGGTGAATCACAGAATCAAGAAGACTGGACAGGACTGATGGATGACTCCATCCATCCTCCAGCTCAAAGTGGGTCTGGATAGAGCAGATTGCTCAGGTATTTTGCAGTGGAGTTTTGAATATCTCCAAGAATGGAGATTGCACTGACTTTCTGGACAGTCTGTCCCATGGTTTGGCCTAAACAGAGCTCTGTTGAGCAGATGATATCCAAAACAGAACTCTGAAAGAAAGGCCTTGCTGTGACCCCAGCACATGCACGAGTATCCCGGGGTTTCCTCTAGCAAGAAGCAGGCATTTGTAGTTGTGAAGAGGCCCAGACAGTCAGTCTGTGCAACACATACTGGGTCCTAGCGCTCTTGGCAGCCTGTTAGGAGCTGACTAATGCATACACAGTCTGTGGTCTTGTTGGAGTTTTTCAAGCAAGGAGAAAACCCAATCTCAACTTGATTGCTTTATTTACCATTAAGGTTTTTTTTTTCTCTCTCTCTCTCTCTTTTTTTTTTTTTTTTCCCTGATTGTAATTCTTTGTTGTT
This sequence comes from Pavo muticus, assembly GCA_016647715.1. Lineage (NCBI taxonomy): Eukaryota > Metazoa > Chordata > Aves > Galliformes > Phasianidae > Pavo > Pavo muticus. Next base: position 1,408,606 of record JACDJE010000215.1, on the reverse strand, counting down.
TTTTGGCTGCTACAGAAGTTGCTTTCTAGGGTTGTTCATTTGGATCAGTGAAGAAGACCTCCAGGAGACCGTGATGGATGTGGAGCTCACTGAGCTGGCTTCTGAGTTTTTTTACTTTGATCCAGTCACTGTGGTGCTTTCTCTGTGTGTATTTGACATTGGCTCAGCAGAAAGCCTGTCCACATGCAGGCAGGAAGGAGAACATCACCTCTGATTGCCTTTCAGTGAACATTTGGAAATGAAGTCGGCTGTGATAGTAGTCTCCATCCCTGCTGTCGCGATAGCTTCCATCCCTGCTGCTGCTGTGAAAATCAGTTTGAGAGGATCAGAAAAGCCCAGAGGAACAGCACGGCCTAGTCGTAGAATTAAAGGTCACTCCTCTTCTGTTCCAACCCAGTCTGGGCTGGCATGGACTTGCGTTTTTCAAGATTTAGCTTCCTCATTTCTTGATGCTTGGCCCCATTTTGCCAAGGTGGGACTGCAGGCAGCTGCCTCCTTCTCCCCCTCCCTGTCTGTAAGGTTGTGGTTGGGACTTGGAGGCACTGAGCCTGCTTTTTTTTCTTACGGCCTCCTTGAGATGCATCAGTAAACCATGCACATCATGTTATGGGAAACATTAGATGCACTAACTTTATTACAAGATCCAATTTTTTTTTTTTTTTACTCACTGAGCATAATGAAGATTAAATATATTGGTTGAACAGATTCCTTCTATTGCAAGAAGCATGCACTTATAGGGACACTCATTGCACTGTGCTGGTTTCAAAATGACTTCTTTTTGGAATGGCTGTGCTCAGTTCTCACCTTTAAATACTGTGTGTAGTTTCTCAAGATACAGGAGAAAGCTGGGAGAATAAGAATTAAGAGATTCACTAATCAAAAGACAAAAACACTGGAAGTGTATAATCTAAAATCTCCTGAATGTTTTCTAAACCCAGGTCTTGAATCTCAGGGACTCCTGTCAGCCCTTTCTTAAAATACTGCAATCCTGATTTGACCAGCCTTGCTCTGCAGCCCCCAGCTGTCTAGAGCAGCTGAAACAAACCTTGCTTGGAGCCTCAAAACTCAAATGTTAATACCACTAATTAATTTTTGGTGTGGTAAAGGGGCAAGAGTATTAAAATCGATTTTCACTTTGTTTCATTGTTTTGACTGATTGGTTTGTTTGGATGTTATTAAGCTACATACTTTGAGCAAGAATAAGAGCACTGTACTGTGAGCAGTGGTAGTAATTTATGGCTGCTTAGCTAGCAGTCCGAATGTTAATTTTTTGCTGGTGTTTAAATTAAATGACAGCACCATTTTGTTCTGTTCTACAGTATCCAAATAAATTGATTACACAAGTGTAATTAAGACAACAAGCTTAATCTCTCCTTTCATTGAGTAAGTTGGCAGTGCTAATATTAGCCTGCAGTCTTCATGAGGTACTTAAGAATCTTTTACATTGCTTTGCAGTCACTTAATAAAATTAAACTTTCTGAAGAAAAACTGTTCAGTTATGCTTAGAATAATAGACCAGATGTCCATAGCATGCAGGTAACAGTCAGGTTTTAATCAAAGCACAGCATCAGTAGAAGGCACTTTGGAAAACGTATCTCAATGCTGACAGCATTTAATCTCAGTTTTACATACCTGATGTAGCTCATGTTCCAACACTGTTTAAAGCAGTGGTTATGCACGATGCAGTGTCCTCAGATTGCAGAGCTCAACTCTTAATTAAAGCAATGCTTTAGAGAGTTAAAGATCCTATTATGAACAAAAAAGTACAGGAAAAAAAACCCAAGTATTTCCTGACAGGAAAAATGTTAGGAGCAACCCATCTCTTCCAGCAGAGACCGAATTATAGACTCAGCATGTTCTTTCTGCACCAGAACTCAATTAATGAACTTTTCTTGAAGCCTACAAAGACCTCGGCCTTACAGAACTCCCGCCTTCCTCCCTCAGCTCCAGCTTTTAGCTCTTTTCTCACTTGTTCTTCTACAGCTGCACTGTAAATACATTTGAAAGTCTTTGCAGCCTAGCTCAAGAAATTAACCATTTCTGTAGATTTTTACCCTGGAAACTGTACGCAAAACTCGGGATGATCTGGGAAGTTTGTATTCCCAGGTCATCCTGGTGTGGTTTGGTAGCTGTGGAGTCCTTCCATCCTCTGTGAGCGAAGACTATGGCACCTGCAGGGCTTTGTGTAGCCCTCACGCCCAGGTCTGTAGGAAAAATAGCATTTGGTGGCGCAGCAGCTTGGCAATGAGCTACAAAGAGAATATCAGTTCCTGGAATCTCGCTTTGTTCTTGCACCTCCTGCTTCCACCTCTGCCTGTGCCCAGACCTTCTCTTATCCCTGGAATTTTCTGCCTGTCTGCCTGAAGTACGTTTTGCATCTGGTTCCAAGCCTAGGGGACTAAACCTAGGAAATACTAGGGGGTGATTAGTGACTGAAGGAGAAGGATTGATCTGATGATCCTGATTTGCTACAGAAGTGGAGAAATTGTTTTGTCTTAGGAGTAAAAAAAATAGCTTCTAGCTTTGTCTTTTTTGTTGTTTGCTTGTTTTATTTTGTTTTTCAGTTATATTTGATAAGGAGTTCTGCTGGGAATAGATAGACATGTTGACGTGAACTCTGTACAAGTAAACCAAAATAGACCATGATGCTGCCATTGATGGCCCAGGATTTAGCATTAGATGGCAGTTATGTGTTAAGTGCTCAAGTGAGAGGGTACTCTGCAATGTTAATACGCTTCGTTTGGGCTGAAGTAGGTAGTGGGATGGTCCATGGCTGGAGAATACATGCTGCACTTAAGTCATTATATCACTGTGGAGTAAAAATCTAATTAAGATGCCTGATAGAAAACAGTGCAGGGAATGTGTTTACAGGAAGTAGAGTTAAAATTACTTCTAAAAAGGGAAATGTAGTTGAGTGGGAACCAGACTGAAAGTGCTAGCAAGCTAAGTCCTGTTGGTGTGTTTTAGCTGTCGCTCAGATTTTCCTCAGTAGGGATTACGTTTTGGTGCTGGTTTGTGGCCAGAATGCCAAGCAGATCAGATCGCTTGTAAGTCTGCTGGTTTTACAGAATGCAGGAAGTACCAGGCGTGAGCAACAGAACCACCTCCCTTGGTCGGATCCCTAGTAACTAACGAGTCTGGAATTGTGCAGCACGAGGGAAAGAGCCTTTGCTGTACTCAGACATCTGGTGACAAACACCGGAGGAAGGGACCAGGGAGGAAGGCAGCAGCCTCCACCCCACCGTGCTTTCTGTTGCTCTGCACTAGTGTATTTCCCTAAATTGGTGCAGCATCCTTGCTGGTGTTGTACTAGCTGGGTGTGAGTGAGCGTCTGGATCCTGGAGTTCTCATTTGTTCTCAAGCTGAAAAAAAATGTTAGAAGTGGTTTTATGGTTTAAAACGAGGAACTTGGGATCTGAAGTAAAATTCCATTTATAGCTTTATAAAAGTTAGAGGGTTTTTTGATTTCTAATACAGTATGTGCTTAATGAACTACTCGGTGTAGACTTAAATATAATTCAGGGGAAACGGAAGAATCCTGAGGCTTCCCATGGCTAGGTTAATGCAGATCAAGCCAGCTCGTGAGTGCAATAGTCTTGCTGGACTTAATAACTGCTATTTCAAATCACGTCAGTCATTAACTGTTCATCTTTTTTGTCTTTTTTTTAGAAAAGGTACTCACATTTTTCATCTGTTTTTAATGAGGTGGCTCCACGGGATTTCTTTGCACAATTGCAGTTTGCGTACATCGGCAAGAAGCAGTTCTGGGTTTTGCTTTTTGTTTTCTCCTGTGCCGTTAAATCAGTCATAGAAGAAACCATGGAGACACCTGAGTGGAAGATCCAGGTAGCCTGCCAGAGTGCCCCAAGATCAGACAACTGTCAGACTTGGCTAGAAAGAGCAATGCCATCTGGAGCCAGACAGAGCTTTTCAGTTGTTTTTGTATCACACAAGGCTAGTTATGGGGTAAACATGTTGCACTGCTGCCTGCCAGGGATCTGAGAGTTGTTCCATACGCTCCCTAGCAGCTGTGGGTATTTAAACTCCCAGAACTAGCAGCCTGCAGCTGTACTTCCATTATCTCCCCACTAATTTCCCCTCAGTTCCTGGATGGTAAAACTACTTAAAAAAAGATCTCATTTGATTTATTACTTTTGGTTCTCTGCTAGGAATCTGTCCTGAAGGCAGTTTCACTGACAACAGCTGAAACATACTGCTTCATCCAAGTTTAAGTGAGTGCAAGTGTTCAGGCATGATTTTTTAGCCATCTACTAAATCCAGCTTTTGAACTAAAACTCTTATTACAGCTTAAAGACCATTCTCCAAACTTGTCCTAGCAGACACAAAAACTAACAGGCCCTTGAGGTAGTTTAATTTAGCTGTTCCTGTGGCAGGAGCTCAGCAGATTCCATTGGCCTGCCATAGAATCAGTAAGTCAGAAAAGATTTTGGCACATTGCTCGGTGCAAGTGGGCATCATCTGCAGCAGGATGCTTGGGCTTTGGGGTGCAGTTGGAACAGTGTCAGCTCTCTGCAAGAAGATGCCCCATCAAGTGCATTGCTTTGATAAATGTTTGTTGTCAATGCTAAGTCAGTATGCGAGCCTCTGTGCAGCCAGTGGCACCAGTTTCTCAGAAGCTGCCTCTCCAGGTCTGGAGGGAACTGTTTGATCTTACACCTCTGAACCGAGGAAAGATGGTATTGCATCCTGCCATTACCCTGCCATTCAGCTGTGCTCTCTCTCTTCAGAAGATGTCACAGCTATGGTGAAATTGAAATGATTTCTGCAGCCTTCTGCTAAGCAGGACCCTTTCCAGGAGCTAGTCCAACCTAAATAAAAATGTGATGAGAGTGAAGTTGAAAGGAGAAAGGCTTAAAAGCCAGCCTGTGCAGTAACCACCTTGTGAACCTTTCTCTGCTCATTTGGATTCATTATCCCACCCAAGGAAGCTTAAAATCAGACCAAGTGCAGATGTTGTGAATACAGTTCTGTATTCTGAGTGCAGAGCTCTGTGTTGCCTCCTGACTCTGCTCCATTTTTAGCTTCAGGGTAATGTAGTGCTCTTATGATTTATTACACCAAACATTCTGGCAGCAGAAAGGATCAAGAGTAGGTGAGTCCATTATAGCTGTTATCTAATTCCTTTTGAATGTTAGAGACTATTTAAAATAAAAAGCCCCCTCCCCCCCCTTTTTTTTTATGTGTGCGCTGGAGTTTTCATTTTGTCTATGCAAAGGAGTGATGTATCTAATAGCTACTTGACTCTCCTTAAGTAAGAGAAGATCCAAACACTAAATATCGTGAGTAAAAATTTACTGTGTTCCTGGTAACCTGAGATGGGGCAACATTTTTAAACCCTTTGTGTGACCTCAGAAGCAGCTTCTCTCTGCTCTCCAAAGGGCAGGCTGGACCATCCACCTGCCTGTGCATTCTCTGCAGGTTCTAGTTGGTAAAGGACGGCCAAACAGCTCAACAGAGAGGGGTCTGGAATGGTTGCAATTGGATGTAGCAGTGGTAATTAAACTCTTGGTGAGCCACCAACTCTGTCTGATGCTCCTGTCTGGGTAGTGTGTATTTGCCCTTTGTGGATGCAGGTTGCTCATCATGTCCACCTGAGGACACGAGGAGAGGTAGGAAAGCTGTGTGGACAGTGCTCTGAGATGCAGCAGATGCAGGCAGCAGCATCTGGATCTGGATGGGAATGTAAGACCTAGAATATTCTGGAAAAAAATAGCATTATAAAAAAAGAAAAAAAGGTAAGTTAGTGGTTGTACTCCTTCAGAGAAGCTTGCTTCTCAGTGCAGAGGCTAGCCATGGTGGGAGAAAGTGTAGAACTCCCTTAGGCTAGGAAGGCCCTACAGAGGGATCTGGATAGGCTGATCAGTGGGCTGAGGCCAACTGTATGAGGCTCTACAAGACCAAGTGCTGAGTCATGCGTTTCGGTCACAACCCCATGCAATGTTACAGGTGTGGGACAGAGCAGCTGCAAATCTTGTGCAGCAGAAAAGGATCTGGGGGTGCTGGCTGACAGCTGGTTGAACAGGAGCCAGCAGTGTGCCCAGGTGGCCAAGAAGGCTAATGGCATCCTGGCTTGTATCAGAAATAGTGTTGCCAGCATGAATAGGGAGGTGATCATCTCTCTGTACTCAGCTCTGCTGAGGCCGCACCTTGAGAGCTGTGTTCAGTTTTGGGTCCCTCACTATAAGGCACTGAGGTCCTGGAGTGTGTCCAGAGAAGGGCAACACAGCTGTGAAGGGTCTGGAGCACAAGTCTGATGGGGAGCGGCTGAGGGAACTGAGATTGTTTAGTCTGGAGAAGAGGAGGCTCAGAGGAGACCTTATCGCTCTCTACAGTGACCTGAAAGGAGGTTGCAGCAAGGTGGAGGTCGGCCTCTTCTCCCAAGTGACTAGTGATAGGATGAGAGGGAATGGCCTCAAGTTGTGCCAGGGGAAGTTCAGGTTGTTTATCAGGAAAAATTTATTCTCAGAAGCAGTGGTTGGGCACTGGCACAGGCTGCCAGTGGTAAGAGATGGAGTCACCATCCCTGGAGGTGTTCAATAACAGTGTGGATGTGGCACTGAAGGATATGGTCAGTGGGCATGGTGAGGATGGGCTGATGGTTGGACTGGATGACCTTAGTGGCCTTTTCCAGCCTTAGTGATTCTGTGATTCTGTGATTCTCCACAAGCAGCATTCAGCCTGCAGAGGTGGCTGCTACGTGGGACGGGCTGTGTTTGCATCCTGACTGTCAGGCACTTGGCAGTAATGCTACCAGTGATTAATGATATGACATGAGCTGTATGTGATAATACCAACATTTATGGGTGTTGCTGCACTTTTGATGTTCATGCAAGATCAGAAAATAGGTTAATAGCATTACTGTCATCTATGTAGCCCTTACAGGAGAATGCAGCAGACTGGCTTCACATACCTTGCAATTTTCCTTCCATTGGGAAAGGTTATACAGGCTGCACCGTACAGATGGCACACAGCAAAGCTGCTTTGGTTTCTGCACTGTCAGTGCTACTGGATAAGCATCAGTAATCTGTCTTTATTTCTATGGGGCATGCTTGTTTGCTTGGAGTTTACTTCAGTGACCTGAATGAGCACAAGTGAAATTTCATGGGTGACACATGCAGCAGTCAGGCAAGGTTATGAGGAGGGGACTCTCTGCTGCTGTGGGTGGCAGAAAGAAAACCACAATGGGATTTACCTGACTGTGAGAAGTAAAGCTGCAAGGTCTCAGCTCTGTCTTAAGTCATCTAATAGTTTTCTTAGCAGGAGGATATTTAAGAAATGGGATCCTACCCTCCCAGAAGGGATAATTATCAGTAGTAATTAGTAATGCAGCAGGTGTGCTATAAACATATAGGTAAAAGGAGGCTATTAAATCCCTGGGGAGAAACTGGCCTGATTTGTGCTTGGATTTTGTAATGTACTGTAATGGTGTTATTGCAAATATCAGTGAGCAAATATCAGTTGCTCTTGGCTTCCCCTGACCTAGTGTCGTTCCTATGGGAAGATGGAGTCTGTAGTGGTTGCATCCATTTCAGTCCAGTTTTGTCAGTCATGCTGTCTGAAAGGCAGCAGCTCCCCTCTCGCTTTGGAGCTGAGCCCATGAAACCATGCATGAATTGTTTTCATTCCTGGGGCTAGAAGTATGCTGGGTTATTCTCCAGCCTGCTACTGCTCCAGGCTGAGATTCACATAGTGGTTTAAGTCAGTAGTAGCAACAGATTGGGAGGTAGACCTTTTCCTCCAATTTATGCACCTTGGAGAATCTGTGACGCAGTTTAGGAAAGTCAGAGGTTGAGACACAAAGCACAAAGCACTTGCCCAAGGGGCACAGGGCTTCCCTCTTGTTTCTTCTCTGGCACCTCCAGTTTGTGCCAGCAGGGTGAAGGTGCTTGGAGTGGAGGTAGGCTGGCCTCGCTGTGAATCCCTTATGCCTGGGGATTACTGTAAGTACCAGTGAGCTGAGGTCAGCAGTCAGTCAGGAGGCTCAGGAGAACTCGTCTCCTGCCACGGGGGTTCCTGAGTGGTTTCTGTGCCCTGTGTGGTGCAGCACATCTGAGTAGCACACTGTGGTCTTTGCTGCTCTGAAATGTGTCTGCTTATGTGGACCAGTGAAAATATGCAGTTGTATGTAAAGAAAGCCAAGAGATTTCATCAACATTGTGCTTAACTCAAACCATTATTTGATGTGTTAACTTAGGTGCTATTTTCAGTTCAACAAAGGATATGATGTTAACTAGATCTTTGCGTTGCCGTTACTCCTTCAAACAGTTCCTGCATTACAGGATTTGGTGTGGTGTCACCTTATCTCCCTTATTAAGGCCTTTCACCACTGAAGTATTTTTAGCCTTGTAAGAAAGTGCTCAGGAATAAAAGGAAGGAATCCCCTAGCAGATAAGAAGAACTTGAGTATGGCTTTCACTTCAGCAGGTTTTCTTACAGCCTTCGACTTCAGCTGTCTGGAGTGTTTGTCAGGAAGAGCCGCAGTGACTGTTCCCCAGCTGGTGTCTGTCTTCCTGAGGCGATCAGTGCAGGTGGCCCTGCACCTCTGTCACAGTCTGACTGTTTTCCACCAGGCAGGAAAAAAGGCAGATAAGGAAGATGACTGAAATGATGAATTTTCTACTTGACACCCATGTACGCTTATAGCCCTCTTCTGGAAAAGTAAAAGTATAATACAAATGTCACAAATTGTCACCTGCTCAAGCCTGGCCAATTTTCACCAGCCTTGAGCTGTAAAAAAAAACAACAAACAAACAAACCTGTTTTCCTCTTGCTTTCTGGAGGATCTTGGCAGTGTTGCATTTAGTCAGGATGACTTGGCCAACTAACCCAGGCCCTTACTAAACGAGAGGCAGAAAACTGGAAGTTTGAAAGAGAAGAAATACAGAAGACGGGACAGTGTGTGCTTTTTGGAGATACAGAATTTAGCTGATGCCACTAGTAATAGATTTTGCATTTCACGTCACTGGAAATATCTGTGTAGTTTTCACTAGTGAGCAGAATGGAAACAATTTATGGTATCTTGCGATCCTTTCAGACCACTAGCAAGGCTTCTTGACCCCTTTGTGTGACATTGCAGAGTGACTGTATTATTGATGGGACACTTGGTGAAGTGTTTGGGTTACTTTCTTTTTTTATACAGTTTCTGGAACGGATTCTATCCACTGTTAGTTTTGACTTTACAGAGTAAGATGTCTTCAAACAAAGTTAATGAATGTTTTAGTTTTGCTATGGAAAAAAAAAGTAAGGACACTTATCTTTCTGGAGTTACACATTAATTGGCATTGATAAGCCTGAATATGAATATGCCCCAGATTTTCAGAACAAAAGAGCACAAATTTTCCAGGACCTGGCTTGTAGGAATATGCTGGGATTGGTGGCAAAATGTGTAACGGTTGCAACACACCTACAAAATCTGCTGGCAAAATCCATACTTAGTTTTTCAAAGTTTAGACAAGAAAAAAAAGGAAAAAAAGAAAAGCCAAGCCTCCTCCCTCAAATTTATGGGTTCATTTCATGTCCAGGTGAATTGTGCCTTTCTGGAGTCCTCAGCGGGCTTTGGATCACAATGGTATCTTAGAAAAACAGTATTTATCTTCAGAAAACACAGGCTGAGGCTAAATAATAAGGTAATAGAAACAGTAAATTAAGTGAGAGGTAAAGCCTGTTGGATCATGTTCTTCATCGGTGTGAATTCTCCGTGAATTTCCCAGTGGTATTTATGCTATTCTTTTCACATGACTGCAAATCACTTCAGCAGTGAAGCTTCTCCCAGCTGTCAAAGGAGAACATCCCTCAGCATGACAGAGCTGACTTCCCCAAAGCTCAGCGTCCATTCTCCTTCCCAGAGCCAAAACCATTGCCTTCGGTCATATCCTAGCTGACAGATCATGCAGCATCTCACCTGGAGAACCTGAGGTTGCCTTCAAGGACAACCTGACGGTTGCTGCCTATCAGCATGTTTGCTTCGAAATGTTATCCTCTCCCCTCTCAGGCTAGCACTCATCAGGGGTTACCTTTGCCTTTTAATTTGCTTTTCCAGAGATATCTGCCAAGGCAAAAGCCTGCATACCAACACTGGTGCTCCCCACCTGGGTTGCTCTCTCAGTGGCAGTGTGAACTGCTGGAACCGACATGGGGAGAAGGGATGGCACTCCCAAGTGGGGCAGGCTGCCTTCCTCCTGACAGCACGAATAACTGCTGCTGTTAACAGTGTTGATGGAAATATCATTTGTTTGCATTTTTTAGAGACTAAAATCAGGCATAACGCAGTGGCTCTGCAAATAAGAACACTTGGATTACGTATTCTGCTCAGTGTTTGTGTTGTGCCAGGCACAGTGGGAGCCTGTCCTAGCCGGTAGGCGCTACTGTGCTATAACTAGTAAATAATAGCGTCTAACAGTAATTGTTTCATTACTTTATGAGTCAGACCTTCTATTGGGGGATTTGCTCGTTGACAAACATATTGTTCAGCTCTGCATTTCCATTAGGGAGACTACCAGGCTTTTCATCATCTTTGTACTGAGATGAAGACTTGAAGTTACTCACGATGTTTTAAAAAATATAAGAAATTAGGCAAATAAGATGGCGTTCTTGCTTTGGGCTTCTTCCAGTGCTCCAGACAAATGCAGTTAGGTGGTTGGAGTTTCCAGTGTTGGGGTTTCATAGCCCACATCCCCATGATGGAGCAGCTGGCCTGTCCAGATGGGCATGGGCATTCCTGGGAGAATGCTCCAGAATTGAGGGGCACATTGGTTTTAGAGCTGAGCAGAGCCTGATGCTCATCCGAAAATGGTAATTTTACTCCTAATTCAGCCACAGACTCTGGTGATGCTTTAGACATGTTGCTTCTCTCCTAATTTCCAAAGAACCCTGAAAATACCAGTTTCCCTCCACCTTGCCCAGTTTCTTTCCACAAGTGTTTTCTTTGGGAAACAAAGGATGATTTTGGTTGGAAGGGACCTTAAAGATAATCTAATTCCAACCTTTTGCCATGGGCAGGCTAATCACTGGACTGATTTTCCCACCTTGTTCAGAGAAAACTGCCAGTTTTCCAGGTAAGATGCCCAAAGATCATGTTTTCATCCTTTAAAAGTTAACAGCGCCTTGGATGCATAAGATTTCTCAAGAACAAAAAACCCAAACCCACCAAACAACAACCGTCTGCTTTTGTAAGGGTGTTCTCTTTTCAAAACACACAGATTTTTAGTCTAATCTCCAAGTTACTGTATTGTAGTTGAAATAAATTAGAAAAATGTACTTTATTAAAATACACTGAGTATTTTTTTCCATGCTAAAATTATCTCTGTGACTGTGAAAGCATACCAGAAACACTTTAAATGCAAAGGGCTCCTTCCTTCTCAGGGGAGAACAGTGAAGGCCTAACCCCAAACCCTACGGGATGGTCAACGCTCAAGCTGTTTGGTGGGTTTTAACAGCTAGAGCAACGGTTTCATCAGCACAGCCCACTGAATCCATTCTGGCTCATGTAACTTTCAGTTGAAAATCCCAGGATCTACATAGGGATATGCAAGAAAGTCTCCCAGCTTATTGCCTTCTGCATCATAATGGAGCATTCGGAAACAAACATCACAGAAGAAACAAGGATCCTCTGGTGCCAGGCTGTCCTTGTTGGTTACCCACCTGGCTGTGTACATTTTGCACACAGAGCATTTTCTGGTACATAACCAATGTTTTTTGATTAACAGTGGATAGAGGTTCCTGTCCAGGCAGTCCTCATGATGAATAAGTCGTATGTCTGTGACAATAATGATGTGCTCACAGTCCCCTTGGTGGCAGAAGAGGTACGGATAGCCAATTCTAAGGGACAAATCATTGAATGTGTAGTCCTCCATTTTGACAGACTGAAGATTTCCATAGCCTCTGTCACGAGATTCGGACCACTCAATAATGGTTCTGCTCAGATCTCTGCACTCTGGGTATCTGCTATCGTTATAAAAGATGCCTTCAAAGTAAAAGAAGGCAGATTTGTAGAGGTCCTTGCTGATGTGCTCCGGTGCTCGGTCCGGCTCACTGCTGAACTCCCCGCCGATCTGCAGGTCGCTGACACAGGACAAGGAGTCTCTGAGTTCAGTGAGCCTCTGGCTGCCCAGCACCAGGACTGTCTGGTAGGGCTTGTGCTCCTTGTGCTTCTGGAAGATGACAGGATAGAAGACGTTCAGAGTTAGAAGCAGCTCTCCCTCCTCCACCAGGTCTGCCGCAGCGTCCGGCCTCTTCCCAATGGCGTGCGACTCCATCTCGTAAGTGAGCGTTTCCTGTCTGCAAGCCCGATCCACAATGATCCTTTCTTCTCGCCTCTGCAGCGCCTTTTTCCTAAACCGAAGAGTTTCCAGCCTGCTGTCTTCAGGAATCGCTTCTGGGTCCCTCTCTTTATCAGCAGATACTAACGTATCAACATTGCACAAGGCCCGCAGCTCGGCCGCCGTCTCTGCCGTGCAGCCCAGCTCCTCCGCCACGGCCCCGGCCGCCTCCGCCTCCGCCTCCTCCTCCGCCAGCGAGAGGTCTCGGGGCTGCAGGCACTGCCGCCAGCCGCTGCCCAGAGCGCCCACGCGGAAGACGCGGGTGTGCGGCTCCCCCGCCTCGTACTCGACCGCCTCCGCCGCCATTGGGCCTGCAGGCCGCCGCGCAGCTGCCAGCAGTCGCGGTGGAAACGCGTCACGGCCGGCCCGCCCCGCCTCGGCCGCGCCAGGGCACCCGCCGGGGGGGGCAGGGAGGGAGGAGACGGGCACGGGGCTCCTGGGGGTGCAGTCGTGCGCGCGTGTTGCTGCCTGGAGCGGCTTGTACGTCGTCTTCTGTTCTGGGGGGAGATCTCACAGAGTGCCACTTTTCTCAGGGTGTTTTCCAGTGCAGATTTCGTCTCTCATGCTGGTCACGGATTGGCGTCGCTTCGCTTTTATTGATCGCAGTGAATGAATGTTGTTGCCGCAGCCTGATTCTCCTCCAGAACGCCGGATAGCGCATTTTTTCACTGTCGAGATACGAGGTGGCTGGAGAAGAGGGGAGTTGTGCTCGGTACCTGCCGCTTCCCACTGCCAGCCTGGCTCTGTGCCTGTCCCCTGCGGTCATTTCTGTGGGCAGGGCAAGGCCACAGCCTCAGCCCTCAGCACCAACGTGCTCACGAATGGCTTCTGGCATACAAGAGATGAAATAGGGCATTTATTTCCTGCCTATGTTTGCAGCAGCACTGCTGTGACATTCGTGACACCATGACACTGCTCTGATTTCAGCCTGCTAGCACGTGGGAAGGTTATCTACACTAGGACACGAACACAAAACTAGAGGCTTGCTTTCTCTGCACTCATCCCCACCTGACAGCCCCAGGGGCCCCAGCCCCTCTTCCAGGGAGGACCTTTTGGCTTACACCACCCAGTAACTGCAGGTTGACCGTATCCCATCCCAGGCATGCTCTATGGCTTTAAAGAAGAGTTATGTTACAAGCCATCAGGTGCCACACACTCCCCTTTGCATGATGTTTCAGATTTGATTTGCTCATTTCCGTACCTGAGGGTATGACTCACACTGTGTGGGCTGGTGGGGATGAGGTGGATGAGCTGGGGTTGGGTGTGCTCAGCACATGTGATGACCCTGTGTCATCACAGGTCTCTGGGTGTCCTGTGCCACAGCCACCTTGGCCAGGGTGGGGGCTTGATGCTATGCCCAGGGCTCCACTGCACATTTTCCACCTTCTCATGGTGCCGAGCAGAGTTCTGGTCTAGTGAGTGGCTTTCTTGTGGTCAGATGCTACCCATGTGACTTCTCAAACCATGCTGAATAAAACCCAGCACACTCAGAGGTAAACCAAAGACATTTGGTAGGACCCAACAGATTGGGAATTTCCTTGGGCCAAAATCAGTTTTACCATGTGCTGCAAAAGTGTCCCCTGAGCCCCAGCTGAGCCAGAATTTCCAAAATGAACTGAAATGCCAGTTTTAAAAAGGTTAACTTTGAACTGTGTTTTAAAGTTTGGAGATGTCAGCCAGTCATCAGTCTTGGAGAAAGGGTTCAGAACAGACTGATAAAAGTGTCACTTTGTTTCGACCTCTTCGTTTGCCTTCTTAACTTTGTAGCATAAGCTAACTCAAATTTTGACACTTAGAGAAGTTAAGGACTTTTTGTAAAATTCAAAATTGAACATTCACAGTGGCTTTTTTCTCAAATTGAGATTTGTCATAAATCAAGCATTTGGGGAACAGTTTATTTCAAGAAATCTGTCAACAAAAAAGAACCTTAAAAAACACTATTTAATAGGGATCCTATTTAAGGAGCAAGAAACCAAATGTTCTGGAAAGCCTCACCTAAGGTTGTAGTTCATTTCTCATCTAGAAATAGGAGGACTCTGGTCCCCTGATGCCCAGCTCAGCCTCTGGTAGTGCAGCAGCCCTTCCTGGGCAGGCAGAAGGGAGCTCTGCTCCCTCTGCAATGAACGTTCCCAGAAAACATTCTGTGCCAAAAATATCGATGTAGCAGTTTCTTTTTATTCGTGTTGGTTGAATGCACATGCTGTGTTCCTCACTGTCCAAGAAACAGATTTCACATCTGTCTTAGCAAGTAACTTCTTACAAGAAGTACCACAAATTCATGCAAATAAAGTTACACAGGTGCAAGAGTGTTTGCAGGGCCTCGCTTAAAAAGAAAATGGTTCTGACCCCATATGCAGGCTGAAAATATCTGACTTTGTAGCCAAAAAGGTCCAGAATTGAAATGGCAACTTCTGGTTTTGTCTTCAGTAGGTATCTTTGTGCTTGGTGATGAGACAGAACTTTCCATGAGCAGGATTCAAATGTGCTGTTAGAAACCCTTGTAGTGGAAAAATGGCTATTAACTACGATACAGAAAATACCATTTTTTCGTATTCAAATTTTAGCGGGTATGGGGAGGGAGATAAAATCAGCATTTATTCAGTATTTGCCTACTTCTTCATATTAGGACCAGCTCTTATCTTAAGCTGTTTGCCATTTTACTTTGCAGAGTGGCACTATAATTAGAATCTGAAGAAGTGGTATTTTGGGGCAAATAGCAGAACTGCTAATGTCAAGTGTTAAAAAAAAATGCTGGGTTAGCTGTTGTTCCCAGACCAGGAGACTGACCAAAAAAAAACCGGAACCCAGCAGTCTTTCTTCATTTGTCTTATGATTTCTGGGCCTTCATATGTGCCGAGATCACATTTCACTTTTCCTTTAGAAGAGCTAAAAACTTTGAAGTGTTGTATTGGGGTTTTTTTTGTGCTGACAGCTGATACAGGAACATGGATCCAGGTACTGGGTTCTTCAGCACTAGTGTGGGATTCATGCCGGTAACTTTGCAGTCCTTTATGTGTTTGAGTAGAGATCATGGTGCTGGGTTGGTCTAAGTTGGTCTGAATACTTTGTCTAGAAGATGAGAAAAAGAACATCAAGTCATTCATTTTGAGAGCAAAATTAAGGAAAATGATTGGCTGTTGCCTATTTGCTGGCCTTTCAGACTCTCTGCTTCAAAGCACAAGCCTCAATGCAGAAATAATCATGCTGTCCCTTACCCTGTGCTGACCTAAGGGTTAAGGAGGTCCCTGCCTTGTGCTGCGCAGTTAATCTCCTACTGAAGGCAGCTAAGCATGTTCTGAGAGGGCTGTGGGATGCAGCATGGCATACTGGTGTCTAACCTGGAAGGGGAAGGATAAGGGCTTTTCTGTTTTCATGCAGGCACATAGCTTTAGACCACCACTTTTGCACCAAAAAGCAGGCAAGTGGAAGTTTTAATTCTGGGAAAAGCTTAAGTCAGGGCTGACAAACAGACACCAGTTCAGGAAGCCAGACCTTAGTCCTGCTCCTCAGAGAACTTTCTGCCTCCTTTGAAGACTGGTAAAACTGAGTGATCCAACTGAAGACTGTATCAATTAGAGATGCACTTTGGAATCACTTAGTAAGTGCTGTAAAAGCGCTAAGTTCTGTGTGGAATGAAACCAGAATTGGTGGATATTATGGCAGTGGTATTTGTGTCTCATTTTACCTTCTGTAAATTTGGACCCGGTTTCTTCTAATGCATTTGAAATAGTTCTGGGAATTTTGAGAACTCTACAAGTCTGTTGTAATGCCCACATTACTGCCACTGGAGAAATGCAGGGTACAGGGACAGGGTAGTGACTTTATGAAAGAAGGAAAAAAACTCAGTTAGAATGGCAGATGAATACCAGCAATGAATGTCATTTTCTTCATTCAGATGAAAGATGCAATCATTTTGTTTAATCACTGTCCATATTTCCCTGTCCCTTGGTGTCTATACTGCTGGGCTGTGCTCTGACCGAGCTCCCCAAGGGACAGGCTGATGTCCCAGACAGGTGCCAGATGCATGTTTGCCCATCCTGGGAAGCAGCAGGGTGTGGCAGGCCCTGGTGCTCAGACTCATGCATGCGGCTCTCCAAGAAGGCCTGGCTATTCCAGACAGCAAGGATGGGAGTGAGATGGGAGGCAACCAGAGGGCACGTGTGTGAGTGGATGTGCTTTCCCCTGGGAAGGGTGAAGTTGGGAAGCCATTCGTGTTCCCCTGACACTGTGGAGCTTCAGATGAGACTGTTGTGTCTGGCGTCTGTGCCTGGCACTGCCTCCTGGTTAGCAAGACAGGAGAGCAGCCAAGCAGTGAAGAAGCCGCCCTGTTTCAGGACATGATTTCTTACTTCCTTCTTATTCAGCCTGTGATTTTATTCCTCCTAGCTCCTCTGAGAGTGCCGACAATTCTTTGTTTCGAGACCACCCTCCTTCTGCAGTGCCCTGGCAAACACACCCTGCCTTTCTCTTCCATCTTCCATTATACTTCTGCTTGAGCCTCCCTTTTCCTTCCTTCTCTTCCCTGGCAGGTTCTTTGCCTGCCCACAATGCTCCCAACTCCCCTCCCCTCCTGCATGCAGTACTAGCCAGCACTGCATGCCACCCCTCTGCATGCAGGGGATGGTGATGCAGCATTGCTGAAAGCACTGGGCTGTGCTGATGTGCGCATGCTGAACCTCTTGTTAAGCAGGAGACATGGAGCAAAAGAGCTGGCAGTATAACGTTGAGGAGAGACAGTGACAGCTCTGGAAGCATCGTTCCAGATAGGGCAGGCAAAGCCAAGGAAGGTGTTCTGTGAGTTATTAATTGTGCCTGGCTTTAGCCTGCCTAATCCTGTAAATGAAGCTCTGGCATCGTAGAGCCCAGAGTTGAACCCTAGAGATTACTGAGGAGGGATATTTGTAGATGCTTTGGCTCTGGTGTTCATTTCAGGAGCTATTTGAAATAATGACATGCTGCAGCTTACTAATGATTTAAGAGGTTCTCCTTTGTGTCTCGGTGTGAGGCTGATCTGATGCAGCCGTCTTCATGATAGCATCCCACAGTGCTTTGTCTTTATGAGTACATCTTGTTCTGGCTTGCTTCAGAAATCTACTCTTAGCTCTAAGGTCTGCAATTGTTGGCCTGTAATTAGTACCATTATTTCAGTGCTATTACTGCACTGGTCTGAACTCCTGGCTATTTTTGGATATGACGTTCAGGTTTTTGTTGCATAGCTTGTTTTTCTCATCATGAATCAGCAGGCCTCTGAGTACAAGAACACTGTTTTTTAGAACAAGCAGTGCCAACTTAAGCAGATACGCCTTAACCAGTATTTACACAAACGTATCTTTAGATGGAGACCATGGTCCAGTCCTAGGCTGAGGGGTGTGGGGTCTGTATTCTCTTCTGATGGCTTGAAATAACTGCGTATCTGCCTTACTCGTGGGTGAGGTGGTTGGCTGGGTTTATGCTTAGAAACCAGACAGAATGTACACAGGTCATGTAGGCAACATTTACTGTAACTAAAAAAGTGAACTCATTGTCAGGAAGTAAAATACTACTCATATCCTATTGGCAAACAGCCAGGTTTATGCTTATGGAGGACTGACAACAGGAGACCCTATTTTGTTTGGGTAAACATTGACATGTATGGTGTTTGAATCCTGTAGCTAATGTCTGAGTTGTCTCAGTTTGCATCTTCCATATGAACAGTAAAACACTGGCCCTCCAGTGGCTGTAGTCTCTCCGGGTTGCAGTTGGTATTAATCAGAGATTATGTAGCTTTTCTAAATGAGTAGCAGTTGCATATTTTGGAAATCTTCTTTGAATGCCCTCAGGTTTTGCTCACAAGTGCATTTGTATTCTCATTTTCTTTCTCAGTGCTGCTGCTAAAAGAGTACTTGCTTTCTTTTACACTTCTAAATTAAGACCAGGAGATGCTCCATTTGAAACCCACTGAGCCTGGTTTGGAAAAGAATCCATACAGCTACTGAAGGCACAGTCCTTGATTCTGCAGGAGAGACACTTAAGACCATAGTACTGCAGAGAACAAGACCAGCCTGCATAACGGCTTGGACTGAATGAGGGGTAATTAAAGCTAAATAAGAAACAGGCAGTTTCCATCTGTGATTTCTGAGTCCTAGAAAATATTTACATTAGAAAGGAAGATATCAGAGCACAGAATTAGAAAAACAGAAATCAGGAGTCTGCCTCCAATATGGATGTTCACTTTCTGTGCACACTGAGCAAATCATAGCAGAGCAACAGAGAAATGGAGTCAGAAAACAAAAGGAGAGTCGGTCTTCAAAAAGCTAGATCTGGGGGGAAGTTTTCTTAGAAGGAGAAACATTTGCAAGGATCAATTCTGAAAAAATCTCAGGAGTGAGAGTGTGCAGTTAACCAATGACGACATTGCAAATAGTATTCATTATTCTGTATCATTTGATAGCACTCAGAGATACCAAAACCGTATTGGCGTCTGATTTTTTCTACATCATTTATCATTGTTTTATCTCTATTGGCCGGCTAATTGCTGTGTAAATCTCATGATATTTATGAAGCTTAATTCATTGATGTCTCTACAGAGCTGTGGTGCTTTGCACTAAAAATGACAGGAATGTAAAAATCGTGGTAATTTAGCACTTACATTTTAGTACCATTTCTGGATTTTGTTAGCTGACAAATCTCTTCAACATGTGTTCCAATGTATGTTATGAAAATGTACGTATTTTCAGTTTCAGATGCTGCTCCAGTCTTTTACACTATGTTTCGGAAGGAAATTCAGCGATAGTTATAACCATCACATTTCTGTATAGAGGCATTGTAAGCCTCATTTTAAATGAGAGAAATACATGCTGAGGTACGGCCAACCAGAGCTGAAACCAGTGGGTGTCACAAGCAGAGAGCATGTGGGACAGAGCTTCCAAGGCCAGGTCAAGGACTGGAGAAGACAAAAGCACACTGTGCAGATGGAGGCAGGATGTGTCAGCCCTTCTCTAGGTATTCCATATCCAGATGTCAGAAGAGAGGAGACCTCATGCCTGGAGTGGCTGATTGTTGTGACGTTCGGCCACAAAAGCCAAAGGGGTGCTAAGCAGTCTGGGGAAAATGGAGACGGTTATTCTTGGTTTTCAGCTACAGCAATTACAGCCTCATTCTTCTAACTGGGCCTCTTCTGTAGGTAAATGTGAGAAATTAATAGCACTGGTGAAAATATCCTGTAGACACTCGTGTAGTCATATGAGATGCTAACGTGGCTGTTCACTGGAATGAAAAACTGCTTCACTTAAATACAAGACTGCTGCTAACAGGACAGCAGTATTTCTCAAGTCAGTTTTCCTCTCTGGTTACCAAGGAATCTGTCCTCCAGAGGGAAGAAGAAGAGAAACCCTCTTAAAACCGTGGTTACTAAATTGAAATCCAGGGGCTTTTTTGTTTGTTTGTTTCTTTGTTTTAATTTTTTTTGTTTGTTTGTTTAGTTCTGAAAATCTCTTTTATCTTTGGTATATCCTTATTAACCTTACCAGGCAATGCTGCTGAAGACTATCAGCTCTTTTTAGCATTTCTCTTCTAAATGCATACATGCATACATATTTCCGGGCCTCCCTGAGCCACTCACCCGATGTCTCTCTTCTCTGTTCTCTAGTACTCTAGGAGGTGCCCAGGGCAGACACCCATCCTGCCCCATTCTATGCTATCTGTTCTATCCAAAACAGAGCCCATGCTATGGCTTAGTCTTGAGAAACTGTTCATTTTTTGGCAGACTTTGCCTTTTGGATTCTTTCCTAGCCATTGGAAATCCATAGGAAGGTGCTGTACCCGGGGAAAACAAGAGTCTTAGGGTGTCTTAAGTGAAGGAAACGCTGCTGACTCCCTTCGGGTGCTGCAGGCTCTGGAATTGAATGCAGGACACTGACAAACCCAGTATACCTTTGATTGGAGACACAATCTAGCTTGGGCATTGATGTGGTGCAGGGAGACAACTCCAGCTGCTTCTCATTTCCTCTCTGGGAGCTCGTCTGTCTAGTTGCCAGGTTGCACTACGGTTGTATCGCTAGTTGCATTGATTCATACTCTCTTTTCCTGGTGATGCACCACAATCAATTGCCCTTATGTTGCCTCCAATGCCTGTATTTGCTTTTCAAACCCTTCCTCCCAAGGTGTTATTGTGGAGCATGAGTATTGGAGGGAACTCTTGTAAGCAATCTCTATTAATCTATTAAGAGATACTGAGGAGGGAACCAGAAACTTGTTCTCCTTCCCTTACAGTGTTGTGTGATAGATGTATGTATGAGTCCTCTCTGAATGGGTTTTCACTTCTTCTTGATTTCTGCATTAAAAGGTGTGTCACTTTCTGCATTAAAAGGTGTGTTCTTATGGCTAATATGCAGCAGAACAAATTTCAATATCATGTGAAGACTGGAGAGTGAGCTGGCTCGGTGCAGATAAAACAAGCTTGGAAAAAATACCCAGAATATGTCTGTCCCCTTTACCATGAGGCAGTGGTAGCACCCATCTGCCCCTGGTGGCTCCAGTTAGACTCCCAGATATGGCAAAGAATCAGCATGCAGTCAGTTGTAGTACCTGTTTTATTTATCGCCATGCACTATTATTTCTGTATTAATGATGTTTGCAATGAATAATATTCTAAGCTGCTTCTTAGTTTCTCCATTAAAGAACTGAGCATCTCACTTCAACGATAGTACAGTATGTTTTGGTTTCGTACTGAATACTCTTTTCATTAGATGTAAAAAGTACTGCTGTTAAACCTAAGTGGATTGGGATATTCATGGTTAAGAGAGAAATCCAATCTCAGGCCATATAGCCACAGCTGAGAAGGTACAAGTAAGTGCTCGAGCTCCTTGGGTTCCTTTTCAAAGCGCCCGGTGTCTGGCTGTGCTGGGTGCAGGGCTCTCAGCAGCCGGAGCAGGACAGCTCTCGGGCCAGATACGGTATTTCTCAGCGAGCGAGGCACTTTGTCATCCTTGCAGAGCCTCACATCTGCTGGCTTCTTATAATGTGCTGATTGCTAGATTAGAAAATGCCTCATTGACAGTTGTTTCTTTTAGTGAGTTTGTTTTGACTGAACACCATGACACTGGAGGACTTTTTGTACAGAAAAGGAAAGTTAATGTTCTTTATCTTAGCCTGACTTGGCAAAAGCAAGGCCGTGCTGCCGAAACTAGTTTTTGCAGTGTGTTGGACTGAGTATTTACTCATTCTTAATTGTATGGAACTTCTTTACATGAATATATCCACGTTTTGAATTGTTTGTGCTGAGCAAATATTTTTAAATGCTGCCTTTTTTCCTCATTTCGTTTAGAGCTGACAGAATTAGAAAGTGACCATGAGCTGTGTCCTGCAGGAAGCGTGCTTTCCAGCAAGCACAAAAGTTCTACCTTTGTACTTTGCCAGGTCAACGGGTGTGTAAGAAGTGACGTGATAGCGATTTGTTGGGCTGGTTGGTTTGTTTTTAGAGAACTGAATTACAGTCTGAGGCGCACACAGCGTGCAAACAAATGACAGCATTGCTGTCTCTAGATACTTTTGGGTTTCAATTTGCTTAGGTTTATTTTTCTGTTTAATTACTTCTGTCGAATAATAAAGGAAGCAGACTACATGATGGCACACAGGAATTTCCACTATGGATCGCAGTGGTAGGTCACAGCTGTAGTTGTGATTGCAGCTAGGCGCACCAGAAGAACATACAACAAAATGTGGCATGTGGTGTACTTCATAACTTGTCTCCACCTTAACCTCTTCTGTCTGCTGCTGTTCCTGCCCCTCAGTTGTGAAAACTTACTTTCTAACGTTACTTGTGGTCTTTAATTTGTAACCTACGCTATGCTTTGTGGGCTGTGCTGGTGCACAAATCCTGTGTGTGTGCCAGGTTGAAGCCAACTCCCAGCTGTGCAGATTTGCTCCTGACAGTCTGTGCTGGTGTTGGGCAGTCCACCAGTGATCATTAGCTTGTCTGCTAACATCTGCCACTCCTGTGAGCCAGGCGTGCAGAACGCAGTGCTGACATTTCACAACATTGCAGTGAGCCGAATGGGATTTTAAGGGGCTTGATTGCACCCAGACCATTTGTCAGCTAAGTGTAGAGGCTGTGTGCGTTGTTTTCTCCATCAATCAAGTATTTGTTTATGCAGATATTAGCAGGTGACAGCAGTGCGTTGAAACATGTGCTGCTTTCAGAAGCACCCATACGGGCCACGAGCCTGGCAGTACTGCGGGGGCTGTACACGTCAGCTTTTCCAACTAGAGGAAAAAAACAAATCTATCTCGCAGTGGCATCGGGTATTTTTGCACGTTCGTGTAAACAAGCAGAACTGCGCTAACATCCCACTAACATCCCGAGTGCCCTGGCAGCATCCTCACTTCCGCCCCAGCACCAAAAGCCACCTCAGTCACCTCCTGCTGTGTCTGCGCGGGCTTCTGACACAAACGTTGCTCCGGGCACCTCTTTCTGAGTTGTCACTCACTCCCATGCACATTTCTGACCAAATGTTTCCTTCTCTGCAAAGCTTCATGCCCAGAGCCCAGCAGCCTTTGGCCTTTTCCTGGTTTGGGAGGTGAATACATGTGCTCCTGTCAGCAGCCGGCCGCCAAGCGCTGTGTAGCTGGCAGGTCCCCAGGGCAGGACCGGCTCTGTGGATTTTCAGCTCCCTCCCATTTTCTGCTAGGTTTCTGTGAATTGTGCTTTTTCTTTTAATCCCTTTAGGAGACTAACTAGCTGCTTGCCAATAGGGGGTCTGATACTACCACCCACCTCCGTAGCTTTGTGGAAGCTGTGTAACTTTCTTGTGAACTTAGCTGGAAGAACAAACACTCCTGGACACAAATACATTCAACTGATTGTTTTAGAAATACTTGACCTTATTAATTTCAACCAAAACTTTGCACATGAATTCTGGCTGACTTGCAGCTTTTCCCAGGGCAATGGAAAGTGCACTGTTTTTTTGCACATTAACTGTTCGTCACCGTACTGACCCAGTATTTCATGGAGGTCTGCTGTTGAAACCAGCTCTACCATGATAAAATATGCATGTTTCCCGTGTCCTTTTGGGAAGCGCGTCTGTCCGTGAGTTTCAGTTTGAATAGAAAGGCTGAGTGTCATCAGGTCAAACAGATCTGTGGTCACTCACTGGAAAATTCAGGACTACTCACTGAAAGATCAAATGATCTGGGGCATGCTGTATGTTTCCCCTTTTTTCTTTCCCCAGAGGAAGTACAATCACTGAATTATAGAATCATAGAATGGCCTGGGTTGAAAAGGACCTCAAAGATCATCTAGTTTCAACCCCCCTGCTATGTGCAGGGTCACCAGCCACTAGACCAGGCTGCCCAGAGCCACATCCAGCCTGGCCTTGAATGCCTCCAGGGATGGGGCATCCACAACCTCCTTGGGCAACCTGTTCCAGTGCGTCACCACCCTCTGTGTGAAAAACTTCCTCCTAATATCTAACCCAAACCTCCCCTGTCTCAGTTTAAAACCATTTCCCTTTGTCCTGTCACTATCCACCCTCGTAAACAGCCGTTCCCCTTCCTGTTTATACGCTCCCTTCAAGTACTGGAAGGCCACAGTGAGATCTCCCCAGAGCCTTCTCTTCTCCAAGCTAAACAAGCCCAGTTCCCTCATCCTTTCTTCATAGGAGAGGTGCTCCAGCCCTATGATCATCTTAGTGGCCCTTCTCTGGACCCGTTAATAGAGTAGTTGGATGCTGTTTCCCAGATGGGCATCTTGTGAACGAGTCTCTAAAAGGCCGTCTTTTTAGAATTATTATATCACAGAATTGTGCCTTACAATGTCTTAAATCCCTTTATTTCCTAAATATACAAGAAGCACTTTCTATCTTTGATAAAGGTGTTTTCTAGTGTCTATTATGGTGTTACTAAAAAATCCCAAAACACATTACCATTTAAATGGCCTTAAATGAGGCAGTTATATCATGACTGAAGAACAACAAAACCAAAACAAAGTGCCTCTAATACATAACCCAAACACATATAATTCACAGATAATTCAAGGACCTAGTTAGATTTGGCATCTGTTAATTGGAACCTTAACTGTGCCAAAGCTACAATTGACTTGGACTGTTACTAATGAATTTTTTAAATACATTTTTATGCAAGTTGTCACTATCCAATTGCTGGAAGCAAGGGAGTGCTGGGGAGCTATACAAGCAGTTGCAGCAATGTCTGGGATTAATTGCCCCTTGGCTTGGCTTTTCCAATTGCTCGGTTTTCAGCAACTTCAACAATTTTTTTTTTCACAGAATGGGAGTCAGAAAATAGGAAAGCAATCAAGTAGTTTTGCTTTTGAAGAGCCTCATCTGTCACTCGTTTTCAGCAACTGCTGAGACAGTGATCTCCTTTGGCAACAGCAGAAAGAACCCTGTTCCTAGCTTAGCTGAACTTTGTAACATGAGTGAATTGTTTCTGCCAACCCACTCCACAATATTAATCAATTTTTTTGCTACATCAGGTTTTGGGAGCAGAACGCACAACTGTTTGTGGCAGCTTTGAGGTGGTCTACATCCCACCTGCCAACTCCTGTACTTAGCAGCGATGAGTCAGACCTCCCAAAGTAATGAGATTGCAAGCACTGACTTTTTTTCTTTGCCATCTGTTTTATGAGTTGCCAGGTGACACTCTTAACAGATTTTTTTTAGCTTTTCTTTGTAATCACAAATTTGCACTATTGGAAAATATGAAAGCTGAGAATCTCAGTTAGTTTTACCATTCCAGGACTGGGAGTTTTGAGAAACTGTAAACATCAAGAAATTTGGATAAATTGATGGGAGCTGACAGGACTGCCATGGCAGCTCTCTCCAGCATCTGTGTATGTGCCTGCTGGAGGATGCACATAGCCCTCCAGGGACATCAAGAGGTCAGTACCTGCTGGCCCAAGGACCCTCTTGGACAAGAGAAGAGCAAAGTTACTGTAAATTTCCGTTTTGAAGTCTGGGTTTACTCTTCCCCACGAGGACAAGACTTGTTATTGTGGTAGGACACAGCACAGGAGTGAGTGACAAGTAAATGACAGTAAGGAACCACAGAACAACAGCATGGTCCCCTTTGGAGGATTGTGCAGGATCGCAGCCACTGCTTGCCCTTGTCCTTTGTATTGCCATCTGTATTTGGTGAGGAGCTATGGAAACTACGTCTTCCTCAGCTCTACTCAGTCCCTGACAAAAATTGGTTATTTGGCCCCTACGTAGCAGTACTGTAGAGAGAGATGGTTATTACCTGTTATTGTGATGTACCATGAGAACTGTTACTCTTGGTG
Organism: Pavo muticus; assembly: GCA_016647715.1. Lineage (NCBI taxonomy): Eukaryota > Metazoa > Chordata > Aves > Galliformes > Phasianidae > Pavo > Pavo muticus. The sequence goes on along the minus strand of JACDJE010000215.1, from coordinate 1,382,995 downwards.
TAGGGAAGGTCACGGTCCAGCCTAATCTATCTCTTGTGACTGTGGTGCGGTGTTAATCTGTTCTTGAAAAGAAAATAAAGTAATAACTTGAATTTACTGTCTGGTTGTTCGTGCAGGGATTTACTTGCTCTTCATCAACAACCGTGCAATGTAAGAAAAGCAGTGTTTACAAGACAGAGCTCCTTACTGCATTCAGAGCCGCTTTCCAACTGTTTGTCAAAGTGACTGCAGCCTGCAGAAGGGCACGGGAGCAAATCCTAAAATTAGCAGTAGTGGTTTGCAGTTGTATATTCTGACCCCCTAAGACTCTGTAGCTGGCTCCAGTAAGTAATCCAGCACAGAGGGGTTCTGGTAACCATGTGGAGTTTTTCTGCAATGGCCAAATAGAAGAATGATTGAGGAAAATGTCAAGAGAGAAATTACTCTTGTATTTTACAGAAATAAAGTGAAACGCAATTATCTTTCTAATTTTCTACCTGTTTGCATCACATTTTATATGGATTTTTACCATCGTGATTTAAGTAAATCGAGAATATATTTCTCTGATTTAAAACCTGATTATTTTATCCTAAGGAAGGTTTGTACATCATCTGAATGACGCACATTTTTGAAGCTGCTTCTGTTCTGCTGAAAAGTCATTAGGCTAAGGATGAGGAATAGCATATATTAGAAACTCAGCAGCGTAATTATGTGCAAGAACTCTATTATAGTATTTGTTGATAAACTGCAGTCTAGATCTAGTCCTTGAAGATCCACACAGTATTACTGTGTTGAGTTACTTAGCCTGACTCTTTGCTGAAACCCTTTTCTGTACTGTTATGCTGTGTGGTGTGCTCCCACCCTGTGGGAAATCTAAAGGCAGTGGTCAGAAGAGCACGTCTGTGATAAAACCATTTCCTTTCAGTTTATATTACAGTTTTACTTCCTTTTTCTGGATGTGAACAAGTGAAAGGTGGCAGCTTTGCATGCAACACTCAAACATATTCCTTCCAATCAACCAAGCTAAGACATGGTGAAATCTATTAGAAGAACAGACAAAAAGCTCAACCAAGCGCGTGGTAGCTTAGGCATTTTGCTTGCGATGTACACACGCTCTTTGATCCATCCAGCCGTGTGAAGGCCACAAGCTCTCTTCTGGAACTGGGGGAAGCTGGGAAGTGAATATTTAGAGCAAGATGTGTTGACTCTACAGAAAACTTGATTTCCCCACCCCCGATGACACTTTCACTTTGTATCAGCTCTCTTGCTTATACACGTGTGTGTGCTGCTCCTGCGACTTTCCATCAGCAGCCTGCATGCTTACCACCAGCTGCTGCATGGCTCTGGTGGAAGCGGGTAGGCTGGAAGGAAGGTTGCCAAGGACAGGGCTCACAAACCACATGCAACGTGCAAAGAGAGCTTTAAAGGAAGAGGCGGTCATCGAGCTCTTCTGCTTCTGTTTCACCTGAGGTTTCTGATCAGATGTGCAAGACTTAGATGGCTAGGGTAATGACAGCTTTAATGTGGAGGAAATGAGAAGATCTGAACCTATGCTGAGATTTGCAGTAGGTATCATATTTAGTGTTATCATATTTAGTCTTGAGGAATTTCTAAGTGGCCAGTTGTATGTATTTCTCCCCGAACCCAGTATGAATCCTGCAGCATGGTGAACGTAATCTGATTTCAGAAGACTAAAAAAATTTCAGAGCCAAAACGGGAGAATCTGGCAGAACAGTGGGAGGCCTGTCAGGCTGAAGAAAGCCATTTTTTTCTCAAAAGCTGAGCTACCTTGAGAAAAAACAGGAACCAAACCTGCTACAGGTAACTTTGGTTTTGATGTTATAACTCACGTGGGTTTTTTTTTAAAGTGGCTGGCAAAATTACCTCGGTTCTCAAATCTCAGTAGAACTTAGTCATTGGCTACCGAGGCTGGTAAGAGTAATAGGACCTGACTTTTTCTGGGTATTTTAAAGTATTGAAGATCCACAAATTGTTCTTTTTTGGATTTTTTTTTTTTTTTTGGATATGTCAAACCGTCTTGAATGAATGAATTAGTATTCTCCATCCCCATATGCATTGGTTATAAGACAGGTCTTCGACTTTTGTGAGCTTTAGTTAGCAAAAATTGATTTCTCTGGGTTTTGTTGAAAATTGGGTGTAGCTGATGACATTTGTGTAACTGTTGTTGTTTTAATGGGACAGTAATTAGTCACTTCTCTTTTTTGTATTTGATTTTTCTTGTAAAGGGCAAGCACCATCCCTGAGGCTGGTTATTTTGCTAGAGTGGTAAATGCTAGATAGATATGGTCTTCATCAAACGAAGGCCTTGGGAAGGGGCTGTGATAACTATGTGCAGGTGAAGGAATGTGCTTCTCTCTGTCCCCATACCTGATTTCAAGAATCCTGACAATTGGCTGGTTGATGGGAACAGACATTTTAGCAATTTAGATTTCACTTATGACTAGAATAATTTATGTTGAAGTTTCCTGTGGTGATCTGAGCCAGATGGGCTCTACATGCCTCAAAGCATTCTTTCCTAGGTGACATTGGGCTGCTCTGGTGTCAGGTCTGCCTCTTGCACTGGCAGCCCACAAGCATATGGCAGAAGAGTAGCTGGAGGCTGTTAGTGAGCCCATGCATTTGTCAGCTCAAAGAGGCTGAAGGGAGGTTTAGCTCTTGGTCACCCTGCAGCAGCCATTTGTCTTTTTCTGAAGAGTGGATCAGATAGGGCTGTTTGAGGTAGGCTTGCAGCTCTCCAGAACTTCACGTGTGTTTGCATTTTCTTTGGCAGTTCAGATAAAGGAAACTCCTTTGTGTGGGAGCTTTAACATATGGTTGGGAGTCCTACAAGCACACTACTTGCAAAAGGCTGCTTTGCTGACTTCAGATAAGTCTTCAGCCTCTCAGTGAAAATGTATCAATTTATTTCTTCTTGCATTTCTTAATCCATGGGAGGGATTTTTTACAAGATGAGCCCACGTCACAGACTCTAAGAATTGCAGCTGAATTTTGTCATTGGCTCATCACATGCCTATTGGTAAGCCATCTGCAAAGAAGATAATTGACTGTAATTTGAGATATCTCATCTGAAGGCCTCAATTTCCATTGCCAAGAAAATGAGACTAATGCATATGATACAGGACTATTGTGTAGAATGTCTCTCTGTATCTAACTAGTGAAGAGCTCTTTGCAGGTGTAGAGCGCTTGTTAATGGCTAATGAGCATTATTTAATTGTACTTTCCAGCATTACAACTCCACTGTCCCTAACTAAACCAAATCAAGCTTTATTTTAACCTCTACATAGAGAATAATTTTTCCATCTATAACTGTGCTTAAGTTGCCGTTTGCTCCCATCTGATCTACTTGTGAGCTTTTGAGAGTGACTCAAGTTCAACCTCATCTGACTCAGCTGAGGAAATAGCTCAGATGTTCCTAGACTTCTTCCCAAACATCTTTGCTCACAGTTGCACTTTAAATCCCCATTTTGTTTGACGGAGCGGCTGTCCCATTTCATGCAGTTGAGGGATGAGGGTCTTAGTCAGTAAATAGGTGCAGGTTAAAAAAAATCACTATGTGTCACACTCAGGAAGCTTTTTCAACCGGTAGAGAACAGACATGATAGATTGGTTGGTTGGCTGTTGCTCACCTATTGCAGGTATTGTAATGCTTTAGGCTGCAGAGAGCCTTTTTCTGAAGAAGTGACCAGCTTTGTCAGTTTAGGTGTACCCCAAAATGGCACACACTTCATCTCTGCTTGTACCAAGGCATGACAAACTGGGATAACGTAGTACTTCATTTCTTCTCAGTTTCAGTAGTTGGAGTCAAGTTCATTACTCATTTGCTCAGCACAAGTGTCAGAGCAGGCTGTGTGAAGTAGCACAAAAATACCAATCATTATCTGTAATTTCACTGTGATGTTTATGACTGTGTTTCTCAAAAGCAATTTCCTTTATGAGTCAATTTCATGCCTTACTACGTGCTAATGCATCTTGCTGCTACCTTCAAATGTACAATTTTAGAAGACATTTCCACAAAATTCTTTTCAGTTGCTAAATTTAAAAATTCTCAATATACTCCTATGTGAATGTTACAGGCTTTAGAAACTACAGATCCACTGTGTTTACTTCTAATTTCGTTCTCGATAAATATTCAGTTACTTAGAGCGACATATGATTGATTTCAGTCTGGTGAGGTAGTAACTGCTGAGGCCAGTTAGCAGTTCAGCAAAAGTTCACTTTTTGAGAGGTCACAGAGGAAACAGGTTATCTGAAAAACAGTTTTCAGTAGTTTCCCATTATCTCTTCCTTGCATGTATTTAAGCCTCAGTATTGGTTGTGCTGTGCTGAAATGCTCTCTGCCGGTGTGATTCCTGCTCTGGGTGTATGGTGTGTTCTCACCCATGCCCTTCCAGGTGAGCTTCTAAAGCAGGGGGCAGAGGCCTGACCTCGAGCAGTCTGAAACCACCTTTTCCAACTGTGCCCACTGGGCTTTGCACAGAGCCTTGGTTTCCGTCATCCTCCATTCAGCTGCCCAAGCAGCTCAGCCCTGGGCCCAGGTTTCCTGAAGGTGAGTTGTCTTAATTTCTGTCATGCTTTTTGTCACTTTTCTTCAGTTCAGCCTGGGCTTAAGCTAGTTGATGTTTCTACCGTGGGATGTGGCACAGTCAGGAACCAAACTCAGCTCTTGTGCTGGAGGCTGCTCTTGGCAGTGCCGGTGGATGCCCGGGGTGCCCTGCATGGTTGTGCTATGCCACAGAAAGTGGTGTGCCTGCTGCAGCATTGGGTTTGATCAGATGTGCCCGGAGCAAAATGTGTAATTTATTTAGTAGTGTGAAGTTTGCTTGAATGTGGAGACAGGAGTGGTACGTGTGTGTCAGAGAATGGGAGAGACAAAGGAAAGGAAAAACTTCAAAACTGATTAGGTCAGGCGAGAGCAGAGGAGCTGAGGGGAGGCTTCATGGCGGCTGCAACTCCTCACAGGGAGCGGAGGGGCAGCGCTGAGCTCTGCTCTCCGAGCCTGGTTGCTTATATTGTCTTTAGTCCTGCCTGCTGCACTTGTTAATCAAACCAGAACCTCTCTGTCCACAGTTGAAAATAAACCCATATAAGTCCCCTTACCCCTTACTTAAACATCGCTTTAAAACGTGCCTACCTCGAGCTTCTGGCTGAAAGGACACTATGCTGGCTTCCTGCCAGTGGACCTGCAGCGCTGTTTGGCCTCGCCAGACAGGAGCTGCATTTTGTCACCCTGATTAACAAATGTACTGCTGTATCAATAAGCTACTGCTTATCATGATGTCAGTCTGCACAATGCCGTTGATTTGGCAGACTTTTTAGAAAAAGAATTATAACCTCTTTCCTCGTGATCACTTTATTAAATCCAGATTGATCTTTCATCCAAAATGTCAAGGAATCTGCCAGCAGCTTAGCTATTAATGAGAATAATGACCTGCTGTAAAATAAACAACCGTGAATTAGAAGTGCAGGTCATGTCTGCATTGGCTGACAAGGTCAAAGGAACTTTACTTCAGCTGTTATTAATTCTCATATTTGACAATGACATAGATACCAGGGAGTGTAGGTCCCTGTTAATTGCAATTGAACTTGTGCTCCTATCTGAGTGCCACTGAGACCTCAGCTTGCAAACAGAGGTAGCTTATGGGAAGGCTATGTTAGTAACCCTGGCCCATGAGCATTTCACTCAGCTCCAATTCAAAGATTCCTGCCACTGCAGAGGGGATTGCTTGGCAAATCATACAGCTGTCATGTATCTTCTTAAATTGTATCTGGATGCACTGGAAGGGACCCAGACTGACACCAAGGTGCATGAACACACCCAAGTGAGAGGGTGTCTCCCTTGCCAGATGCTGAGCTAGCTCTGCCAGGAGGGAGGATGGCATCCGAAAGGGGCAGATGGTTGGAGCAGAGAATTCTTCTAAGCTGAGCTATCACTACTAATGAGCCAAAGCCTTAATGCCTAATGAATTAACCAGATACTTTGTGATGGCTTTGTATTCATGAAATCTCTACAAATCCAGCCCTTAAATTCCTAAGATATTTTGATGATAGGATTGAAGCTCCTAACTCTCTTAGACTCATGCAGTGTTGTATTGTATCTAAGAGGCTGTAATTCCATGCCTACAGCTCTGACACAATCTCTTGAAAATGTTCTTGATAAAAAGGGGTGCATGCTCCAAGTGCATGGGCTGCTTATGATTCACAGCAATAATTAAATTATTTTGAAGGTTAAATGCTTAATATTTTTGAACAAACATGGAAGTGAAACTGTGTTAAAGGTTAATGTTCTACTTTTCTATCATAAGAACGAAGGCCATGTTGATAAGATTTTATCTGCCTAAATGACAAGAAACATCCCTATTACAGTACTAGAGAATGCAGGTGAAAGCACAAGTCTTTGCAGCAAGGAATTTCTTTAATTTTTCTTTGCGTAGTCTGAGCTTGCTTCTCAGCTGAATTGGTAGTGCTTTGCAGATGCCCACTGTAGGAACAGACATATTTTGTACCCTATTGCACAGAGCTTCACACCCAACTGGGATTATCCACTATGTGGTGTTTAAATGGTGTTTGTGTTTCATTTGTCAGCTCATAATTCTTCTTATGCACGTACACATGACAAAAGACATGCCAAAAGGATTATCTGCATTTGGACCAGAATGATTAACTAATATGAAAGACAGAGATATCAGCATCATTTGTATTCTGTATACATGCATATGTTAACTAATTTTGTTTTCAGAATAGATACATCACGGCTCTCTGGCTCTGAAATAATTACAAGTCTCAGCTATAGCCGAGGTGTTAGTCACAGTGATTTAGCTCTGCTGGTAATGTCGTGAATATACAGAATATTAACATGGTGTGGGGCAGCTATAGCTGAAGCTGAAGTTGAGTCTTATCTGTGCTGAGTGTCCGTCCTTCCAAATAGCAGCACTTATCTGTCTGTCAGTACTGGCACCTATCTACTCATGTAAAGCCAGGAAGCCCTGTAACAACTGAATCCTTATTTTCAGTGAAAACCACTTTTTAAAAGTGGCTTTCTAAAGCAAGACAGCTATATTCTCTAGTTTTCAAGCTCTTCTGTTCCAGCTATCATGCCTGTCCTCACATGCCATGGTGCCTTTGCACTCTCAACACATTTCAGTTCTGTGCTTAATGATAAGACCAAAATGTGCCACAAGCATTTTACTTTATTACTCTGACTATGCACTTCTACTGATATTTTGGTTTCTTCAGCTTTTCACAAAACAGCTAGCACTCACAGCTTCTTTTATTTTTCCTGTGACATTTGCAGATAGCAAGCATATCTGGAAATGACAGCGCTGGTAGCAAAGATAGGAATTCAGATAAGCTTAAGGACTGCATTCAGAAACCTTTGTGATTGACTTATTCGTAGCTATTCTTCCCTCAGCAAGCTCTATAGTCACCACTACAGACTGGGACTACCTATTTTTAAGAGAAAGGAAAAAGAAAAAAAATGTCACCAAAGATAAGAAAGTTCCTCATTTTCACTTCTGTATGGCACCCTGCACCATGCAAGTGTGTTTTCTTGAAAAGAGACAGAGTGCCGTTCCCCCTCTTAGACAAAGCAGCAACGGAAGGCACAGCGGCAGCTGCACACTTGGTGTTCTGAGCTGTGGCTTGAAGCTGCCTAACCCTCCAATTCCTCATTGAGCAGAGCAGCAGCTAGATTCAGCCTTAGGGTTTCTGCCACCCCGTTGGTGTGCCTGGCTGCTGGTAGGGTGCTGCAGCATGTCCTTGACTGCCAGTGGGAGCTACCTAAATATGGAGATACTATCTGATCACTATGAATTGAAAGAGAGGCTTTTTTTTTTTCTCTAGCAAAAGAGAAGTTTTATTTTTACCCTTTTTTCCACTTAACTTTTCAAAGATTTTCCACATTTGGGTAAGGAGCAATTTACTGAATTTGACAGTGGATGTTCAATTGTAGCCTGTAGCTGGAGAGTTGATGATGTTGCATCTTCAGTGCGTTACATGGGAACAGCGGCATTTATCGGAGTAGAGTGTCAGGGCAGCATGTTTCCCTGTGTTACTTTTTGTAATTAAGGAAGAGAAGAATACCTGTAGGTGGCAATAGCACAGTAGCTGTAGCCAATAGCACAGTAGCTGTAGCCATGTGCCTTTTCTTTTAATTAGTAGCTTGCCATCAAATGCATTTTCTGCAATTTCAATTCATTGAGTAGTATTACTGATACTGAGAACTGGGGTGATGTGATCCCTAACACTGGATTCCGAAATGTAAAGTGCCAAGTTCTCCACGCCCCCAGCACTGCTGAACTTAGGCAGATTCATGGATGGCCTTAGAAATTGAAACATTTCCCTATTTTATATATATATGTATATGTATATATAATAGCATAGTCCTGAATGAAAGCATTCTCTCAGTAAACCGAGTTATGCGTACCTGAATTTAAAAAAATGAAGTTGGTAGGCCCACGTTCCAGCCTGTGGGTGCTCTTCCAAGATGAACATGTGGTGCAGGTGGGTACTGACAGTATGTGGAGAGCAGAACCGCACCTGTACAGTTTTATGAGGTGGCCAAGGGCAAAGTTGTGATGGGAGCACAAGCAGCGACGCTGCCAAAGGCCAGCAATGAGTGGACTGGTGGTTTCACATGGGTTGTTCAATGCCTTTTGGAATACACCCCTTGAACAGCAACACGTCTAAAGTGTCAGAAGTTACTAATTCACTTGGTCACTGCATGATGATGCCTTGGATAAGAGATACTATCTCTGTATTGGTTAAGGGCCAACCGTACAGAAGTACTGTAAACAATTGCACAGATGCAAAGTAATGCAGAGTTCTTAGTTTGCAGCCTGTATCAGTATTTCTTCTGCATTGTTATCAGTACTTGATAGGTTATTTAAATGCCTACTAAAATTTACTTTGGCACAAATATTGTGCATTAAATGAGGCAACATTACCTGAACAGAAAAATCAAAGCTCTCTTTATGGTTCAGTGTCTGTGGTGGCATTTTCCTTAAATTCCACAAGGTGAGGAAGCAACTTACAGCTCGGAGTTCTGGCTGTCCTTAGAAGAACCATTTGTCCAGATTGTTTTTTTTCTGGGGGAGTCTGATGTATGCATTCCAAGTACTTTGCTGGCTGACAGTAGTTCAGAATAAAGATGTCTTCTCTGCAGAAATGTAATCATTACCTTTAGCTGTAAAAGCCCATTGCTCAGGGAAAACTGTCAATGCTTACGTCCCTGTAATTGCACTATCACTTTAACTGGCATTTTAATTAAGGCTCTTCAGCTAATCAGCTCAAAACCCGGGACTACTTGTTGCACACCTGAATTAACAGACTAAAACGAACAAGGTGAAGTAAGCTCAGTGTAAAACGTTGGAGAGTTATCTGAAATTATTTGAAGTTACTTGAAAGACACGCAAGTGCCAAAGTAACGTGACGTTGAAGCCCCCAAGCACAGCTGTTGTGGCTCTGGGAGCAGCAGGTGGGGCAACGACTTCTGCAGCACTGCTTTGCTGGTGGTGGTAGTTCTCCCGGTTGCCGAAACTCAGAATTCCACATCTGTTGATGTTGTTGCCCACACACTTGTAGAGAAGCCTGTGATGGCAGTTTCACACACAGCTGTGATTTATTGCTGTGATTCACTGTACCTGACTGGACTTGTTGTCCTCTCAGAAGGGTAGTGTGTTGTTCTCATTCAGGTATTTTATATCTCCTTTTCATTTCCTTTTGCTCTGAAGCTTCAGATAGTTCAGACCTCTAAGGAAATTTTCATGTGAATTCATTGGTGAAACATCAGAAAAGTTATATTTAAGACTAAGCTTGGAACTGGCATACTTAGACCTTGTCTTTCATTATTGATTCAAAGTTGTTTGAACTATATAGTAACATATGCCTGCTTTCTTTGCAGCCTTAAAGCTTGCAAAGGAACAACATTACAGCCTTTAAAGGTTAAGAAAAATAAGCAGCCAACACAGATTATAGTTTTATAACAGTAGTGGGGGTGGAAACAAGGTTAAAAATCTTTCTGTGAACCAGATATCAGACACAGGTTTCCATTGTCGGGACTGGGAACTCGATGAAAGCATGATGACCTCAGCTGAACTTAATTATCTTGTTGTATAATGACTGTAAAAAGAAAGGGAGAGGCTCAGAAATACTGCCTTTGCTGTTCTTGTATAAGTGCTAGGTGGGGAAGCACTGGGTAACAGGGTAGTTGAAGGTTTTATTTTGTGTGTATGCTTCAAATCTCTGTGTGTGTTTTTTTTTCTTAATATGATATTTTAAAAAGGTTGTGAGAAAACTTCAGACTTGACTGCACAGGTTAATTAGCTTCTGAGGAACACAGGGGCCACCCAGCCCGTGGTGATTGTACTAGACAATATAGATCAGTGGTTTACAGCCAGCAGTAATGTTCTAAAAATATTGCAGTTTCTCAGTTTTACAACATGGGTAGATCCCATGTGTATGCTCCTGGCTTCATGGGTAACATCATGCCATTTATGCTTCCTGTGGTGCCATTCCTGGGTTTGTTGCTGTCCTGTGCTGTGGCAGCCTTCAGAGCGGAGGTTGGTGCTGGGCCACCGTGGGCATGGGGCTGTGGGGCAGCCAGCTTGCTCGCTCTGGCCCTGCTCCAGCTTAACAGAGGGGTGGAGCATGGCCCATGGTGTGTGATGTCTGTCAGAGGGCTTAGCACAGGCCTCTGGGCCTCTTCCCATGGCAGGGTTAATCTGACCTTAGCCCCTCAGCACCTTCTTCTGTGCCTCACCTGGTACCTTCTCAAACTGTTTTCAGGATCTGATGGACACCACGGCCTATGGTAGTGTTCCTCTGGCCAATGTGGGATGTGGAGAGCCTGCTGATGGTGGTGCCTTCTTCAATGAGAAGTGTGTTTACAGCAACAGCAGAGGAAACAAATATCGATAGAAATGGTTTTATGGTTCACAGTTTCATTAATGTCTTCAGCTTTCAACTGAGCTGACACTTCTGTGAGGTAAATGACCCACTGCAGGCTACACAGACATTTCAGATTACATAAAAATTTTAAGGCATCCTTAAGTGTCTGTGCATGCTCTTGGGATTGGAAGGTTACTGCAGATTTCTGTTTCTTTTGCTGTGCGTTTCTTGGGATGAATGCATGGAGGCAGAGGTAGCAGCTGGTTCGACAGGCTGTCTGTGGAGTGGAAAGGCTTTGTCCGTGTGCTAGGTACCCTCCATCCTTGTTCCACCCTGAGCATGTCAGACAACAAATGCCACCAGCTCTCCTGGCTTCTGTCATCTCCTCACCTGGCGTTCTTCTCTGCTTCCTGGAGGCCTCCAAAGCAAACTTCAGCTGCTGGCCCCGTTCCCCTGCCCTCACCCCAGGAGCCAGCCATGTGGAAGACACGGCAGGGCAGGACATACCTGCAAGTCTACTCCCCAGGGATGTGGTGAGTGATGGCTGTTGAGGCAGTGAGGGGCTGCTCTTCTGGTGCCAGGAGGCCAGGGATGATGAAAAGAGTGCTTGCAGCCTTGGCCTCCCGCAGGAAAACTCTGTTCTTAATGAGGCTAGAGGTAAAACACCTGTATTGCATGGTGTTCACACCTTTCTTAGGCTTCCAGTTACCCATATGCATTTTAAGATAAGACTTGACATATACAAGCAGATTGTTTATGTTGGATTCTTTCACTCCAGGGCAGATTTAAAGCTTTGTACCGCTGCATTACAGTGTGCTGACAGATGCAGTGGATTGTCTCAGGCAAGCTCTCGCATGTCTCGCAGCATCACCTACACAGTAGATTGCTGGGTGTTGCTGCCATGCTTAATGCTAGCTATAACTTTCTTGGTGCCCACCTGCTTTTAGCTTCCCTTGAAAAGTGGCTGCTGCCACAAAATAACCCAATTTCTGTTATTATAACATTTAAATGACATAGCATGGTCAAAACAAACCATCTGTGCTGACAAGAATTTTCCACCTGAACACAGTTGAGGCTTCAGCTTTCAGCAGCAGAGGAGACCCAGTTAACAGCATCTATCTGTCTCCCTTACAATTTATTTCAAATTCATCTGAGGCAGCCATCCACTGTCTCCCATCTTTCAGAGAGGATGACAGAAATGAGATTACTTGGAAACTGTCTGAGGGCTGAAATTCATTCTGCGCTGGCACAGAGCACGGAACCCAGTGGGAGCGAGCCGCAGAGGGCTTCTTTTCTTGGAACACTGTCATTTATATACTGTTTGTATATCTTGTATATTTGTGCTGTATTAAAGCACAACGGATATAAACAGCTTACATATACATGCATATGTAAATTAAAAATACCCCTCAGGCTGGTATGTGGGGGGTCCTGTATGTGTCAAGTCTTTCAAGCAAGCCACAAAATCCAAGGACGCAGAAAGATCACGGTTGAATATTAATCAAGGGTTGCAGCGGGGGGACTTTCAGGCTCCCTGGGCAGCAGTGTCAGTGCTGGGGCCATGTCTGAAAGTTAACGCTGTGTTTTTTTTCCCTGTTTTGGTTTGTGTTGGTGCCTCACCTCAGTCCTCAGCAGCTCTTTGTTAAGGAAAGACAGATTAGTGATGAAGTAAAAAGACCAAACGGATTACCCAGTGATGATTAAGTTTTATCAAGTGACTTGTGTGCTATAGCCCTTAGTAATTCAGCAACAAATTGGTTTGCCTTTGAAATAACATCACATAAGAGGCATTGGCTGTCATTTAAATCAACAGCTTGTATGTGCACATTTTGAACACCTGCAAAACAGAGGGATTTCGTTCTCTCTCTCAGGTGTCTCATGATCTAATGAGGTTGGCACATTCTTTGAAGTACTTGCATAAATATGTCAGTATCTTTGCAAAATGCTGTGAAATGTGAGCACACAGAATTAGCCCTGAGCACCCATTGCCACTGATGTCCCACCTACGGGCAGTGGCTGCAGCAGGGGCTGGTACTGAGCAGTGCAGGCAGTATGATCCACAAAGTCTAACAGAACTGTGAGTTCTCATGTGCAGGACTCCCTGCATATCTAAGCAGCAACACCAGTCTGCTGATCAAATCCCTGACAGTCAAAATCACTTTAATTACTATCATTAGATTGGTATCAGAGGAAAAACATGCATCCAGAAACCTAGGGTGTATTTCTGAAATTTCTCATGAGCAACAAACTGCTGTCACATGTATGGCCTTTAGGTAGTTCTTCTGCACTCATTCAATTAAATCTTAGTAAATGGAATCAGGAAAAGCCAGCTAAGAGAAACGTTGTATTTCTTCCCTTCTCCTGAGAGACTGACTGCCAGCTTGCAGCCCACCTATTAGTAAGAAAACACTGCAGCTGCTCGCTGCTAGAACTGCGAGTTTTCATAGAGCATCTCACACCTGTGATTTGGGAAACAATACTGTCATCCCACAATTTATTGCATTTTCTGTCTTTTGATTTGTATATTTATCTACAAATACGTGTATTTCTGCATATTTTGCTTGAGATACATAGATTTGCATGATTAAGTGTGACTGGAGTCTCTATCCAACAATTAAAGGTAGCCACGCATCACAGAACTAGTGGTGAAAAGACTTGTTTTCCAGTTTAATAGTGGCGAAATGCAAGGTTTGATTGCATGCCCCCAGCAGGGCTGTAGTCAGCCACAGACCCTGACACTGCATCTTATTTGAATGGTTCTGCAGACCATGAGAAACTTGTTCCAATTACATGGCTGATTTTTTCCTACTTTAATATTTCTCTACAATTTACTGAACTGAAACCTACCATCAAAAACAGAAGAGATTTGAGAGGATCCTTAGCTGCTGGAAGTTGGTAATGGTCTCAGAAGTCAACAGCTTTGTCCCAATTACAAAAAATCAGCCCAGAAACCCCTACAATCAACATATACCCTGCAGAAAAAGTCTGCTTATTCTGAGGGTCTTTTTGAGACTGCTACATCCCTCCTCAAATTGCTCACTTTCTTCCCCCTGCCCTGTTTTGTTACTTGCTCTTTGTGTAATGCAGCGACCACTTGAGAACAGCTCAGGCTTATGGCAGACCAATAGGAAGATGTGACCTGGCTGTTCCCCTGCACGCTGCCCTGTGCCACAGCCAAACTGCTTGCTCTGCCTAAAAAATGCTGGAAGCATTGGAGAGGCATAAAGAAATGATGTGCATTTTTTGGTGCGTACGCCTGTAGAATGGCTAATGAGCAAAGAAACAATAGCTTGAGCAACATATTTTTAACTTCTAACAGCTCTCTGTCTGGTAATTGATCTTATTTCTGCAATTACAGTGTGATATAAAGACCTGGCAGCAGGTGTTCATGTGCTAATTCAGAAGCTGTGTCCTTAACACCGAAAAACCAAACCAGGGGAGAGGGAGATGCAGATGTGCATGTTGTTACCTGTACATGTTTGCTGCACATGTAGGTGCGTGCAGATCCAGTGGTACAGAAGGAAACGAGAGCTGCAGCAAGAAGTTGCAAGGTGCAAGCAGAAGGGGTGTGAAGTTAAAGCAAGATTTATCACAATTCAGGAGGAAACAGTCAGAGACCTGCTACTCCAACTGGACTGTCACAAGTCCATGGGGCTGGATGAGATTCACCCGAGAGTGCTGGGGGAACTGGCGGAGGTGATAGCCAAGCCGCTTTCCATCATCTATCAGCGCTCCTCGTTGACTGGTGAAGTACCGGAAGACTGGAGGCTTGCCAATGTGACTCCCATCTACAAGAAGGGCTGTAAGGAGGACCCGGGGAACTACAGGCCTGTTAGCCTGACCTCGGTGCCAGGGAAGGTTATGGAACAGATTGTCTTGAGGGAGATCACGCGGCAAGTGCGGGACAACCGGGGGATCAGGCCTAGCCAGCATGGGTTCACGAAGGGCAGGTCCTGCTTGACCAACCTGATCTCCTTCTATGATCTAGTGACCCGCCTGGTGGATGAGGGAAAGGCTGTTGATGTAGTCTACCTAGACTTCAGCAAAGCCTTTGACACTGTCTCCCACACTATTCTCCTGCAGAAGCTGGCAGTCCGTGGCTTGGACAGGTACACTCTTGGCTGGGTAAGGAACTGGCTGGAGGGCCGGGCCCAGAGAGTGGTGGTCAATGGAGCTAAATCCAGCTGGCGACCGGTCACGAGTGGTGTTCCCCAGGGGTCGGTGCTGGGGCCTGTCCTCTTCAATATCTTTATTGATGACCTGGATGAGGGCATTGAGTGCACCCTCAGTAAGTTTGCAGATGACACCAAGTTGGCTGGAAGTGTCGATCTGCCTGGGGGTAGCGAGGCCCTACAGAGGGATCTGGACAGGCTGGATAGCTGGGCTGAAGCCAATGGGATGAGGTTTAATAAGACCAAATGTCGGGTCCTACACTTTGGCCACAGCAACCCCAAGCAACGCTACAGGCTTGGGGCGGAGTGGCTAGAAGACTGTGTAGAGGAAATGGACCTGGGGGTGTTGGTTGACGCTCGGCTGAACATGAGCCAGCAGTGTGCCTGGGTGGCCAAGAAGGCCAATGGCATCCTGGCTTGTATCAGAAGTAGTGTGACCAGCAGGAGCAGGGAAGTAATTGTCCCCCTGTACTCAGCTCTGGTGAGGCCGCACCTTGAGTACTGTGTCCAGTTCTGGGCCCCTCACTGCAAGAAAGACATTGAGGCCCTGGAACGTGTTCAAAGAAGGGCAACAAAGCTGGTGAGGGGTCTGGAGCACAGGCCTTATGAGGAGCGGCTGAGGGAGCTGGGATTGTTCAGTCTGGAGAAGAGGAGGCTCAGGGGAGACCTTATTGCTCTCTATAACTACCTGAAGGGAGGTTGTAGTGAGCTGGGGGTCGGCCTCTTCTCTCGTGTAACTGGTGATAGGACTAGAGGGAATGGTTTCAAGCTGTGCCAGGGAAGATTCAGGCTGGATATTAGGAAATACTACTTCTCTGAAAGAGTGGTCAGGCACTGGAATGGGCTGCCCAGGGAGGTGGTGGAGTCACCGACCCTGGAGGTGTTCAAGGAACGTTTGGATGTTGTGATGAGGGATATGGTTTAGCGAGAACCATTGGTGATAGGTGGATGGTTGGACTAGATGATCTTATAGGTCCTTTCCAACCTTAGTGATTCTGTGATTCTGTGATTCTGTGATCACAGTGCAAACAAGCTGCTGAGAATCTAGCTGTGTGCGTGCAACCTGATATTTTAGGGTCTGCTAATCTCTTCTGGTTTTAAGTCACTTATATGATTTTGATAGATGAGCTGAAGAGTCTTGCTGAGAGCCATTACTTAGCAGTTGTTTGTTTTTATTCTCGTCTTAAGAAGAGGATTCACTTAAAAGTATTCACTTTAAAATGCTTAGGTATATTGTTTAACTTTTAAGTGTTTACTCTGCTTCCTGTCTGCATTCACTGCACAGGAATGCAAGATATCTCTGCTGGTTTCACTGAGCTCATCTACTTCTTTTCTGCATCAGTGAAGCTGAGCTGTGTACAGATGTGCCCTTATTTCTTACTACTGGATGCCTTAGAAAAATAAGTACATTATGGTTTGAGGGACTGACCAGGCAAAGTCCAGATAATGAGAGGAAATTTCCATACCAGTAGCACGAGGAAAATGTAGATAGATTTAGTGAAGCATCCCCCGAAGAAGACACATTTTTAGAGAACATGGGGGCATAGTTTTCCTGCTGGGTCAGTTATTTTGGTTATGAATAAATGTTTTTCCCTTCCTAACAGATCAGATAATTGTTTTGAACTATTACCTCAGACACTTTATTTCCACAGATGTTCTAATGCCACATTTGCATTTTTCTCGGTCCTTCAGGCAGCCCTATTAGTTTTCATCTCTCCTTCATCATAATTTCAGCAGCTGGCATTGCAGTCCCCAAGAGCTGACTTTTCCAGATATAATTGCTGATCTCAAGTTCACCAGAAGAATCACTCTGATGCTTCCTGCTAGGTTTTTGCTTGGGTGAAGCTTGTTTTCTTTCCAAGGCCCTAATGGAACTGTACTACTTTTGAAGTTCTCTTAGGAAAGGGGTAAACAGTTCATTTTGGAGGGAGTTGTTTTGACGTGGCCATGCTGCTATGGTTGACTATACATAGATATTTGCTGGCTTACCATTTGTCTGTATCCTCATTCCTTACCTTTCACAAGAATAATTAACCTCTGTAAAGATCCACAGATCCGCATAAAGATCAGTTTGCTTGTTGATGTTAAGAGTCTGGGTACAAATATACCCAACGTGCTGTGCCACAACAAAACCCATGGCAACTAAGAATGTGAATTCCTGATCAAAGTCCTCACTCCTGCCTTCTGCAGGACCTTGTTATCTCCCTGCCCACAGCCAAATCAGGCCTGCTGCATGAGGAGCTGTGTAAAACAAATCCCTCTCTCTCTTGCTATCCAATAATGTATTTTCTTTTAACAGAGGTAGTTGTCACCTGTATCAGCTCCCTGACCAGCTCAACAATGCTGCACCCAAATTACAGCCCCACCTCAAGAGTAAAATATTAGACCAACCACAAGCAGTAGATGTATATCTCTCCGCCATGATAATGCATATGTATGTAGCATTACAGGGTACCAACTTGATCAATTCTACACACTAATTCTGAAGCAGGTGCACCCCAGCAGTCATTGTTTTGTGTTGCAGCTTAGGAGCGTGACATAAACACACCCCCGCCTGTGTTATTGCTTGAGGGCAGCCTCTATGGGTTGCTTCCAGGTCTATAACCATAATGGGCTGTTTGTGTTTATGGCCCCAGTGCCATCCTGTGCCTGCGGCTTCAGGGCCGCTGACGTCATGCTGCTGGGAGCACCTGCAGCTCTGGTGGCCCTGCGCAGCCCGCCTTTATCTGCATGGGGCGGCACATATAGGGTGAGCCCGCTGGCAGCCGTGCGTTACTGCTCTCTGTGCAGCTCCTTGGCACTGCAGGTATGTTCCCCACAATTGCTTTGCTTCATAGCCAAGGCGGAAGGGTTCCCTTCAGCTTAAGCAAATCCTCAAACCATACCTAGAGTTTCAGCAGCACAGAACGGAACTGCTGGAAATTGTAGGTTTTGTTAATGAGAACTTGTGATAACCATGAAAAATGAAGCTTTTTTTCTCTTTAAAAAAACCACTAACTTAATTAAGAGTATCTTTTCTGTTAAGTTTTCAAATGGTGAAAAGCTTGTGATACATTTTTTCGTAAGACAGAAAACATGAGGAAATACTTTGTGTAGAAAAAAAATCAACCTTCCATGGGAAGAAGTGCACGATTTTGGTGAGTGTTGGTGAAGATTACGCTCCTCTGTTTCATAGTTGTATCAGACCTGTTTGTCTGAGGTGCTGAAGATTGCTGGACCTGTTGAGTGTCAGAGCAGTGCTGAGGTGTGTGCTTTCCCTTCCTATCACAAGCTGTGCAGCACTGGCTGCTGCTGAGCAGTTTGTATGCATTTGTGCAGCATGCCTTCTCCTCAGCTAAAGCTGCTGGCTAACAAGCTGCCTTGCCTCATCATGATTTTTATGTGTCTGCTCACTAGAAGGCTTAATCCCTTATGATATATGCCACGTTGCTGTTAGTGATTTTATGCTGCTATTAGAGTTTATATATTGCTTTAATGCTTTCTAATAGGACTCCTGATTGCAAACGTTTCAAAGCCTACGTGTCATAATTAATCTTTATTAGCTGAATTGGAAAGTTGGAGTACTCAATTTCTCCCCTTATAATACTTCAAATAAAATTGTTTATAAGGTTGTGTGTGCATGTGAAACACACAAACAGAAATTCAAGGAAACGTAAAAGAACAGTTTTGCTATTAAGCCTGTAATTATTACAGTTTTCTTCTCTGTTTTGGCTAGTGAGATTCCTGTTGATAATGGCATGCCTTTATACTAGGCTTATAAAATCTATTTGACATCTGTTAAATTGTTGGCCTGAGGTGGTTACAAAAAAGAAATGGGAGCTGCTTGTAGCTCGAGCAGAGGCAACTCCCTGCCACTGTTCTGGATCAGACCAACCCTAGCACTTCTGCTATAATCGCTTTTTTAAGGCAGGAGGAGACAGCCTCATCTTGAGGCTGGCCAGTGTGGGGCAGGGCTGCAGCTCCACATGCCCCAGGAGCACAGAGGGTGCTGAGGGCATCCTCTGTAAAGCCCTTCAGTGGTGCCGGACTGCTTGGCACCCAGGCTGCCCATGCTGCTGCTGCCTTAGAACACTCTCACTGTCACGAGCATGCTTTATCAACATGGCTCTACCAGATAAGAAGGTAAAGAAAAAGAAGGCCCATGCTTCATGGATTTAACTTGAGTAAGAAAAGCTGAGTTACAATTATACTGGGAAAAAAATATCTTAGTTTTGTTCCAGAAAATCATATCCCTATATGGCAGTACAGAAATTCTTACCGGTCAGTGTTGCATCTCCACCATTCCACTTCCTAGTGATCTAGTGCTGTAACATTTTCCTTTCATGGAACTTAAAGGAGAAACTCCCATGAAATGCTGGGATGTCTTTGGGACACAAAGATGATGATGGGCCTGGGGCATCTCCCATATGAGGAAAGACTGAGTAACCTGGGTCTGTTCAGCCTGAGGAAAAGAAGACTGAGGGGGTATCTGATAAATGTTTATAAATATCTAAAGGGGGGTGGGAAGCAAATGGATGAGGCCAGGCACTTCTCAGTGGTGTGTAGTGATAGAACAATGAGTAATGGCCTAAAACTTGTACATAGGAAGTTCTGTACTAACACGTGAAAGAATTTCTTTACAGTAAGGGTGACAGAGCACTGGAACAGGTTGCCCAGAGAGGCTGTGAAGTTTCCTTCTGTGGAGATATTCAGGACCTGTCTGGATGCCTACCTGTGTGATCTATTGTAGGGAACCTGCTTTAGCAGGGGGTTGGACTCAAAGATCTCTTGAGGTCCCCTCCAACCCCTGCAATTCAGTGATTCTGTAATTGTAACTCACGTTGCTACAGTTTCCAAAATAATTGTAAAACATACTACTGCTCATATATTCCTGCTAAAACTCAGCTCCCAGGGATGGAAAAAACAACCATAAAACTGTGTGATATCTCATACATTTTATTGCTTGTAGAAGAACAAAGTAGAAGACTTAAATCTCTGACTTCTCAGACTTCATCGAATCACAGAACCGCAGGGGTTGGAAGGGACCTCAAAGCTCATTTAATTCCAACCCCCTGCCATGAGCAGGGCTGCCAATTTCACATTGAATAAGAGCTTATGGATTTTTGGTTTTCAAAAGGTCCATAAGGGTATGAGTATATGTTAAAAATTCGGTTCTATTTTTTCTACTTAAAATATAATATTTCTCATACTGTTTTTCAGCATCTGCCAGATGAGATTTAAACACAGAAATCTTGCTGTATCTTAATCTAAATAATTATTCCAGTAGTCAAAATTACATCATTCTGATCCAGAAAAGCATATAAGTGTGCAGGTGTCGCAGTTTGATCTTGTTAAGAATGAATACTTACATGCAAGAAGTTATGAAGATCTATAGTGCAAAGATCTATCTTTGGAACATTGGTAGCAAGTGAATTTGCTGTGAAATATGTAGAAATATGTGATAAAAGCTTTGCATAACTAAGCAACTGGCAAAACTTTAGATAGCAGATCTGAGTTTTATCCATAAGAAGCATTATAAAATGAAAGTAAAATGGTTTTAATACCTATCTGCATTACAGCTGAGGAGCAATTACAGCAAATACTTTATTTTATGGAAACTATTCTGTAGAATTATATAGTAATATGTAGTAATAGCCCAGAACCTGCTCCTTGATAAATTACTGTATTCAGGTGAGTGAAGGGAAAGTACTGGTCCATACCTACAAATGATGAGTCGTAACAATTTACTTAGCCTAATGCATACTGTCTGTGTTGTGCTGTAGGGCTTTTGTGTGTCTGTCTGGTCGGTTGTTATTTTGTTATTTGCTGCCTTTAAGACATTTGTTGTGAAAATCAGGCACTTGGAAAATGTATGCCAATTAAACAGAATGACATTTTGGCTTTCTGCTTAGTTGAGGCTATTTCAAGTCCCTGTCACCCAAATCTGAGCTAAATGTCACATGTTTAGGTCTGGCACATGGAGAAGTAAATGGAAGGAGCTTTCTGTTTTCATTACACTCATTTTAAATGGGCTCTTAATCATATTTATCTAACGGCTTGTATTAATGCCTGATAACATACCAGACAACGTGCTTAACACAGGTCACTACACACATAGTTTTAAAGGAGAGCTTTCATGCTGCAGTGAACTAGAGTTAGCAGGACTTCAGCTAGATGAAGTGTAGGTGATCGGTCGCCTGATGGTGGAGAGAGAACCTGAACTTCGTGCTCCCATCATTTGCATGTCTGTAAATAGAGAATGACTGTAGTGAAACCCAGAGGGCTGTGGCAGTTTCCATGTTGTAACATGTCTCACCAGCAAGAAGTGTAGGCGTCCTTGTCTAATCGTTAATTTTTCTGTCCTCTGGTAACCCATCTGTGTTTTCTGCCTGATTGGCAAAGGAGTCCTGCTCCAGCGTTTGACATTGTCTGTTGATATGGAAATAATTGATGCCACACATTTAGCATGACTTACTTAATGTATACGGGGTCACAGATGGGCAAAGCACTTCATAGGCAAATAGAATTGGCAGGTTCCTGTCCAGTACAACATACAATCTGTGTGCAATCATCAGCCATACACAAAGTTGGGGTGTCTGAAGCTGCAGCTAAACAGCAGTGCGGTGGAAGCTGTGGTGCTATTGTATTCACTTACAGTGCCTTTAGGAGATCAGGTGTCACTACCCAGCTACAAACACTTCAGGGGGGCTGCATGCTTTTCTCTGAATGGAGGGTGGGGGTGGCATGCCCTGAGCAACTGTTGTTATCATGGGCTATGTCTGAGTTTTTGGCTTGTTCGTTTCAGTTTGGGATAGAAGGTCTCACTGGCACAACCTCTGGCACAGTGTTTTGTGTACAAGTTCACATTCACGTTTTGGGAGGGTGTGCACCTGTATATGGCAGCCAGCTCTGGCTGACAGTCCTGCATACCCCATGGCAATGTCAAGGTGGCCGATCTGGGATGAGCAGGTTGGATTTGCTCATTCCCAAGTGAGCTCCGAACCAGATATTGTGAAGCCAAAAACAATTTGTACACTGATGAGCAGCAACCATTTCCTTTGCCCAAGGGAGAATTCTGTACCACGTTGCCTCTGCAGCATGGGTCATCTTTGCGGTAAATAGCTGGATGCCAGGCAATTTCTTGGCTATAGAGAACAGCTGTTATTTCAGTCTGCTAAAAAGGTGGCTATTGGTGATAGCATTTAACGTGCAAAACACTGCCACCATCCTGTAGGTAGCTTGCACTATCGCTGTCAGCAGCAGCAGAGGGGAATTATATAGCGGCAATTTCCTTGTCTGTACAAGGACAGGGCAAAGAAGGAAGGGGGAGGACTTCTGCTGCCCTCAGCTGGAATTTTTCACGTGCTTATCTGTCCTTAATCCTCTATCAATACATTGCAGTGATAAACAGAGACAGTCCTAGGTTGGGAGTTTCGGGGTGTACAAAACGGATACTCTTGGAGTGTACATGGCTGTCAGATCCTGAAAGTGTATTAAAAAAAGTCTATATGAGGAGAGGGGGAGGGGATCTGATTGGAAGTTTTTAATAGATATCTGAATGTTTGTCATCGTCAGAGCTTCCAAGTGATGTTCAGGCTGGCAAAGCAGCCTGTCAGTCATAGTGTGATCCCTTGCAGGTTCATGTTGGTACAGGCAGACCGAGTACCTCCTTTCCTGCGAGTGTGAGAGACTCATGTTTTGGCAGCAGCACTGGGAGCAGTGACGCGTGCTCATGGATAACCTACGCCACTCAGCACCATCCCGTTTGCTGTCAGATTTAGAAATGGCACTGGCAGGCTCTCATCTCATCAGACTTCTCTCTGGAGACTGGTTGTGACAAGCTTTTGGAAAATGTTTTGGAGGCAGTGTTGAAAAGTCTCTTGTAAGAAGCCCCGGTATCCTGTTTAAGTGTACAGATGTTATCGCTGTGAAAAAAGGGACCTTCATCTTCTTCCTGAGTGAGCCTTTGCCAACTTATACTTAGCACTTTATGTAAATTTTGTCCCAACATCATCAGAACACAACATTTAATAATAGCGTTTTTAATTCTGGAGGGCTCAAGGTCCTGCACAAAAGATAAGTGCTGTGGTTTTCCTTTTACAAATGTGGTAGTGGAAGCCCAGAGAAGTAAGCTGCCAAGGTTTGGATAAAGAACAGAGCCAAACCTGCAGCCAGTCTCCTAATTGATTGGACTGTGGTGCCCTTCATCTCCATAAAGGTTTTCTTTCCTGTGATACTTACTTCCCCGTGCGTGCAGAACCCCATCTATCAGACTACTCTGTGAGGAGCTGGACTTAGCTCAATAATCCCTCTGCGCTCAGTCACCACTGCCACTTCTTCTCCCTCAGGGGCCTATGCGTAAGTCGGTCCATCTTATCAGTGTCTCCCAGACGGAATGGCTGTGACTGTTGCGTGGGGTCATGCGGCAGGAAACGGATGGCAAGGATGCAGCTCGTGCAGGGGGAGCAAGGTGGATGTCTCATGCTTTGGTCACTGCCTCTGCTCACCCCCCAGAGCTTTTGTTTTCCTGAAACAGGATAATGCGGTCAAACGCAGCACTGATGTCTGCTCCGCTGTGTGCCACGTATGGTGCTATATGCCCTTGTTCTGTCATCCTAAGTTTAAACAGACCTTCCATTCCTAGCTTGCATGATTTTTAAAAGGTCACTTCTTTAAGAAGACCAGCAAAATAATGTAAATATCAAGAGTTAATCACTGTGAGTAGTGCTGGTGTCCTGATGCAAGGAAAAGCATTGGAAAAGGATGAAAGGATGCCGTGCCTATAAGGACAGCTGGGCAGTTGGTCTGTGAACCATTTTGAGAAATCTGAACTTTAAATTGGCACATTGGATGGCTGGGATGATTTAACAGTTTTATCATTAACTTAAACCATAGAAATGAATGTAAAAACGACTTTGTCAGAAGAACAAAGCAGTGAGAGAATTCTCCTATGGGCAGCCACTTCTACCTATTTACTTTGAGCTCAAGTTCCTGCCCATATTAGGAAGTGTTTGCCTTAGTGGATGGAAGGTTCAGTTGGGAATAGGTGCAGTGTGTGGGAAGAACATTTATCCAAGTCTGTGGGCTTTTGAAAATGACAGTGAGAGGAAGTGTCTGTTGAGGCTGTGGGAAGTACTGTGCTGGGCAGTTCTGCAGGCAGTCCTGTCTGCTTTGGAGTGGGGAAGGAGAGCCGTGCAAACCAGC
The DNA here is from genome assembly GCA_016647715.1 of Pavo muticus. Taxonomy (NCBI): domain Eukaryota; kingdom Metazoa; phylum Chordata; class Aves; order Galliformes; family Phasianidae; genus Pavo; species Pavo muticus. Next base: position 1,358,756 of record JACDJE010000215.1, on the reverse strand, counting down.
TCTGTGTGTGAGAGGAGGGGAATTTGCCTGTGCTTGGCCGAACAAACCTCTTCCTAGAAGCTACATTAGGAGTGCTTTCTTTGTATATATGTTTGTATTCGTGTTAATACTGCTGTGACCAAGCACACACGATATTCTCCCAACTATATATTACACGCTCCTAGCTCTCTTCCTCTTGAAGAGAAGTTTCATCAGTTTGTTGATAGCCTGCTGGTATTATTTAAATAAAGCTAATATTATTTAAATAAAACTCTCAGTTTTTGAATAAACTGTGATTTACAGGAAGACTTGCATTGCTAAAAAGCCAAGCAACTGAAGCCCTTTACATGTCCTTTTTCCAAATTATCCTCTCCATGCTTTGATCAACTGTGTCTGGCAAGGCTCAAAAAGAAGTCCTGAAGGTTTCTGAGGTAGTAAGGATGTTTCATCCTATCTGCTGGGAACCACACAGTCCCCTTTGGAAACTGAAATTATCACTTCAGTGAAAACCCCAAACCCACAACATTTGCCTGTTTCGTTTCCTACTGACCTTCATCTCCCGAGTTCCCAACCCTCTGGCATATTTGGAGTCATGAATTAACTTTCATGTCTGAGCTGAGGGACTGAAGAAACCCAGTTCCCACTTGAAAGCTTTTTCCTGACAGCCTTCCAAGCTCAGCTGTTGTTGTTAGGTATGTAAGAAGTATAGGAAGAATGACAAGTCATCACGTGTGTGCAGGTAGCTTGCGTGGGTTTGCTTGCATGATTACTGCACAGGGAAAGTACCGCTTCCCGTAGCATACTCACCAACTGCTTAGTTGGTCTCTGAATTTTAAATAACTTTGGGCAATCCGATGTTGGAGTTGAAGAAGAAACACCTGCCAAGAAGGTTATTTCTAGGATGCATTTTTTTCCTTTGGAATGTCAGGTCTTAAATTTTTGAAGGCCTCACACAGTGAAAACAACAATAATATGTCAGATAGTAATGTCAGATAATTTACCTCTGATAGTAGATTATCTCATAGTACATAGGATTCAAATTAAAAAAACAAGTAAATATCAGCAGATATATTGATAAAGGCAGCAATCCCCTCAGTGCTGTTAGCTGTGTCGATATATGTGTGTTTATGCAGGCACGTGCCTTGGGACTGTTGCTGCCTCCAACTAGAGAAGGCAAGCAGCGTGACTCACACTGAGCATCCCAACAGCTGAACCTGAGGGTGAGGTCCTGCTGGGCCCATCTGATGGATATCCAGGATCACTTTGTGTAACAACATAGAGACGGTGACAAGTATTCTGCTTAGCCCAGAAAAAAAGACTTCCTCACTACAATTTTCTGAGTGATTATAGGAAGAGTATTCTGCTTACACTTTTCTGTAGTTTAAAATGCGTTGTTATGCATTTAAATATATTCCTCGTGTAGCTATTCTGAAGATCACAGAATGGTTTGTGTTGGAAGGGAGCTTTAAGATCATCTAGTTCCAGCCCCCCTGTTATAGGCCCATCCAGCCTGGCCTTGAATGCCTCCAGGGTGGGTGTATCCACAGCCTTACTGGGCAACCTGTTCCTGTGTCTCACCACCCTCACAGTAAAGAGTTTCTTCTCAGCCCTTAGGAATTTAAGCACAGGCTCCTGCCCTGGGAGGCATTTCCCCGGGGAAGGTGCGCTGCGCACAGGTGTGGCTCGAGGCTGCCATACACTTGAACGCTGAAGGATTTATCTCCCGTGTATAATGGAGACCGAAACGTCACCAGTTGCTGCAGTCCACCACTTCGGAAAGCCGAACGCGGACGATTCAGTTGATTCGACAGACTGCGTGTGTTTCGCGCACAGCCCCGGGCAGCACCCAGCCGTGCCCGGGGGCTTCGCGCTACGGCACATCGCCAAACGGCGCCGCCGGTGCTGCCCCACCTTCTCCCCTCGGGCCTCCGCCCCTCTCCACTCGAGGCTGGGAGGGCCCCGCGCTCTGAGGCGCCGCCTCTCCGTCGCGCCGGGCTGCCGAGGGGTTAATCCGGGTGTGCCGGAGGAGAAGCCGTGCAGCCGCGCGCCGCCCCGAGGCGTGCCCGTCCCTCCCTCACGGCGGCGGCAGCGGCACCGAGCCCTCAGTGCCGGCGCTGGGCGGCCGCTGGCGGGACCTCTGCCCGGACTCCTGCCCGGACTCCTGCCCGGACGGAGCAGGAGCAGCAGCAGGGGAAGAAGGAGGAGGAGGCGCGGCCCCGCGGCGCGATGCCGGGCAGCGACACGGCGCTGGCCGTGGACAGGACGTACTCAGACCCGGAGCGGCACCGGCGCCGCAAGACGAGGGTAACGCGCGTGGGGGTTCGGGGCCGAGCTCGGGAAGTTTTGTGCCGCGGTGGCGGGCTGTGAGGAGCAGCTCCGACCCGCAGCTGCCTGCCGGGGGTTCCCGGTTCGCGCTGCGCCGTGCTGGAGCTGGAGGGATGTGAGCTTTTAGCATGCGCTTCTGTGCCGTGCTCCTGATCCTGAGCGGTCGCTTGTCAGTAAAAGAAGATGGAAAGAAACCGGCTGTTGGCATAACAGAAACCGACACGCGATAGAAACTAGTGGGAGGTGGGAGGGAGAGAACTTAGGCACCGGCTGCAACAGCGCTACAACGCTGGTGATTTCGGGAGCTCCGTCTGCGGGTCCCCGGGCTCGGGCTAGCGCCGCGCCGCTCCTGGTCGCTGACCTGTGGGTCGGTGAGTTCATCCAGCAGCCGAGCACCGCGGCTGCCCTGCTCCGGAGCCTGCAAGAGGGCCGGGCTCTGCCCTGGGGCAGACACGAAGGTGTATCTGTGTGCCCTGGGTGATGGCACGCGCTTAAGCGTGTTGCCGATGTGCCGCTGCGTGGGATAGTTTTTCTTATGGTCTGCTGGCAAGTTGAGTTTTATTTTAGTATTATTATTATTATTGTTTTATTCATGTAACGGATGCTACCTGTATTGACAACTCCCTGCTGTGGTGAGGGCAGGTGGCTCTTGGGAGTCTGTGTGGGCTTGGTTTCTTCCTCCATGGCTCAGCTCCAACAGGTGTAAGGCATACACTCCTTCTGGCTGCACACTGCAGGACTTGGGGTTTTTCTCTCTTCTATCCGTGGTGTTCTCTCCATCCCCTCCCAACCCATGAATTAAGAGTGCTGAAAAGGTGTGCTGCTGATTGTTGCTGCGTAATGAAATGGTTTAAGATAAGGAAGCCTACACACTGTAGCTTTACTACTGAAGTCTAGAATGCTCTTCATACCGCAAGCTCAGTGTGTGTGCTACTCATAACCTGGTTACAAATTGCATGTGTATTTCCTTTCTTTTTCTCCTTATGAGCTGAACTAGTTAGTTTTTTTCGTTGTTCTTGCTGAATGAATAATGTGCTATCTAACTTAGTGTGGCTGTAGAAGAAAACTGCATGCCTTCAAGGCTGATTTGGGGCATGTATAAGAGCTAGAACGGGAGTTTCCACTCTATAGTCCAGCTGATCTGCTTAAAAGCATAAGTACTGTGGCAAACGTGGTACTGTTCATTATACCTGCATTTGGAAAAATAGTAATAAAAAAATCTCACTCTTAAGACAATGTCATGAATACATTGGGCTTTGGTCTAATTTTGAGTTTCATTTCATCAGGCTTAACCTCTCCTTTCCTTCCTGCAACCATGGGAATCGGAAACATAACCCTTTAACAAGTTCCTAGAGCCCCATGTAATTGCGTTGTTCTGGGTCTGCACTTTAAGGGTTGTGTAGGCTCCATGGAACTTGTAATATCGTTGGCAGAGATGGAAGCAGCAGGCTTTGTACTCCAGATGATGGCAAGAGCCGGCATTGAGTACGTTTGTGCTTATTAGGGACAAATAGGATGTTTTCCTGGGTAACTTCATCATTCCTCTTGCTGCTTTGACCAGAGGGACAGAAATGGCCAGGCACTGGAGCAGCAACAATTGGTGCTATTATGTAGGAAAGAAGCAAGAAAGAAGGATGCTGTTTCTCTCTTAGAGACTGAACAAAGAGCGTCAGAGCAGCTGGAGTTGAAGCTGCAGTTCTCAAACATTCATGGAGAAAAACAACACAGGGAATGAACACAGCAGCAGTGGGAGGGTACTCTGAGAGCCCAGGCAATCCGGGCAGTGCTTGTGTGAAGCAGTCTTGGAGCTGCCTCCATCAGCGCAGTGGAGACAGCGCTTAGTAAATAGGGTGAGGTGCATTTTATGTAGCTTGAGGAAAAGAGGAGGCAAAGTAGCTGCTGGACCTCTTAGCCTGATTAAAATAGGATACCGAGTCTGGTTTTTGGGAGGGTAGGTTTTGGAGGACTTAGCCAGCCCTATGGGTTTCTGCCTGTGTCCGTTATGCCCATCTAAGGATTTTTCACATAAGAAAGCAAATCCTGCTCTATGGATGTTGAAGAAGACCGTCCCCAAACTGCTACTGTATACACTGGAGAAAGGCATCACCAAATTCAGTTTGTAGAAGTGCTAGAGCAACTTACCATGAATATAGCCTTCTGAGGGGGGAGGAAAGATCTTACAATTCCTGCTGCTGGTCTAAAGCTCCTTCAGTGTAAGGCACCGGCTCTGTTCAGCGCCTTCCTGTTCAAGGCCACTTGAAGTATGATTTCCTGGGCTCTGCTAACAGCTCTCCAATGAGCTGTGTTACATTTTGTGCAAAGATCTCAGCATCTGAAAGAGAGAAGATGCTTTAATGAGGAGCAGCCGTGTCATTCTTAACATATGGAGAATTACTGCTGCCTGAGGAGGCCAAGAACTTTGAGGAAGAGACTGGGGTTCTGCTCCCCTCCCTGGCCAAGTTGTTGGGGAGGTGTGCATGGCAGCACCGAGTGGGGCATAACACCACTTCAGTCTGCTAATTTATGCCTCGTTGTGTTATCGTGTGTTTCACGACTGCCTGTCGAGGCCCTGTTAAATCTCTCACCTCTGAGTGCTCACCAGGTTGTCCTGTTTAGACCTCAGAAGCCTCTGTGTACTTTTTTGCTGCTGATCAGAGCTCTTCAATCTTGATTCCTTAAACCCTTTCAGAACAAGCGTCCTCCACAATGCATCAGGATTATCAGTTTATACATGTGGCCTTGTAGAGTAAAAATCCTCTTCTAGTACAACTGAAACACGAGTTCCTGCACTGCATCCCATTGTAAGCCTATGCAGCGATGCATCCTGCTTTTAGCCAGTACCAGATGCTTTAGACAGAGATGCAGAAAGCCTTGGTTGTGTAATGTATGGTACATTGGATCCTGTTCAGAACTCTCCCTCAGTAGTGATAGTTTTATATTTGAAATGGTAATAATTACTTCTTCATTAAAAAAAAAGTCTCACCTGGAGCAGATGTGGATCTGTGGGGGTTTCTTTTTTGTTAACAAATGGAGATCCTTATTTTCAGCCTTCCTGTGTTTTCAGCCTTAGTGAGAATAGCAGTAGAATCATTGCTAGGGGGGTGAAATGATTCTTGCGTGACTGTACCAAAAAGAAGGCTGAGATTAGAAAACAAATTAAAGAAGTCCAGGTTTCCACTTGTTTTCTCATATTCTAGCAATAAAAACCGTCCTTTGAACGTCTCTTCCTTTTTTCTCGTGTCTCTCTTACGATCCCTCCCATTCATTTTGCCTATAAGCGAGGCAGACTTCTTAATAATCTCGCCTCATATGGAAGTCTTTCTAAGCCTCTAATCACTTTCATCATCTGTCCTAGGATTCCCTTTATTTCTTGTAATCTTTAGTATATTTAGAGGAAATAACATAAAGGGGCTTAGAAAAGATTATTATTATTTTAAACAACAAAAACGCACATACAAAAATAAAGAAGCCCACAAAACCAAAACACCACAGTTTCAGGAGAAACAGAGATTTATTTGATGCTCCTGGTGCTGCTTTCAGTGTGGGGTCATGCTTATTTTGGGCTTCTGTAGCTTGTAACCAAACCTCCAGATATTTTGTGCTCAAAGAACTTGTGTGCTTTTCCCAATTTCCTCTTTTTTGGCGTAAGATGAAGATAACTTGATGAGACAGAACGTTGTTCAGACCTTCAAGCATTAGCTTTAAATCCACAACCTATCTAGAAATCTATGAAACCTGTCAGATAGTAGGCTACGTGATGCAGGAGTGGTGGGGATAAGAGAAGGAAGCCACAAGTGAGGTAGGACCTCCAAAAGACAGACTAGCTGTGTGGAACTGAAGATTGGCCCGGTTTGTTTGTGTAGAACTAGAGTCCGGTTTTGATTATTTAGTCACTGCAGAGCTATTTGGGATGCTGACTTCTTAATACTTTGTTACAGTGCCAGAAAGAGCTGTTAGGAAGTTTACAAAGCTGCTGTCTTTTTATTTTCTTGTTTCCTAGGGGTGGGGATTTGTGTTCTTTCCAAGGTTTAAGATGATTTTTACGTTTGGAAGTTCTATACTTAAACATTTCATACCTTTTGGTCTCTCTGCCTGGGAACTTAATGTCTCCTTTCCTTTGCTGTGCTTTTGGCTCCTCTTTACTGCAGTGGGTGATGTTTCTTGCAGGACCGGGGCATCTGCTTGCAGCTCTTTAAACGTTAGGTGTATTAACAACAACAACACAAAACTATAGCCTCTGGAGGAAAATCTCTATCCTTTTGGTTTGCTTGTTTTGAAGGACGTGTGATTGCCCTCCTGTCAGATTGCCAGTGCTGATGCAGGGGGCTGCAAGCAGTTCTAGATCCATAACTTGCTTACTGCCATCATCTCCATCAATGAGGCTGTAGCTGGGTGCCACCTGGCACAGTGTCCACACCGAGGCTGAGCCTGTAAGGATTTGGCTGGATGGGACTGCTCTCACTGCCTGCTCTCCAGTTCTAGGGCTTTTGGCACCAGGAGAAAGTGTGCAGCTTTTATCTTTGCCCTTAGAGCTGAGTGCAGTTTTGGAAAAGATGTGGGTATGGGATGATATTCTATATAGTGTTGGGGTATGGTGTTACGTAATAATCCTTTTTCCTATTATATATTCAGGTGGAATAACTTTGCTGAAGAACATTTGCATTATTGCTAACGAGGATAGCAGTGTTTTTACTATTGAAATTTTCAGTTTTTCTTTAAGTCCAAAAGAGGAATGGAGTGTTAATATGCAAAGCCAAAAATAAACCTGCTGTTCTAAAACCTTGACATATGGGATCTGGTATGCAACCAGGTTGGCTTTGCCTGTGCAGCTAACCTTCTGCAGACTCTTTCAGCAAGTGAGAACTCTTCTGAGGCCGTTCTTACACTGTGCTGCATGATCTAAGCGTTAGTTCGGGGGCAAGAATGGAAGAGGAGGGAAGACCCTCCTAACTGAGGTGTAATGAATGTCTACAAATGGGAGCTTCATAACATGGAGACGTGGCCCACTTTATTATTGTCATGTTTTGATGTTGCATGTGTGTAAAAATCAAGAGGGTAAAAATTAGTAGCAATGGTTTCCCAAGTCTTTTCTTAGTTACCCCTATACTGGATGCTACAGTGCATTTTAATGGACCTCTGATAGTAGAAATTTGGCATATTTTTTGTTAACGGCTTGTATAGTAGGTGCCTCTTCCATGCTTTACGTATTTGTATATAGCTTGGTAACAGTTACCTTCCCTTATACACTTTTGTTTCAGCAGCTCTGAGTGAAGCAGTAACAGGGAGGTGCAGAGAATTGCGCTATTGAATTAAAACCAAAATGTGGCGAAAGTAGTTCTGAAGTCTGAGTGTTTCCATTGACAACAGTGGCCTATGGAGCCAATCTGAGATGAACTGGAGCAGCCTTACAGAAAACTGTATCAAGTAAGAGTTCAGTACAGGATGGTAGATGCTACTTTCAGTTTGTCTTACAGTCGCATCAGCTTTAATCAAGATGGTTTACGTGGGTTTTCATCTTGGATTTTGTGTAGTAAATGCATGATCTTGTAGCAGGCTTGGCTAAAATGTCTGGAAACTGCTTTCTGGCAGAGGTTGTTACAAAAAGAGCAGCCACTGTGTGTGTATGTATGTAAATAAAAACGCTGAGGACTGCCATGATTTAACACTTCGAGTGATTGTCTAAGTCATATGATTTCATTGAAATTGATAGGACTTTGTCTTTCAAAAAGGTTCCTGGCACTACAAGGTCACCACTGTTTTCTCAGGTGTCACATAAGATCTTGTTGTTGTTATTATTACCTTGCTAATGCTGTGTTTAGAGGAAGTATTTCTAGTTGGGGACGAAACATGATGGAAGCTGGTGCTTTAAAGATTAGGAAAACTACACTGCTCTGAAATCAGTTTGTATGAGCAAAAGGTGTTGATTTGCAAAATGATACAAAGCTTTAGAGCAGAGATGGCAGCTGAAAAACCTGATATTGCCTACCACTGCTATAAAAGCCCTCCACGTTCAGATAAGTAACACAACTTAGAGGAAATGTGGGGAGTCAGTGCTTTGGGGTCTGTAATTGGGTAGTTTTTAAATCTAAGTTAATTCCTACCTGGGATTTCAGTGCCATGCTACAAGAAATAATGTGACAGGAAGAGCAGCCCTGTAAGGGAAGTTGATGTAGCAACTTTCTCTGGTTTTACAGTGTTCAATTTTCCTTTTATTCTGAGTTATTCCAGTACATTTAATATAGAAGTTGCAATTAAGACAGTAGTTATTATTCAAATGTGAAATTATATAAATATGCAGAAATTATGCTGTGTTATACCAGCATGCCTGGACAGGAGAGTGACACCCAAAGATCCAACTGACAGATCTGTTGGAATTGACTCTTAACATTTCTCCAGTAAGTGTGCTAAAGATTCGCTGCTTTGCCTTTGCTTTCTGGGAGACTAAAATCAGATGGGAAGTAGCTGTTGTTTGGGCTCTAGTGGCCATTGACTGTGTTTGGATTACAGCAGGCAAGAAGCTTTGGTTGAAAGCTGCAGCCAGCTGCGAGGGAAGGCGGAAGCTTTGAAACACAGTAGGATCAAACCCAGTGGTAGTCTCGAAGAGACATCTAGTGTTAGAAAAACTAGATGAACTGATCTCATTGAGTGAGAGTTGCCTAGATCAGGTCTGAGATGCCTTCTTCCTTAAGGAGGACCAAGGAAGACTTCTGGCTGCGTGCTCAATCACACCCGCCACTTCTCCTCCAGTTTGCAGCTTTGCATGTTGCTGCCTTCACCCTACCAGCTTTCCCCAAGCTGGTGTGCTATCTTATACCGAGTCCATAAATGACACCGCAACATGGGGCTCCTTCACTCCACTGTGGTCATACCATGCTTACAGCCTTTGAGTCCACACTGCTGTTTGTGCTGTGTGTGGATGCTGAATTACCAGCCTTTTACTTAAGTCTAGAATACGCATGAATTCCTGTCTGAAAACGACAGTAGAAGTCAGGAAAGACAGGACAGTAGAAGACAGGAAAAATGCTTCTTTGTGTTGTGTGTGGGGCACACACAGCCAAAGCAGTGGGAGAAAAGGTAATAAAATACCATTTGTTAGTGTCAGAGTGACTTAATACAATAGAAAGGTTAAGAAATATGCATTGCTCCCAAGATACATTTTTTTGCTTAGACATTTAGTTACAGGAAAGTTTTGTTAAATGTCAGCTTTTGGAGCCCTTCTCTTGCCTACATCAATTCTCCTGTTTACCAATAATGCCTGACACACTGTGTTATGAAGAGAATTAATCCTGCATCGCGCACCTTTGGGTTCTCTTTGGCCTGCTAAAAGAAACTTGATGGTACTTCTTGAATTATACCTGGCTTGAGGGTTTTTGTTTTGTTTGCATTTAAATCACTTGGAAGAATCTGCAAAGTGTTGAAACAAGTGTACAAAAATGTGGATTTGGCTAGAATCAGACTAAACATGTATTCCTAAGGTTGGATGTAATTTTCTTTTTTTCCCCTTCATACCATATAGATGTTTATAAAATAAAATGCTTCAGTACTTGTTACTGCTGCAGTTATCAATGTGTGTGCATAATATGGGTGTGCGTGGCTCTTACTATGTTAGGAATCCTTGTTTTACTGGAGGTTTTGGCAGGAATAACACAATTCTGTGTCATGATCATCTCTGATATTTATTGCCGGATCTGCACAGTATCTCTCCACCCACTCGTCAGGTTTCTGATTTTTCTTCCCCCTTTCCTACTATGTCCATGAAAAGAGGCTGTCTTTGTTCAGTTTTTCCCTATTTCTTAAGAAGAAAATCTGGCTACATTTTGTCAGTCCTCTTTTTGGAGCAAATCACACAATCTCAGTTTCGATGCACAGAGGGAGAACGACAGGCTGCTCCTAAGAATATCTCTTTAACTCTTAGGAGTGTCTTTTAAAGCCAGGCAGTAAATGGCAGCAGACCGATTCAGTTGCTGCCAGGCTCCTGTTGAGCTAAAATGGGTCCAGAAGGTTCACAGTGTGTTTGCCGTACTCCTGAGATGTTTTTCTCCACAGCTTTTTGTGACCATCTCTGCAGAGGTACCATTTCTTCAGCCACAAATTCATGCAGTGAGTGACCTCGGGCCCTTCTGAGATGTGCCGTCAGCACCAGCGGGGCAGCTGGCCCTGCTTGGGAATCCTCCTTCTGCCATCTGCAATGGACTGAGTCTGGCATCTCAGGAGCTTGGGAAGGCTGGGGGGTGTGGGGGAGCAAAGGCAGTTCTTAACGAGATCCGAGGAAGGGTTAAGAAAAGGAGAAGGAAGGCAGGAGAAGGTCTTTGGCAATCAGCAAGAGTTCCTTGTCTGTTTCCTGTAGGTATATCTAACAAATGCTGTGTCTGTCTTCGTTGACACCTGCACATTCTGTTCCCATATACTGCATGGATGTAGTACTAAGTGATTTGCCTTGGAGAGTACCAGGGAGCATTGCAGTCTCGAAGAGCTGGCTGCTTACTGCTGCTAGTAAAGGATGGGCATTGTTATCACCTTCTTCTGTTGTGTCTTTCCCATGTTAACTCCTGTGGTGGTCTCTCTCTATAGAGCATGGAGAGATACTAGTAAGCAGATCTATTTCTGGCGTTTATGAAACCAACTTCCTATGGTTTTCTACCTGAGGGGCATGATTGTGCTTACTTAATGTAGAAAAAAAGATAAACAGATGCATCTTTCTTTGTGCTTGTTCTGTGCCTCCAAGCAGAACTTTTTTTTTTTTTGGTTCAAACATGCTAAGGAACTGGAAAGTCTTGAATCACAGGCCAATATTCAGGAGGGTGGATCAGAAATAAACTGCTAAAGCTCAACCTGAAAGTCATCAACTGGCTTCTCTACTGACATTCCTAAAACTTGGTATCAGGCTTTTGTTTGTGATCTCTTGGTGCCAGAAGCCGTGATATCTTTATTTCTTCAGATTTAGGAAACTGGGCTTTGAGGATTGAGTGCAGTAGTTTACAGACTGTTCTTTCACAAAACATTTTGCATGCAAAGTGGCAACGCAGGTCAAACCTTAGGTGGGATTTCTCATTTACTAATGAATGCGAGCATTTTGCTGAAACATGTATGTAAATTGCTCTTTCCTTTTGAAGAATTACTCTTGCAATGAAGATACACCCATCTGCAGTGTTTAGAAACAAATAGCCAAGCCCTTGTTTCAGTTATTTTTGTTTGTACTTGAGAGAATTGGTCTGTCTGCGTGCTTTGTGCCATTTTGTGGTATGGCAGTTAATGTCAGAGAAGGCTGAAATGATCGTGTGAAGATAATTTCTGTTTTGAAACAAAGTCTGGGGCAGTGGGGACAATGTTAGCCTAAGGCTCTGCAGACATGGGTTCACAGTACTGGGACAACTCTCAGCCCTTGGGTGATGATGGAAGTTGCTTCACCTCCCCAAAGACGAAGCGATTTCTCCAAGCACGCACAGTGTATAACTGCAATGAAGAATGCACATTTCAGAGCCATTAGCCATCTGGATGGATATGTTTTAAAAATAAATAAATTCAACTGAACGTCAAAACCAAAACAAACCCAAAAAACAGACCTTTTTTGGTGCTCCAAAAATATGCAGTACTTGCATCTTCCTGCTCTCCACATCAGGCTGTCTTCAAGGAGACTATCTGTTGTAGATGCTTCTTTCCCCAAAACGGTATAAGCCTTGTGTAACTGCTTTAAATTGTCCATCTGCTCCCAGGTTGGTTGTGTGGGGCACTTCTGTAACTGAGAGAGAGGCCCAGTTCCTGAGGTTGATGGATCTGATCTCTACTGATTTGGGAGGAACTTGAACTGAATTATGCAGAGGTGGGCACCTGAATCAAGTTTAGATTGTATCCCCTCAAAGCAGGTGTGTGGCAATAGACATTTTGGGCACTGCAGAAAAGATGCAGTTTTTATACTTTTTCATGTGTTGTAGAATGAGATGTCTGTACTGAATATCTAGGCATATATGCCAAAACAACTTGTCTCTTGAGTGGGAGAGTTCTAAAGGTACGTTTTGTTAGTCCAACAAACATTTTTTCTGGCTCTCCCTTTTCATTTCACTTATGCATGATTCCTCTGTTTAGGAAACCTTTTTCCCCTTGATCTCTATATTTTTGCCAGCTCTGCCATTATGCATAAAAAACTATTGGTCTCTGGGTGCTCAGACATTTGGCAGTACAGGATGTTACCACTCCTTTTCTCCTCCTCTCACTGTTTTGGCTCAGTGAAATTCATCTCTCTAACAGGTTCTGAATTTCTGAACCTTGGGAGATTTCTTCAGGAGTTTTTAAGAAGTGGCTTTGGAAAATCAGAGTGAATATTGTTGGTTTGTGTGTATATACAGGACTATTCTGGGTTTGAAATATGATGGTAGGGTACGTTGGTTGTTCCTCATCCATCTGTTAGACAGACCTGAGTCTCCTGTAACCTTGTGGGCAAGTTCTGCCAATTAAAATGAACTCTCCCAAAGGAGTATACCTCTGATCTAGTTTCCTAAGGATAGGTTGTAAAGATGCATAGCAGGTGAGCATATGCAAGTCATTTCATCTTTGCAAGAAGTGCTGTGGAGCACATTTTCCATGTCACTGTTACATGTTGCTCATATGGGACTGCTCTCTGCCCAGCTCCTGGTGAGTGTTAGTGCTGTCATTTGCTCTGTAAGGTAGGTCTGGCCTAAAGAAGAGCCTGTGCAGCACACAAGGCTGATGTTGGAGGTGGAAAGACTGTGTTGGAGCTCTGCTGTCATATTGAAGAACACAGGATTTATAATGAATTGATTCCATGGAGGTCTGAAATAGAGGCTGCCTGAAAAAGGATGTAACTTCACTTGCATAAGTCCTCACCTGCAGATGTGTCCTAATTCCTCTGAAACTCTTAGTTTTTATGATGAACACGAGAAATTCTAAGATCTAATCCTCAGAGTAAGAATGCATCAGTTCTCCTTGTGAGCGCTTCTTCAGCACAAACTGTCAGTGACTTCCCAAAACTACAGTCGTCTTTTCAGAATGTGCCCCACCAACTTCAGGACGTAATTGATTTTGCTGTCTGTGAATACACCTTTTCAATTTGATAACGAGAGAGTGAAGGAGGAGAAGAGGAGCTTTCTGCACTTCATCTGCAGTGCTGGGGCTCAAATCAGTGTTTGTGAGTTAAGGAAATTTGGGTCTGATGGTCATTGCCCTTCAAGTACGGCTGTGCAGGTAATATTGGTGGCTGCTTTCTGCCCGCTGACTTGTGGCTGTGATGGACAGTTTGCTGTTCCTGTGGCCACAGGCACCTTAGCTTGCCATTGTCCTTCACCTTTTCTTTCTTTAGCAGTGTGAAGACAAAGGTTGTTCGTGCTTATGCTGTTTCTACAGAAGCTGGTTGAAATAACTTGTTAATATGGAAATGGAATTCTTAAATGAGAACTTGAGTTTTTGTGGGTTTTTTTAATATACTTGTGAGTGATTTTAGGAGAATCAAGGGCTGCAGTTGATTTGAAGGCTGCCTCTTAAGACAGTTTTAAAAAGTCACACAGAGTTAAATTTATTTTATTACTATCCCTTGCGAACTGCAGTAACTCTTAATGTCTATTTTTAAGAAGAAATTTTGGTCTCTGTTTACATCATTTTGGTCTCTGATTACACCCAGTGTAGCTTGCTAATTTTAGGGGTGCGAACTCCTCGTGGTTTAGTGAGACAAAGTTTTAATAGCTGTGTCTGAATACCTGGATAAAATTGATAGCTATGTGTCTCCATGTAGGGCCACATATGTTGCTTGCGGTGTTGCTGTTTTGATTTATTAACGTAGGGGTGGTGGAGTAGGAATGGAAAGAAATTCTTATTCCAGTATGATTTATAACAGTGTTATGTATTAATAAACAGAATCCTCGTATTGGTGTGTTTTAATGGTGGCATTGGAATTCAAAGCGCTGCATTTGAACTGAGTTTTTAAAATGTACATCTAAGTCATGGTGAGCTTGCCATGTATTTTGTTAGCAAACACACAAAGCGATATCTTTATTTTTTGTAGCAGTTACTCTGCTAAATCTGGGAGAACTTCAGTTTTAGAAGAGCAGCAGTGCCTGGCATCACCCAGTGCTGTGATTAACCTACTGGGAAGGGTCTGCCCCAACTGCTGCAAGACTTCTGTGAGCAAGTTGCGTCATTCTCTGAAGCTTCTTTTCCTCCTGGGGCAGACGGGTCTATCTGCTGTCATTATCTGTGCAATAGCAGTAAGGTTTAGAGACAGTTGTTCTACCAAAGGTACAAAGTGTACTCGGCTCAGCGGCTCATTTCCAAATGCAGAAAACCTGAGTAATGGCAGCACGTACGCTTGCTTTTTGAATGTTGGATGCTCAGAAGTAATCCTTAGCCTTACGCTGCGCTCAGCTTTCTGCTGCCTGAGTGAGCTTTGTATTGTTTACTCAGCCCTTCTGTCATCTGAGAAAGGGAGAGTGAGGAAAGATGATGTTCCTGCATTATTTGAAATTGTGTTACATTATGCAGCATTCCTGCATGCTTTTCTCCAGCAGTGAGCAAATGGACAATGTGAAAATATTGCGATGTTCTGATAGCTGAGCATCCCAGGAGATGCGTATCTACTTCTAACCTCCTTGTTTTGAATTATGTCAAGTTGTCCCCTTTCCCACCAAAGTAAGGGGCTGTCTCTTTACTGGGTAAAACTCTTCTCCGCCAAAGTACGCTGGTCATGCCACGTGGCAATCAAGATGACTTCCTTTAAATTGGACTCCCAGCTCTGTAGTATCAGTATACTAGATATTACTCTTGCAGGTGCTACAGTTGAAGACTCTGAATTGCTAGACAGGGATTAAAAATGACCAGCTTGTACCAATTACCTATTTTCAGCAGTCCGTGTATTGTGAGAGAAGAAAAGAGGACGAGAACATTTACTGCCATAAAATCTGCCAGTGTGTATTTTATTTTATATTATACACACATGTGTACATGCATATCTATGTGTGAATGTATATTTTATGTACTTCATGTTTTTAACCAGCTTTTCCTTTTAGATAAATTTCCACCAGCAGAACTGAAGGATGAATACTGTCTTTATGTTAGAAAATCTGGCTGATCTTTGCCTCCAGTGTTTTGTTTGTGAAAACATGTTTGTAAAATTTGACCTTGTGAAGTACATGGAATATGGTTTTTTTTCCTTTTGCCTACTCTTGTGTGTGTTACCACGACTTCAGCTGGAAACTGAGAAGCTGAATTCCTTATGGTGGTTGTGGTGTTGACAGTACTTGCTGTGCTATTGGATCACTACAGATTTTGTAATGTTAAAGGAAATCCAGAAACCCTCTAAACAACCACCAAACGATTCTCACATTACAGCTCTAAGTCCTGGGCAGAGCTTTTATGAATTGATGCATCTCTTTTTCAGGTTTTTCTGATTTGTTTTTCCCCATTTCGAGTCACACAGATTTCCTATTACCATCTATGCTGATCTTTCTCTTCCCTCTGTATCCATCTCATCTCATCTTGAACTAATGCATTTTTAGCTCTTTGTTCTCATTAGGTTTTGCCTCTCTTGGAGACGTATGCATTGATTATTAAGCGATTCAGGTACTTGTTTTCACAGCATTTTTTTTTAAATCCCTTGGAACTATAAGCAGTGTGTTCCACCGTGTAAATAGGAAGAGAATGGGTAAATCCCCCAAGGGAAATTAACTGGGAATGAAATTAGTCTGTTTAGCTATATGCATAGGACTTACTGTTAACTTAGTCCTTTGTGTTTAGTGTAAGGGTGGAGGCAGAGTGGCTAATCAGAGTGAATGCGTAGAGATGAGAGGTATTCATAATCCAAATGAAAATAAAACATGGAGAGCTTCAGCTACTGTAAGAAGTCAGCAGGACTGACCTCCTCCAGGAGAACAGTGAACACAGGACCTCTTTGTAACAGAGAAAGGTTATACCAAGGCTTTTATTTAGAGTATTCTTGAGTGACGTGGGAGGCTTGAAGCAGGTGTGTATCCCTGAGCAAATTTTCAAGGAGAGAGTAATTAAAGGCTCAGCTGAAGTCTTGGAGGTGAATAAAAGATGAACTAAATGTAACTTTTGGGTTAACCAGTGGTGGATCTTGCCAGTTAGTGTGGCCCGATATCTTAGCAAAGGTGAATACCGTGTATGCTGAGTTCCCTTTTCTTAGAATATGACTGCAGTCCTGGGATGAACAGTTGCTATGGTGCCACATCATAAACAAGTTGTGAAGTTGGGGACTTGACAAGGGAGAGGGGAATAGAAGAGATGGAGTTAGAGGTGGTTAAGTCTTGCAAAGCTTCTGGTATAATTCCACTTCAAGCAAAGAGGAAGTTTGTTCCATGTATGTCACCTTGCACCTCTGCGCCAGTAACAAGGAGGAGCGTTTGAAACGGTGTTGGGCATAGAAGAGAAGGACGTGAGTAAAGCAAGACTAGAAATTGAGATGAAAAAGCATTAACCCATGGGAATAATGGTGTTCTGAAATTACTTTCCTAACTGAAGTAGCAAGAACAATACATGACTTCTTTTGAAACAAGCCTGATAAGTTTATGAGTGTAATTTTTCATTGTTAGGAGCCAGGAAATTCCTTTAAGTCCTTTGTTTCTTTGCTGGAAATTTTTGTTCTTGTTTCCTGAGGCTTTTGCATTATTCAGATGCGTTGAAGCTGAGCATTTTCTGCCTTCAAAGGTAATGAGTGCAGACATCATGTGAAAATAGGTTTTGTCTCTTCACCAGGAGCTTAGTTATTCTTCTAGGAATTTAAATTTAGAGAGCTTTTTCCCGTTTTCTACTTGCTGGTGCTCTGGCTGGTCAGTAGATAGATAAGATTATCCATAGAACATGCTCTTCTGCTCGTCTGCTAAACCAGGCACTGCTAGGTGAGGCACTGGCACAGGTTGCCCGGAGAGGTGGTGGATGCCCTGTCTCTGGAGATATCCAAAGTCGGGTTGCAGTGGCTTTGAGCACACTGATCTGCTGTAGGTGTCCCTGTTCATTGCAGGGGAGCTGGACTGGATGGCCTTCAAAGGTCCCTTCCAATTCAAATGATTCTATGAAAGATTGTTAGTGTTCCTACCATAAAGTTGGAGCTATTATTAGCGACAAGGATAATAAGGGAAGCAGAACGTGCTCTGTAGAAATCTAGGGACATAAGAGATTCTGAAGTTATTGAGGTGTATGGATGGGATCTGAGGAGCTGATCTGGGAAGATATTACAGGTGTTGTTGCTGTAGGAAATGAGCCTAAGGTCCATATGATACCATATTCCATTGTTTTTTGCTGAACTAATGTTTCTGCTGAACTGTGGGGGGTTTATACAGAGACTGTCCCTTCCACTTCTCCATTGGTTTGAATGTTTTGGGGGAGTAGAGCAGTATTCCATGCTGCTATTCACTCTGAACAAAGGCTGGTATCTCTGAGAGGTAGTGGATAGGTTTGTAGTGTGGAAAACTTGAAAAATTCTTTGTGGTAGAGAACTGTCGTGTCTCCTATCTCACATACTTTTCCAGACACAGAGAATATTTATGTTTGCCTGATATAAAGATTACTATGTTAAACTGCTTAGCTAGCCATCCGGTCCATTTAGTGATAGGTAAGCCATAATTTGGCTTAAGTGTTAAACTCAGATATGTTCACTATAGCACTCTATTATCTGCTGGTCTTGATACCTTCCATATGCACTAGATGGGCAGTATGCTTCTGGAGTTTGTAGTCTTGGTAATCGAAGGCAACCACAAATTACTGCTGAAAAAAACACTATAACACAAATGTTCTTACCCTTAGATCTCACCAGTTCAAGAATTAAGTCAGTGTAACAAGATTTATGATCCAGAGCATCCAATATATTATTGTTTAAAAAAAGGTTGGCAAGACATTGTGGGCATACGTGGTTTATAGCAGTGATTTAGAGATGCTTAGTAGAAAATGCATCCAAGTTGTTCATCTGTCAGTTGTCAGCTGCAAGAGAACTATGTTGCTCTTGTCTTTAAAGCAGTTACTGATATTTGCTTTCGAACTGTAGACGGCTTGCTTTAATGTGCAGGCTATGCTTAGGTACGGGATTTCCTATTTAGCCTCTTTGGTAACAGGTAGATGCCTGTGTGCGGGTTCTGAGTACAGCCTGATGTTATTGCCTTTCCTTTGACCATCAGTTTGCATGTAACCAGCCTTGAAGAAGAGTTCTTTGTGGAAACAAATTTTTAATCATCTGTGGCCTGATTTGCATTGCGTTGCTAACAGGTCCCTTCAGGAGTAGCATAGAGTTAATTTGGGTCAAGTTGTCTGTCTGATGGTAAGTGCACAAAGTGCTGGTGCTTATTCAACTAATGGTCAAGTGCAGCACATCACCTCTGTCAGTGACTGTATTGGTGCCATGGGGTGCTTCCGTCATAGGCAGCTGACTTGAATGAGGCTGTTGTATCAATTGAGTCATGAAAAATTGACAAAGAGTGTTAATGGTGAAAGCTGTGTTAATATTCTGCTCTTAATGCTTGGGTGAATGCATTCTAATGTCTTTGTATGTCTTCTTGGAGAGTAGAAAGAGAAGTAGGCTTGCCAGAGAGATCTCTGCAGAAACATTGCAAAGACTGGTTTGACTGGGAGACAACCTCTTAGCCAACTATTGTGCTCTTAGCAAGGGATGGGGGCCAGAGAAAGGCACTGTGCTGAATTAAGGTAGACCATGTCAAAATCACAGAATTGCTCAGGTTGTAAAAGACCTTCAAGATCAAGTCCAACTGCAACCCAACCATACTACCCTAACTTTAGCAACCTAAATCATGTCCCTGAGCACCACATCCAAATGATTTTTAAACACATCCAGGGATGGTGACTCAACCAACAAAATTAGATGGTGTGCCTCTGGGAAGGTGACATGTGCCAGGTAAGGAAGCAGATATTGACATCAGAATGCTTTGTTCTGGTGTGGTGCTTGGTGTTCCTCAGCCAAAGAGCTTGCTGCCACAAATTAAGCACAATTATTCTTACATCCACATTTTGGTGTGTCCATTTCTTATAGCACCACCGCTCACTTCACTGAGAACAGATGCCATAGGAAGGGGGTTCTGTGTTTGTGCTGATACTTAAAGAATGAGTTACCAAAATCTTAGAAGGCAGCAAGTTCACTTTTATTTTCTTTTTGACTTTTCCTATGGTTATATTTGTTGCTGGAAACTACAAATAAAATTTTAGTTCTAATCATTTGTTGATCTCATTTATTATCATACGTTTCATGAGTTACATAAGATTCACAGAAGACTACTGTTAACTAAATTTGGGTGTATGCTTTACGTGAAGGGGGATATACAGAACGTTCTTAGCGATCTACATTCTGAATTCTTTCTCTCATTGCTGTCTGGTGTGTTTTGTTTTGTTGGTTTTGTCCATTCAGTAGATATGCTTAATTATTCTTCGCTGTTTCACTGTCTTCAGGTGCATCTTATAGTGATGTTTCAAATAAGTTTTTGAGAATTTGTTTTCTCTGATGCTTGGGAACCAAAAAGCAAAAAGTCACATATTTGAAATCCCTTTCCACACTGCTTAGCTGCCATATAGTTTGGAAGAACAGTCCTTATTTATGTACCTCTGGTGGCTGCTTCTGAACTTCTGGATCTAGGTTCCTTGGCAGAGTTCTAGGGGGTTTCACTATGTATCATACCATGTGCACGACACGCATGTTTTTATTTTATGAGCACTGAAGCAAGAAGACCATTAGCTTAATAAAAATATTAACAGATGTTGCTTTTTTTAATAGATCGTTGAGCAGGATCTTAGCAAGTGTTTACATGCTCAATGACTTGTCAACATGTAGTGCACGTTCATTAAAAAATAAATTCTTACTTTTTAATAAGAGTTGCTTTTTGCTGCATACGAGGTTGGACACTGCAGGTAACTTTTTAACTGAGATTCAGTTTTTCCTTGCCAAACTTTAGTCCTCTGTGTTAATACCCATTATATGATAGCTAATGCTTAAGGTGATGCTGAAACTTTGTTTTTTGAGTCTATTACCTTTTCTAATATCTAGTATATAGAGCAGAATTATCCAAGAAAGTGTTCCAAAGGTTGTAAGCTATTTTGTGCTGGTACTTGCTGTTCTCTGACTAGCTGAAGAAAATCATTAATGAATATATATTTATTGGAAAAAAGAAATTAGCTGTGTTTTAAAATATCATGGGCTGCACAGTCCATAACAGTTGAAGTTTCTGCAGCCAAGCAGCTTGGGGTTCTTAAGTCAGGAAATATGTGCAGAGGAATCTCAGCAGTGACAAACCCTTGCTGCTTGGTTTCAAACTGGAATGCAATCAGCGCTCCTCAGCGGTGAATTATATAGGGGTATAAGTCAATTCAAGCCTAATGTTTTAGAAGTAACTGGATGACATTATTTGTATAGTGCATTTACTGGAGAGGTAAAAAACAGTGTATGGAAATCAAGTTCCAAGACTTCGATTTATTCTGTCAGTATATCAGGTAGTGATGGGGTGTGGTTTTTTGTAAGCTCCATTCTGGTTGTAGCTGGTGGTGAACATTACAGTCTGAGAACATAAAGCAACATAGTAGTGTGCCCTCTTTCAGCAGCAGCACGTTTCTTCCAAACACATCTGTTGTGTGAGCAGTTTTTTCCTCTTACCAAGCATGTCCTCACTGCTGAGCTACTGCCCTGCTCGCTTCTGTAATCTCCCCATAGACCTCGGCTTGCAATGTCAGCCATCCCTTTGGAGAGGGAGAGGAATGCCACCATCATCAGTTTGGTGCCTGGGGTGTCTTCCTCAAACCTGTGAGTCTGAAATGTCTGAACCTGAAGAGCACCTAGAACCCAACTGTTATTTCCTAGTTCAGTCATCTTGACTGATAAGGAAGCTTATTTCTCCCCCACCCTCCACGATGCTTGTCACTGAAGACATTTATGACTAAACAAATGACTCATCTTTGATGGAGTATTTCTTCCCCATTGATTTCTACAGTGATGCCATAGTACTTTTGCATCTGATTTCCGTAGCAACAGGGTGTGATATCAATACCTCAGCTAGTAGACTAGTAGGAAGAAATTACAGAGAAAAAGGAGAGAATACACTCTTCAGATAGTCTTTTAAGCATGTGAAATAACAGGAAAAAGGATTTGGGAAATGGTTGGCTAAGTGCATCATTTCAAATGGCAACGTTTGCCTGAAGTATGTAGTCTTCAGATTGCCTACATGTAGGCTGCTTAGAATTACAGCTCTGTTTCAGTCTACTTTTGAGCTACTTTTGAACTATTGCATACCATCCTTCCAGACCTTGTTATTTGAGTGGCACGGAGAGACAAAAAGATGCTAATTACTTCTTACTGTGCAAGTACCAAATGGCTTAATTTGTTCTTCTAATTGCTGCGCGTTTAGGAAAAATAGCTAAAAGAGATGGAAAGTAGATTTTCTTGTGCAACTGAAATTGCCTCAGCCTCCCGCAGTGTCTGCAGGACAGAGCAAAGGTAGGTTCTAAAGTAGGTGTTGTTTTTGCTTGACAGGCAAGTGGTAGCCTGGAGGGCTGTGCGAGTAGATGGTGGTGTTTAATACCTTCGTGCTTAAGCTTTTTTGGCAAGGTTTTCTGTGAGTTTTTTGTTTGTTTGTTTTTAAAATCTGTGATCCTTCTCAGTCTTCGGATAACTGAAGGTGCAGACACAAGAGAGGAAAGTTTCTTCCAGGCAGGCTGATGGGGAAGGCTGAGTGAGCATCAGCACTTGTTTATGTGCCTTACAAAGCTTGTCATTCCACGTGCATGTTGTGTTGTAGTTCTGCAGCTGCATCATATTGCTGCTGTTAACTTATTGTTATTCTGCTAGAATTAAAGCTGCTGTGGCTTTTCTTGTAAAGTTATGCAAGTTTAAGAGTATCTGTACATTTGACAAGGCATTTCTAGAGACCAGGAATGACCCATTAGGAAGTTCGCGCTTGGACAGAGGGAGATTTTCTTCAGAGATAAAAATGTGCGTGGATACTGGTATGATTTACAGGAAATTGTACGGCTTATGACAAGTTGTATGTTTCTGTTATTAATTTTATAAAGCTAGATCCTAGCTTCAACACCTCTTGGCACAGAGATGAGTAAAATCTAAATCAAGTCAGGAAATTCTGGGGAGTTGGTTGATCCTGTATTTATGGGGAAGATACCCAATGATGACACATGGTAAGTAGACAGAGAAGTGGGAGGGAAGTAGGAACTGAGAACTGAAGAGCTCACAAAAAATTAGAGAGAGGAGGCCTGAAAGAAAGTAAAGGGAAAATCTTGAGCTCACTTGAGGTATAAGCTCATGAACTTGTATTTAACTAGTAAGCTGTGATTTGAAGTCCTTGTGTGTGGCATCCTCCTGTATGCCAGGAAGCACCAAAATGCCCTGCAGTGTCTTTCCAGGGCTTAACAGTGAAATGTTCCAGGCCTTGCCTCTCTACCCAGAGTAGCAACTGATTCAGCTTCCCTTCCAAAGTGGGTGCCATCATCACTTGCAAATGCCATCTAAGCCATGGATGTGATAAAACACAAACATACAAGTCTAGAGGTTCTGATTTGCAGGTAGCAGCATTATGATGTGCAAGATATCAGTGCCTGTGGTATCAGATTGAGGATGAAATTTCATCTGAGGTGGCTTCAGGAGCTATGTGCCATCTAAATGTAAGCACAGATCAAGTGTCTGGTTGTCAAAGCCATGCTTTGTTTACTTTTGGCCTGACAGCAATCCTTGAATGTTTCAGCAGTGAAAGCAGTTGTGATACTTGATCTTCTGTGGGCAGGAGATTGCAACGCTTTCATCCTATAAATTCATGCTGAGCGGGTTCTGGAGGCAACACTAACAGAAAGAGAAATAAATAGATCATGTTTTAATACTTGGAACCTGTGACTGGTTTGAAGGTGATTTGTTTTTGTTCTTTTCAGTTCAGGCTCATATTTCTCATCCTAGTGTCTGTGTGCTTTGAAAGGAGGGGGAAAGACAAATTCCTCTGGAACAGATCATTGATTAAATCTGGCACGACTATCTCAATGCAAGCTTTGAGATGGAATTTGTCACTGGAGCTGTTCTTGCATCTAGTGAGGTTCTTCCAAGATTTGCCCTTCTGCTTGTCAAAAGTACTGCTCAGACCGTTCCAGCAGGTTATATTCCAGAGGCAGATATCTAGAACTACCACATGTAACTTTTACCTTCTGATATTATAACGAGAACTTCTAAGAAGGTGATTATAAGGTGTAATACTCCAACTCTGATAATCCTTCTGCTCTGAAAACATTTTGACTGGGCTGGATTTTTTCCCTCTTAGGAATGCCGTAAGGCTGCCAAGTCTGTCAGTGGTGACATGTACACTCACATACAGCAGTCTCTTATGGAACCAATCTGTGGTAGCATCTACTGAAGCCATCAGATTTTCTTTTAATTGTTCTGTGAGATCTTGTCTGACAGCAAGTAACTACTCCTAGGTGGGTGTCTCCACATTGCAGCTTGTAATGAAAGCTCAAAGATTGGGTTAAAATTCACACAGTCTGTGAGGTTTTTGCTGTGTGTAATGAAATCATATACCTCTTGGAATAATGATCTTTCCAGGATGTGTTTCTAGGAGGATTCCTTAATGGTAGAACTGTAAGAAAACATGAAGTCAGTTCTGATGCGAGTTTCAAGCCCTGTACTTTAGGTAATCAAATATCACAGTATTGTATTGTAAACATGGTGAGACCTTTGCTTTGATCCATTACCTCATGTGACCCAGAAGCCATCTAGAAGATTTGAGAAGCAGTGGTAAAATGCTATGAAATTTGTATTATTCCATGTCATAAGTCTATTAATTTATTTACACTCTGCTGACCCACAACCCCAGCTCTGCATGCTAAGCACCACTTTATGCACAGCACTGTGCAAAAACCTTTAAATTAAAATTGTATTGTGAAGTCAATGCCAGAAACTGTACATCACCATCTTTGCAGTGAGAGGGAGGGAAACAGCTTTTCAATAAATAGGTAAATAAATAAGAATTAGCTGTTCTACTGATCTATTTTAATTGACTTTAAATGTACTTGAGAGTTGTTACGTGGATGCTCTGCATGGTGGTGGCTCCAGCATTTACTACCTGGCACATCTAAAACTGTTTGGACATACAGCTTTTTTCAATGTGAGTGAATCTTTGGCTTTCAGCTTGCAGAAAGGCTCAACGAACCTTTCCAATCGTTTTGTTTTCAGGCTATATTGCCACTGTCTAAATATTTTAAAATTACACAAAGGAGCGTAACACCTGGTGTATTTATTTCTGTACTGACCTTTATTTTTATGACACCCTTATTAAAACAGTAAATGAACAAGGAAGATAGTCAAAAGCAAGTAAAAAGCCTGCAGACTAAAGGGGACAAATAATTTACTGCTTCAGCTTATTCCATGAAGCAAAGATATTGTGGTGTTTCCTTGTTAGTCCCAGCATCACGTGTACAGATGCTTCTAATGTGTGCCTTTTTGTTTTTTTCCCTTTTGAGGCGATGGGGAGGTTTCCTTGTGTTGGTGGTTTTCTTTCTTGTGTTGCATGAAAAGTTTTGGCCTGTGCAAGGCATTACAGCTCCCAAAGAGTTTTATGATTGTTTGCAAACCTACAAGCTTCTGCCCTAGCTGAGACAGAATACAAGCCATCGTGCTCTTTGATTAGCTGAAACATCAGCTGTGCTTAGGCTTAGCTTACTACCTGCTTTTCTTTCAAAGCAGTGCTAATTTAAGTATACTGGAGCTAATTTTTAAAGTATGTTTCTGCTCAGACTAACGCTGATAGCAAGTACTTTTCTTAGCTTTGAAAAACAATTGATAATCTGAAACCAAAATCCAAGCTGCAGCCAGGCAGCTGCATGTTAGACTCCTGCATGCAGAGCGGGGCCCCTCTGCTTACTTACCTGCTAGCAGTGTGCTGACACTGTAACATGGACCAGGAACTGAAAGGCAGCAGCTGAAGCACCTTCCATTGTAGTCTCCGCTACAGTTTCTTGGACAGCCCTCTATTTCCCTGAGTTCATTGTTGTATCAGTAACAACACAGCAGCAAGTGCGGGTTTTTCTGGGAAGGTGTCTGAGATGGAACATAACCTCGATCCACAGGGCTCCTGGGTTTCTGGCCGCGTTTCATGGCAGGTCTTGTGAAACCTGGACATATGCTGTGGAATTTTCGGTGACGTAATTGGTAAAAATGTTCCTCACAAACGATTTGAACTGAAGTTGAAGGATGGCAGGCTTCATGGGTGAGCAAAAAGCAGTAGTTGAAGGGAAGAGTGGGATTTGCTTGAGGAACTTTCGGCACCACTGACTTGTGAAAGAGCTATGGTGCGATTTATGCGCTTCTCAAACTTGCCAAGTAACTGCAGCAAGTGAGGGGATTTGTCAGCCCGCTTCTTTAGGAGGTCTGGCTGGAGGATGTGTTTTTCAGCGTGTAGCACAGTGTAGAGTATTAACTCATGGGGTGGAAGCTGTAATTAGTTTGGGACCGTCTGGCTCGTCTCACAGGAAGCGTGTGTTTGAGGGTGTAATGGTGGAAACGGAGCTTCATCTGCCTGTTGAGAGCGCTAAATATCTGATTTATAGACTGCGCTTTACGCTGGTTAAATTACTCCAAGGACATGACCAAATGAGAGATGAGGGGAAGAAAAAAACCACTTAGGCAATTTCCTACTGCCTTGATCTTTTAAAATCAGTGCTGTGCTTTGGGGTTTTTGTGCTTTTCCACTTTGAGCAGTGCTCGGTGTCCTGTTGGGAGCGCCCAGCTGCTTACTGCAGGCTGCCACAGAGCTCCCCACACAGGTACGGGGCTGCCAGGAGCTGTGCTCGGGCTCCAAGGACGGCAGGGCTCTTGTCTGCTTCCTTTCCCGCTGCGCTTTGTTCCTTTTTTTTCTGTGCTGTTGCTATGACTGAATATGGTAATATGTTTATAAATCTTTTACACCAAAGCCGACCATGTGATAAAGCATATCCTTTTAGTCCGACTGAACAGCAGCTTGAGAGAGGAAAAAATGAATCTGTTCAGAAAGTTCAAAGGAGAGGGATGCAGGCAGGCTAGGAATGGAATATTGATTGTGGCTTCATTTCTAATCAAATCGTATCAGTGAATAGGCAGCTAACATCTCCATAGCCCTAAAAAAAGAAAAATCTAATATAAGTTTAATACTAGGAGCCAGCATTTTGGAAACCTGTGTTTATGTCTGTAGAGCGTTTCTCAGCACTCTATGTTTAGTTTGAATGGATGCCGCACACTTGCCATTTTCTGTCGATAATTTGTGTTGAATGCTCTGAATTGAGATTACAAGCTGCTTTAAAAAGACCATCAGGCTTATTGCAGTATTCTATGGCCTAATAAAATTATATTGGGAAGGCAGGTAGGGAGTCGTATGACTGAACTTCTGTATCCTGCTTTAAATGGTTCTGTTGTGCTGTAATTGCCAAAGAACAAGGGCAACAGAATTCCCTGAGCTGGATAGCCTCTGGCTTCCTGCTGGAATGTTACAATTAGGTGAGTGCAACTGTTGTGCTATATTACATTAATCTGTGACAGCGGCTTGAATGAGGCTCTCCTAATTCTCTGTGGTTAGGTCAGGGAGACGGTGACTTCCAATAATGTGCAAATGAACTATTAAAAGAACCCTGAGCATCTTCTGTTGTTTTCATCCACGTCGCAGAGCAGATGCTCAGGGCACTCTATGACTCAGTTCCTAGAAGGTGTAAGTCACGGGCGGTGAGCGTCTGTGCCACAAGTTGGCCAAGCAGAATAGCAGTAGCGTCTGCTCTTGTGGCAGAAGTGCGTGCTAGCCTGCTCTAGCTAACCGCGGTTATGGCTGTATGAGAATCTGAAATATCTTTTTGCTTCATCAGGTTCTTGTATGAGTAACTCCTATTGCCATTTCTACTTAGAAAGTGTAGTTATAACTTTCTGTTTCTTAGTAGCAAACGAATCTTACCTCCAATGCTGGGAGAGACTGTGGGGGTAAACCAGAGGTCTACCCTGATGCTAAACTTGAAAATTGTGTCTTTACTGTATGCGTTTATACAGCCTGACTTAATCACTGTTTTTGATGATAGACGCTACTGAGGATGTGGCAAAATGTCCTCTTTTAAGGTTGTTTTGTTAATTAAGCAGTACTGCCAGTTGTTGTGTCAAGTATCCATTCAAACATACAGATTGCATAAAGTCATGTGCTTTGGATTTTGTAGTATCCAGAATGAACTCTTGGTACTTATGTGATCTAGTATAAATAACTGCCAGCGTTTTAAAAAACTTAGACTATTCAGTGCTGGTCTTCATTTCCTGTATCTCCTCCCACTGAGCTCTTAAGAAACGTTAATGCGTGCTTCGGCAGTTTTTGTAACTTCTGGCAAACACTGTGCCAGGTAAAATGGATCCCAGATAAAAACAGTACGATGAAAGTCATTTTAGATAAAAAGATGGGACTGCAAATATTAGAGCAAAAGCTAGATAAGAGGAAAGATAACTGGAAAAAAAAATACACAAACTCAGCATGAATAAGCACATTGCTGTCAATGTGGATATTATTATTTCTGCAGCCAGCTGTACTTACTTTTACGTAAAGTTGGTTGTACTGCAGTATTCTAATGACAGGTACTGGGGTTTTCTCTTCCAGAAAACCTATTTGATCACCAGCAGTCCCTGTTAATACGAAGCCAGTGAGAGCAGCACAGGCTGCAAAGCCCTCGTTGCATCCTTTTCTTTTGTGACTCGTACTGCTACTGTCAGGTTACTGCTGTTGTCTTTTTGGCCCTGCTGTCTATCATGATAGTTCTTGACTGGTTACATGCTGCACTGAGCACAGTTTTGCTTAAATGTATTAACATAGCAAGGAAATTCCATAATGTTAATCTAAATATTGTATCGTCCTTAACAATATCTGCGGTAAGTGGTTTTTAATTTCACTGTATTAACTGACTCTTAGATTAGCAGCATGGTTTGAGCAGATTAGGATGGATGAATTTGGACACAGTTTTCCTCCTGCCTTTCCTATCGCGCTCTCTGCGGTTTTGTGCGTTGTGTGATGGTACAGTTTGAGCCCTTCCCAGCAGGCTGTTAGGTACAGTCACTACTGTTTTACACCTCGTTCTAAACTCACTGTCCTGTGTTTGGGAATGTTTTTTTGTGTTTGGTTTTGTCCGTTTTTTCTGCTTATTTTCTGAGCACTGTATTTGTGCCTAAATTTCGTGCCGAATATGCATTCTCTGTGTGCTTACGCTGCATAGAGGGATGTTCATCAGATGTGCCTTGCAATGAGCTTTGTAATGAGCCTTCAGAAACAGAAGGAGTTGATTCCACCTTTGGCATTTGAGTTCTGGCCAAACAGATGGATGTATTCTCTGCAAGCTGTAATCTGTCTGGGTGAGTTCGCCAGCGCTACCCAAGCAGTGCCCAACTCTTACCACTCAAGTTTGTTGGGAATGACATCAGACGTTTTGTACAATGTTCTCCAGGTCTGTGACTCCCTGTTGTTCAAACAATAGTTTCTTCCTTTGTCCCTGAAACTTCAAAACCTGTGATTAACACTTTTGTTCCAAGCAACGTGGTGACATAAGTATAATTCAGCTTAGTTTATCTACCAGCATTGTCTGAATTGCTATCTCAAATTAATTCAGTTTAATAAATCTAGCTAATTGGGGATGTGTCCTCTAAGGATAGGAATATTTCTGAGATTAGATAAACACTTCGCTGCAGGGTTTTATTCCTCTCTAATAGAGTGAATCTCTTTGATTTCCTTTTCAGTTTGATGAGCTTTCTGCATTTCAGTTTTTTAATTAATTGACGTTATCTTACTGGCTTGTGAAAATTCTCCACAATACAGTTTCTCTGTATTGAGATATTTGCTGTAATCTATGTTAGTATTTGAAAAGTATGGAGTAAAAATAACAATTTAATATATGGTTCCTTCAGGACACTTAACCAGAGAGTTCCCTTAAAATTTGTTGTCGGCTTCCACAAGGCTTTTCTTCCCTTGCAACTAAAAAACAGGTGATTAGTGCACCAAATACACCAATTGACACACAGCTAATTGTGGCCTGTATATGAACTGGAATGTTCCTGTGGTTGTATTGACCCTTTGTCAGCCTCTGTAATGTGAGCAGGATGGTTTCTATCCCAATTCCCTAAAATAGAATCATCTATTGGCTGAAAAATGCCAGCAGTGTGTTTTATGTTGCCTCATCAGCAAATAAATAAATAAATAATAGGATGGATTTTGGCTTAAAAGAAATTAAGCAACAAAATGCTTTTAGAGTTCTGTTGTGATCTTCAGGAGACATAAGGTTAAATCCATTGTCTCTGCAGAGAATTTTGGCACTTACTGCACTGCGATTAAGATGTTTTCTCTCCAGAGTTTATTCGGAGTACTGTTAATTGTGTCTCTGCAGTTCTCTGCCTTTGGCCTCGCTGGTACTATTGTTATCAAGCCTTTGATATGGGTATAGGAACACATCTGAAAAAAATGTACTCCATGTATGTGCGATGTAACACATTGTGAACACTTGCTCGTGTGTATGAGTAACTAACCTTTGTAAAAAAGTTATTTGTGAAGGTACGCACTAATTACTGTGGAGGAGTCAACAGAACACTCTTCGGAACAGAGAGTAGATGGAAGCGCAAGGGCAAGGGTGGGAAGGAGGCACCTTAAAGTGCATAGAGCAGCATATCTGATTGCTGCTGATACCTGGCAGGAGGGCGGCCGGGTTTCTGAACCAAATGGACAAGCCTTGAGCCTTTGATGTCTGAAAGTCAGAGGTGGGATGATCAGATGTGTGAACTCTTCTTGCAGATATGGCTCGGATCCCTCTTTAAGTTCCACAGGAGTTCCCTTAGTGATGAAAGCTGGCATCTGCTCTCCTTTTCAGGCAGCCCATGGCTGCTAGTCACACTGCATAGTGAAGCAGACTGTATCTTTTGAGGCTGTTGTATCGAAATGAACTGAAAGTCTGCTGCGTAGACAGAGAGCTGCTGATGTAACAGAAGGGTTCTGAGCTTCTCCTTCGTCAGCCCAGTGTGCTGAGAAGGAAGAGGGGCAAAAAAGGAAGAAGAAGCAGGCTGCCTGAGTGAGTGGCTCAGTTCGTGTGCAGGACAAGATGTGATTGTTTATGCGCTCAGGATGTGCTTCCACAACATTAACGCAGATGACAAGATGTTATGTGCGATGGAGCTATTGTTCTGTTGTTTATAGACGGAAGCTTTGCGGCAGTTAAAGCAAACAAAATACCTGTGTGTTGGGTCTTTTTCACATGAGGGTCACTGCCTGGGTTTGAAGTATTTGTCTAGAACATTCTCTTCTTGTTTAGTCGTAATGTTCCTATAACAAAATAGGTTTTATGTAAGTGTTACTGGCTCAGAGCAATAAAAAAATCATTGATGTCAGGTTCTGATTTGAGTTTTTGTGGATCATACTTTTTAATCATACTTACAAAAATATCCGTATCACTGTATGTGCTCTGGGGGAAGGAGGACTTCATTGGTTGTTGACTATGAAGTTAGATGTGGAAGTTATTTCTCTCCCTCCAACCTACGACAAGAAACTTTTAGTAATGTTCCCTGAGAATATCTCCTATGCTTGCATATTTCCAGGAGCTGGGATCTCAGGAAAGGCCTAGGCAATCTGACTGGCAATTAAAGCAAAAGAACTGATTGTGAAAGAGAAAGAACTGGGCTGGGGGGAAGCAGGTGGCCTGCTGTAGCTTAATTAACACTGACTAGATCATCTGTGATGTGAAGCTGGACAATGGGGTGATATGAAGGAAAGCACACCCTACATCCCTGATGGTGGGAAATCAGGAGGAGAGCTTCACTATGAGAAGTGGCGGTCGTGGCAGAGACAAGACTGAATTCTTAAGAAATTCTCATTCATAGAAAGGAATTTAATAATTGAGCTTGTATGGAGCAGGCTCTCCTGAGTATTTCACGCTGTTCTGGAAATTTTCATTCTTGCCACCTGTTTGAACACATAATTAAAAAAAGGCTCTTCTTGAATGGTAGGGGAAGAAAATCTATGGGAGTTTATAGTGGTGCTGGGGTGGAAGGGAGTATTTGTTAGAAACACTAAAACTGAACTGAATAATGAATTGGAAAGAAGACACGCTGAATGCCTTGCATCCTTCTTCAAAGATTTGCCATCCCTGTGCTGATTCATACTGGCCGTGTTTTGAGGGATTTGTGTCAGGTGAAAGATGCTCTCCTTCAGGGGGAGCAGGAGTCTCACAAGCACTGCTATAGCACCTGGGGCTGTGGGGTCCCTATGCCTTTCCTTTTATTGCTACGTAAACCTGAGATAAAAGGAGCGTAGACACAAAAATGACATTTATTTTCATTTAGGAAGCTAGGAGGGAGAATTGTGATGAACGTTTGTTAATGGTGCTCATCTAAACAGTGGGACTGACTTGAAGCGAAACAGTTAATTATGTGATGTGGAGCTCACCTCTTACCCTCTTAGGAAACTTACTAGCATGGTAAGTGTGAGTGTTAGTTCATCTCTGTTTTGTTGTCCTTTGCCACGTCAGTGATTTGACATTGACTGCTACACAATAAGTAGAGGGTGATTGGTTTGTTGAATTTGTCTGGGCACAGAAGTTGTTTGTACTGGAGCTGGTTTGCTTGTGTCGGCTTTACGCTGTGGAACAACCTGGAACGGGGCTCATGGTGAATGAGGGGACTTTTCAGTGGATGTTGTGTTTTGAAGGATTTGGTGGTAGTAATTAAGCAGAAAACTGCTTCTTCCCTCTATTGTTCACACACTGTTGATTTAATCTGAAGCAATACTGTATCTAAATGCTTAACTCAGGCGAGCAGTGACCCAGCTAATTTGGCCTTAGTTCTTTCCTTTAATGAGAAATTGGACGAGAGGTTATTTCGTACTTTCAATAAGTGTCCAAGGCTGCTGGCTAGTGTGCCTCAGTGTGATGCCTTGCTCGTGAAACGGCCTTGGAGCTCCTCGACTTTTGAATACTGAAGCCCAAATATCTGCACGAGGGTATTTGGGGCTGCCTTAAAAATTTCTTTGCTGCAGCTACAGATTGGAAGTGGAAGAAAAACAAATAACCGACCCCCTCTGGTAATGACATTAGCTTTCTAGGAACTGTCATTTTGTGCCAGTAGTGAATTTGGTATTGCCCAGTATTCTGCGCCTCTCTCTTCATCAGTTTCAGTCTTTAAAAAGAAGTTATATACAGACTAGGCAGAGCTTTGTTTCATTTCAAAATGTTGATGGGACTGGGGCTGTTGGGCAGGAGCCAGTCTTTGACTGTGACCTGAAATAAACCCCTTCTGTTTTGGTGAGAGCTCCATACAGCTTCAATGTTTGTATTTTGACAGACAGTAGAGGATCTGTTGATGGTGAAGGAACTGTCTTTCATATTAATTGACTCCAGCATGTTTTGGGTGGTCTCAGACCAGTCATTTAACCTGGATCTCTGGTTTCCTTAGTAAAGAGCAGAAGCAACATTTACTGTCTGCCCTCATTCCTGCATTCTTAACTCTGTGTGACTTATTATTGTATGTTGAGTGCAGCTACTTCTGGATGTTATAATCAAGCAGCTTTTTAAGAAACAGAAAATCAAGAAGGTGTTTTGCAGGGAGAATACTGCACAGCAGTAATTTTGCGCACTGATTTTTTATATAAATTAAAACCTTTGATAAGCACCGGTTTGAGGCTTCCATGAAGAATTCTTCTCCTGTGGATTTTAGGAGAGCTGAATTTGTAAGCAATGGTAAAATTGCCTCCCCGAACACATTTCTGCTTTGAGAATATGCTGACATTTAAGAAAAGTTCAACTGCGTGTTCTTTTACCCATCAGGACCACTGTTCTTCTGGTGTATGGGTGTTTCCTGACAAGAAAAAGAATTAGTCCTGATAATCTTTGCTGCTGTTGCTAAACCCTAAAAAGCTCTAGAGTTGCTCTTATCCTATTTCACATGTTTATTCCAGATTTTTTTTCTAAGTGCTGATCAGATATTCCTCTAAAGTTCTTAATAGCCTTAAGTTGTCATCTAAGCTTTTGCTTAGCTTGCACAGCCATGGCTGGTGACAAGGCTGTTTGGCAGAAGGAATACAACAAATGAACAAAACCAAACCTTTAAACTGAGCCTGGATGAATAAGTCTATCACTTCGTGTCTTCATGGTTCACTTCTGTTAGTGAGGGGACCCACAGGTGTGCTTTCTGCAGTTCCCATCCTCATGGTACCCTTTCCCACAGACACCTATGGGTTTACAATCTTACTTATGGCACTTGGGCATGTGGGTCCTTTATCCATGGTTAGCATTGTCTGCACATGTGAGCTTTGGCTACTTTTGCAGATGGTGAATGAGAAAACTGTTGTATCATCAAAATGCTGATACAATCCCTACCCTTTTTCTTCTCTGCTTGTGTTTTTAAAGCACCGTTGTGCTCTGAATGCTTCTTCATGAATGGCAGGGTTGCCTTTTACCCACTGCCGCTTTGACCCCATGTGCTCAGGGGAATGGCTTGGTTACAGCTCTCCTGTGCCCTTGGTGAACTCTTGGTCCTATCTTAAGATAGGAAAAACTTCTCCTAGCATTTTATTTGGGAATCTAGACTATTCTAAACTTCACAGAATTTAAACTGAACCTACGATTGTTTTGCTCATTTCAGAAGTAGATTTACCACGTGCTAATTGATTCTTCAGCCCTACCTTTCCCTGCGTGCACAAGCAATGAGTCTGTCAGCTGATGTAATCCCTTGACACTCTTGTTTTTCTTTCCCTATTGCTGTTATGACCTTGAGGTTCCAGGAAGGCGCTGACCTTGCTGACCGCTGGAAACTCCAGTGAGGGAGAGGACATGAGGGAGAAGGGATCTGATTGGGCTTATATCCAATTATTACAGTGTATTTTTAGAGTATTCTGTACTCAGGAAGTAAACATTCATTGCTGTGTAGAGGTTAGAGATGGACCCACCCATTCTTGGAAGTATGTACAACTTGTCCTCAGTAATATCAGTGATGGATCTGTCTTGTGTGTATATGCAAGTCAGTGATTTATTATAGTATGCTTTTGTGCCAAAGCTTATTCAAAAATGTCTTTGGTTGTTTCAGGAAACTATTGTTTTATGCTCAGCTTTTTCTCTTTGCTGAATCTGTTCAGACCCAGTAAATGTATTTAAAGAAATATCTGCAATATGAGGTACAGACCAAGTATCAAGCAGCTTTTCAGCTGTTTGCCTTGGTTGCTCTTCTTTCCCGTGTGAGTCTTTGGAAAGATCCAAGTGTCCTGTGTGAATCTATTCTTGTGTAATTTAAGTGCATGTTTTAGCTACCACAATGGTATTATGAGTATTACCACTTCAAAAATGGTAACTGTTTTTTTCCGCTACAGTTATATTTCTAAGACTTGTTCAATAATAGTAATAAATACAAAAAAACTGAAGTTAGCGTTGAGCTGCTTTTGTTACCTTTCAAATTAGATGTTGTAGTAATAAATATGAAACGCCATCCCATCCACGTGTTACATTTGTGCTAAATACAAAAATGAGGTGGTATCTCTGAAACGTATTTTTTTTTATCAAATGCATACAACATGATATTAAATCATATATATTTCTGTCTCTACAAACAACTTGTATCCCTTTTCAATAATTAAGCACATGGCTCAGTATTAACTATTTTAAGCAAAGTGGTGTAAAATGCAGAGCTATTAGGCTACAGTACTAGTTTAATCCTTGGAATAGATTCCAAGTCTTAAGTGTCACCATTAACCAATGTTCTCCTGAAGAAATTGTCAAACCCAGAGCTGTTCAGTCAGCGTTTCTTCCAACCATCCATTTATTTTGGAGGTCAGGAAATGTGAACTTCTACTTTACCTGCTTTTTACCACTTCCAGATCCCAACTCTGCTAGGGACCCTTTCACATCAGCAGTGCCATGGTTGGAAGGGCAAGCAGGCTGTTCTAAGCTTAATAAATTTACACAGAAGAGACTTAGCCAGGAAGGCTGCTGGCATTAGACCTTGTGTTATCACAACAAATTATACTTTCCTACCAGGAGGCTGCCAGTTTCTTGTAAGTTTTTATGAAAATGGAATTTAAAAGCCTCATCAGCTTATGAAGTAACCACATCGCGTTTGGTTGGTGTGGGAAGTGTCTTGTGGGCTTTATTAGTTTCTTGTGCAAGTTTTGATGAAGTGCTTTTTATTTGTGAAGCAGATGCTGTTGGCTGTGGCCAGCTTGGTATCATGCTGGTTTCCTGAGAAAGCAATTTGTGGGGAAAAAAAGAAACATTAGGGAAAGGAGATTGATGGACTTTCAGACCATTGTAAGCGGTTTGTTTAATGATCATAGAATCACAGAATGGCTTGGGTTGGAAGGGACCTCAGAGATCATCTAGTTCCAGCCCTTCTGCCATGGGCAGGGTCACAGCTGACTAAATCAGGCACTAGATCTGGCTGCCCAGAGCCCCATCCAACCTGGCCTTGAACACCTCCAGGGATGGGGCGTTCACAGCTTCTTTGGGCAGCCTGTGCCAGTGCCTCACATCCTTCCGAATAAAGAATTTCTAATCTGATCTATATTTCCCCTCTTTTAGTTTAAAACCATTCCTCCTTGTCCTATCACTATCTAAGCACTATCTACTTCCTTATGTTATGTTATCCTGTTATGATGACTCTGAGCAGTGCAGTAGCAAAAAAAAAAACCACAACAAAACAAAGCAAATAACCCAAACACAACTAAGCCAACCAACTCTGTAATCCTCTGTAATCCTCAGTAATAAAAGGGTAAGAATATAAAATAGGAGCAGGGATGATCTCGTCTCTGAAATGTTCAGGGACAGATCCAATTTCATGACTGTGTTACTTCCTCCATGTTTGTAACTCATCACAGTGGATGTAGGGTGAGGTTAGCTCTTGTGGTCAATCTGTGCATGATGCGTGTCCCTCAGTGGGGTTCCATGTCTTGTTCCCGAGTCTCTTTTAAGGATAACAGAGGAATGCTGGAGCAAATTCCCAGGAGGGCCACCAATACTGCCCAAGGTTAGGAAAACAAGCCTTACAGCGATGTTTAATGATGGTTTTGGTTTCAATCAAGAAAGTAAGTTGAGTGGTGATGACTGGATAGGTATGTGTGCAGAGATTTTGCTAAAAGGAATTCCTCAGTATTACAAACAACACTAAGTAGTGTGTTGGAAGTCAACCTTTAATGCAGTATGTCGGGCCTTTTGAAGCAATGAGTAGTCAAACATTCAGCAGTATTTCACAAATGCATCTTTAACATGTATGCTTTAATACAGGCTTCTGTCTCTGCAATGATCTTGCCCAAGCAACCACATTCGTTCCCTCTGACGTTAAAGCTCTGAAAACAAATTACGGCCAGAGCCTTTGTTAAGCAGTCTCTACAGCTAAAGTGTTGTGGCAGCTTGAGTGAAATGCACTTTCTTTGTCAGAGAGGTTTATATGAGAAGATATCAGAGATGAATCTATTCTGGTCAGATCATTCTTGTCTCATTGGCTCCTCCTCTGTGGCTTTGAATTTACAGGAGGAGATACTCTGTATGTTTTTGATCAGACTACCTTTCCTTTCTTTGGGAAAGGTGAATAATCCATTGTGCTGATGCTGTGACCATGTTGCCTAACTGTTTTGGTTACACTTCCCGGGAATGTTGTTAAGACTTGTGGATCCTACAGTTGAGTGAGTGCAGTTTTCTTTCCTGAGTTTCTTTTGGGAAATCCCACTCGGTGAGTTTGATATCAAAACAGATCAAGTTGTTAGGCATCTCATCAAGTGTGGGATGTCAACTGTGGGCCAATTCCATCTCTGTGAAGTCTGCACTAAAAGCTAACAGCTGCTTCCTGCTGAAGTGTGCAGTACGTTTCCAGGAGTTCAGCCAGGTGTGTCAAAACTTCTGAGTGTGATGAACTTGAATGGGAGGAGCATTTGTCAAAAAGAGGCTTTATCCTGGTAAAATATAATGTTCCCTGTAGAATGAAAGATCTGTTTACGAACTCTATCAGTATTTGACCATTTCTACGAGAACAATAGAGCAATTAACAGTTGCGATCTCTCTGAAGTTCTTAATGTTAGTATTTAGGAACCAGGCATTGTTCTAATTTTGTAGTGAACTGTAAATGATTCCGAAGAACTGTACTTGCGTAATTTTTGCTCTAATTAGTCTTGCTTTTTTTTATGGAGACGAGGCAGTTCCTTGTTCTGTTTTTCAGGCAGGCAAACTGAGAAAAATCTTCTAATTTCAGTGAAACTTGCTACAGTAAGCTACCTTGCATTCTCTACTTGTTATAATTACATGCAGAAATGGAAAGTGGGATTTCAGAAATAAAATTCATGTTCTGTTTGTCTCTTTTCTCTCTCCTCAGGTGGAAAGACATGACATGAATACTCTCAGTTTGCCACTTAGCATTCGCCGTGGAGGCTCTGACACCAATCTGAACTTTGATGTACCAGATGGAGTCCTAGAGTTTCACAAAGTCAAACTCAGTGCAGATAGCTTGAAACAGAAAATCCTCAAGGTTACAGAACAAATCAAAGTTGAACAAACAGCTCGAGATGGAAATGTGGCTGAGTACTTGAAACTGGTAAACAGTGCAGACAAGCAACAGGCTGGACGCATTAAACAAGTCTTTGAGAAAAAGAACCAGAAATCTGCCCACTCCATTGCCCAGCTGCAGAAGAAGTTAGAGCAATACCACAAAAAGCTCAAGGATATTGAACAAAATGGATCTTCCAAAAGCACTAAGGATACTTCCAAAGATAATTTGAAAGATATTCAGCATGGAAAGCCGCGTACCTCTGGGCATGGAACAGAGAGCAACAAGTCGAGCGTGCCGGGTGTATCCTTGACACCGCCTGTCTTTGTTTTCAGCAAGTCAAGAGAGTTTGCAAATCTGATCCGAAACAAATTTGGTAGTGCTGACAACATCGCTCATCTCAAAAACACCCTGGAGGAATTTCGGCCGGAAACGAGCTCTAGAACCTATGGGGGCAGTGCCACCATTGTTGCCAAACCAAAATACGTTAGTGATGATGAATGCTCAAGTGGGACCTCCGGCTCGGCAGACAGTAATGGAAATAATTCATTTGGTCCTGCCACAGCAGGTGCCCTGGACAGCCAAGGAAAGCTTTCCATGATTTTGGAGGAACTAAGGGAAATCAAGGAAACACAGTCCCAATTAGCTGATGACATAGAGAATTTAAAAACACAGTTTAAGAGAGACTATGGCTTTATTTCTCAAATGTTACAGGAGGAAAGATATAGGTATTTTCTTTTAATTGTTCTCTCTAAACGAGTTATATGGACATAGAAACTATTTGGAAAATGTAAAGTGTGTGCTTGTGTGTGTGTATGTGATACTTTAGAAGTAAAGGGAAAAAATAATTCCAACTGATATCTAGTACTAAAATGTTCCATGCCTCCCACTAGCTGCGTTACTGAAACTGACAGCTGTCTTACAGCTGGGGCATCTTTAGTGCTGAGTACCTTGTGCAAACACTTCTCAGGCGTAATGCTATCTAGTGGACACAAGGACACAGTTTACACAGGTGTGGTGTAATTTTACGTGCTGAAGCACAACCTCCTTTTGCATTTGCTACTTGTAATTAACTCCTTTGTCACTGTGGAAAGTGAGACGTTTTGCAGAGGGTTTGCACCTGCTGTACGTACATGCCGTTTGTACCAGCGGAAGTATTTCCCTGTTTGTGTGCTAATCCAGGTCACAAACTGACAAAAAAGATTTAGCTTTCTGCTGGTTTAGTTGATTTACCATGTAGAGATGTGCCAGAATGGGCTGTACGTGAACTATAGGACTTTACAGCTGTGATTGAGGGGGGATCCAGGGAGGTGTCTTTCCTTTCACTGCTGATGAGTTGTTAGCTGGCTCAATCTTACTTAAGAAACCATATTTTCTTGTCTTAATGAACAGTGAAAAATATAAAATGTGAATTGGATGCTTTCAGCCACTGGTTTATTGTTATATTATTCACCAATGATATACAGATATTTGCTCTTTAATATGCACTGCCAGCAAGGAACACGCACAAAAGGCTTTTGGTTTGTTGAGTAAATGCTTGTGAAGTGTTTCCAATAATCCTACTGATTTCTCTAGTGCTTTCTAATGCCAATTAGATGAATCAATAATACTGAGAAGTTACTTTTAAAAATGTGTGATTGTTTTCTTGATTTAGCATTATTTGAATAGGGGGCACTAAATTTAGACCTTTTTTCCTGAAAAGATATGAAAGATTGGAAGACCAATTAAATGATCTCACTGATCTTCATCAACATGAGACAGCAAACTTGAAACAAGAGCTAGCCAGCATCGAGGAGAAAGTGGCGTATCAGGCGTATGAGCGATCACGAGACGTTCAGGTACTTTTTGATGCTTATCAAACTTCTAACATGTTCTGTAAATCTTGTACTGTAAAGCATTTGCATCATTCTACATCCTTATATACAAAACTATGAGGAAAGACTTAAGCCCATGTTTTCTATTTTAAGATGAAACCTCGGCAGCTTTCAATTGGTGATACAGTCTCCACTTGTTACAATAGACTCAGAATTCTACCTGCTGGGATTAAGGATACAATATAGGCAGACTTGTGGATGAAGAATGGACAGTGTTTTAATTTCTTGCACCAAAGGAGGGAGGATTTGAGTCTATTGACAGTGTCTTAACACAAACCCCTTGCTCAGACTTTCTCCAATATGTAGTTGTATTACATGACAAAGTTTATAATAAATTGAGTTTAAAGTGAGAAGAGAACTGATAGATTGGTAGATTTGTCATTATAATGTAAGAATTTTAACTTATGGTTACAGTGGCCCCTATAGTCAAAGCAGTAGGGTGTGTCCAAACCAATAGGTTATTGTCTTGTCTGTCTTCAGGCAAAAACCACTAATGTCTTCAAGTTTATTATTCAATATTTATATACGATATAAGCATTGGTGTAAGGAATAATATTTCTATCTGAAGTCTGAGGAAGTGGTGAATGCCTTACTTCTAGGCTTACATTCACTGATGACTGAGGAATGTTCAATGACTGCCATCTTACTGGCTCGGATGGTGAATAAAAACTGTTCTGTACATCCCTGTGGTCACATCGCTAAGCATAGCACAGGCAGCAGGCCAGGAGCAGGAAGATTAGCCTCTTTCCTGGTTGATAAGAAGACTGAGAACAATCTTCTGTGTTCTTAATATTGCTAATTCCTAGAACAGAGAAAGGAACCTGTCTTTTGTAAATGGCCACATGCTTTTTGCTGACTCTGGTGACTGACTGTTCCCACAGTAAGCCAGAAACCATGGAGAACTGACCCAGTCAAAGAGCTAATAACCAACACACTGTATACAGAGCTGTTTTTTTACATGGAATATTGGATTGAATCAATTTACTGTGTGATCAGGAGAACAGCCCTTCCAGCCCAAGGAAAATGATTGGAGTTTGAGACTGGGAAGGAAGTAGGGATGCTGGAGCATACTTTCTTCCTTCTATGCAGTGTCAAAAGGTTACACCAAGTTGATCCATCTCATGAAACAAGCCTTACACTGTGTCACACGATGGTGCCCAAGCACAACTCAAGCAAAAAGTGGCATTTAGGCAAGTTAGTGAAGCAGCTGGACGTGTTTACATGAGAAGTTTTGTGTGTGGGTGACTGATTCAGCAGCCGTTTGACTCAAAGACCATTTTTAGTCCACTCCCAAGCAGAAGAGCTAAGTCTACTTTCTTTAGAACAAATTGTGAAGTGAAACGTATCACGAGAGAGAGGGAGAATGCTGTACAGGCATCACTACAGATGTCTCCACTGCATGTTGTTCACTTGAGGTGTGGATGAATGAGCCTTGACACTGTGACAGAGTGAGGAATCAGTAAGATACTGAGAACTCAGGCCCAGCACTGTATGATTGGTTGGCTTTGAGGACAAAAGTATTGTATGTACACCAGAGAGGTGACCTAAGTTAAATGGTACGTAATTTAACTTAAGTAATTTAATCAGTATCAGAGTAAGTCATTACTACTGTAATGTTTTCTGTAGTCTATGCAAAGAAACTAACTTTGACACTGTTTTAATGCAGTGTCAGTTGCCATGGCAACAACTTTTCCACTACTTTCTCTCATCAATATATACAGGACACATTATCGTGAACATTAGAGTTATGATAAATTTTCTCAGGCATGAAAAATGGAAATACTGTACTTTAGACAGTGTTGTCAGACTTAATTATGCCCGAGCAGGCAGTGATACATAAAAGTAGATAAATACGTATGTTTATTTTTAAAAGAGTTGGTGTTTCATTCAAGTTTTAGCTGTCTATTATAAATGACGCTTTCTAATCTGGATGATGGATGGTCCTGCTGCTAAAACAAGAAGCGCTGTGTGGGAATAGAGCTGCCCTGATTCTTGTTTTCTATCTCTAGGAAGCCTTGGAATCGTGCCAGACCCGGGTTTCAAAGCTGGAGCTCCATCAGCAGGAACAGCAAGCACAGCAAACTGAAACAGTTAATGCCAAAGTGCTCCTGGGGAAATGTATAAATGTTATCTTGGCCTTCATGACTGTCATCTTAGTGTGTGTTTCTACAATTGCAAAGTTCATTGCTCCTATGATGAAGAGCCGTTTTCATATCATCTGCACTTTCTTCGCAGTGACACTGCTGGCAATATTTTGTAAAAACTGGGATCATATCATTTGTGCCATAGAAAGGATGATTATACCAAGATGAAGCTGCTGGTCTAGCTGTTGTTTTTTCTCTTCCTCTCTATATTTTTAAGTGCTGTGTGTTTACAATTTTTTTTTTGTCAGTTTAAACGTGCAGATTGAATGAAGAAGCCTACAAAGACTCCTGGACTGTAAGGTGTAAATATGTAAATGTGTACTTGTTGGCAGTCAGTAGGCTGTTCAATCAGATTGTGTCGAACTGTGATAAGCCGCTATCTTGTGTCAGTCTCCTGCCTTAATCCAACCGGTTGTCCACTCTACAAGCCTGTGACCACAGAAGATGGTGGGATGCTCTGGGAGGGATCCAAGCCACTGCGAGTGTGAGGTGTTCTTTTCACTGGACTGGAATGCAAGGAGTGTGATCACAAGGAAGTGCATCACTGTGTTTCAGCCCTTTTAGATAAATCATTTTCCCTCTGAATCCAGCTTCCAAGATAAGCCAAACTATACAGTCATATGTATTAATAGTTCTGGTTTCTAAATTAACGGGTAATTATATATGGAGTTTCCAGTTTTCAGGACCAGCAACACCTGTGATGCTTCTGCTAGTAACCCTTTGCACAAAGAGTTTATTGTTCAAAAATTAGACTGCTGATGGCTAGTGACCACAATTAGCAGTTGTTCTGTTGTCCCTTGTCACGCTCAAGAAAAACATGAGTGTGGCACAAAGCTTCCAAAGATGAAGAACTGAATTAAATAAGATCTCCAGGCCACTTCATAAAGGAGCGAGGGAGCAAGTGTAACTCACAGGTGTGCTTCCATGCGGAGGAAAGTGCTCGCTTGCCTCAGGCACTGAGAAAGGCAACATTTAGATTAGCCTTTGCTAGCTCTGAGTTGTTGGGGTATCCTAACTGAATGCAGAGCAGATATATATACTGGGACTCTGGGTACAGTGGATTTTTTTTCCCTTATGTCAGATTAAACAATGCAGAAGAAGAAAAATGAGGGAGCTGATCCTTAGGGGAGCAGGGAGTTAAACTTCTGTAAATAGACAAACACTGTGCAGACTCTCTTAACAGACATTCCTGAAAATAATGTATTATCATACAGTACCACTACTAGGAGACAGGGTTGGGTTTGTTTTCTTACTAGAAATTATTTTGTTTAGAAACTGCAGGAAAAAAAATCCCTGAAATCCTCTGCTTGGCTCTCAGCCATCGTGTGAAACAAGATCTTTAATAAAAAATTTAAAAAAAAAAAGCAACACAGAATTCTCCTCTGCTCTGTATTAAATGGGGGGAAAAAACAGTGTCTCTAGTTATTTGATGTTCAGTGTTACTTACTTTTAAATTAACTGTCGTTACGATTTCTTTTTCAGTTGTATTTGTTATGCTGTCTTTACCGAAGGGGTAGAAAGGGAACTGCTTGGCGGAGGTTTGGTTTTTTTATTTTTACTCAATCACAATAGTTGGTGTAGAAATTCAGAAGTCTTTATTCTGAGGAATAGGGAGGCAATGGAAGAGCTTTGACATTTTATGGCTGCTGGATTATCAGTGAATAGTTACCTTCTGTGGCTTCGGGGACTGAAGAAAGGACAGAATTAACTGCATAAGTAATGATATGACTTGGCATTTAAAAAAAAAAATAAATTAAAGCACTATAAAGGTCATTAAAAAATTCTTTGTATGTGCAACAGCTCTGAAAAGATACCAGGAAGGATGGTACGTGGCCTGCAGGCATTAGTAGCGGATCAGATCGGGCACACCCATGTTCATAACCCAGCCCTGCCCAATCTTCTGAGGAAGGCAGAGTGGAAAGCAGAAGTCCTGCTGCAAGTGGCATCGCATCATAAAGCCCAAATGAACCAATGGCCTCTGCTGTGGCTGAAAGAAGTATTAGAAAGATATGTTCTTCCTTATTTTTTTTTCCTCTTTGCCTTTGCCTCTGTATTCCCTGAAGAGGAGCATGACAATTGTGTTATGCATAAACCTTCTCTGCCTTAATTGCTGCACGTGCTCCTGCTGCTGCTTGGTGCGGGAAGGCCTTTCTTCCCACTTCTCTTAACCTGTTTTGGCACTGAGCACAGCAGCAGGCCTGCAGCCCCCCTTCCAAGTATCTGCTCTTGGCCTCCTTTCTCAGCCAGCTGATTAACTGAGATTGCCTCCACTGATACAGCTCATAAACTTATCTTCACAGGAAAGTCTGTTTACAATTCTAAAAAGATTAAAAAGAGGGAAAAAAAATGTTGCTCTTTTCTGGCCCTTATATCACAAGAGAGGATTTCCCTTGGTTTCTTTTTATGCCCTTTTGATGTACGTGAGACTTCCTTGGTCTTTTCTACTCTTTCAGTATAAGGCATATACTGTATTTCTAATCTGTACTTTTCATTTCCTTAGATAATGCAGGTGCTTCTAGTCAGAGTCCATTGCTTTCTGAAGCCATTTGCTAAGTTACAAATAATCCCTATGATTTTTTGTTCTCACAAGCATTTCCATTTGCTCCAAAAAAACCCCAACCCAACAACAACAAAAACATGAGAATCCTGGAGGCGATCCTCAGAAATGCATGACTCTTGATGTTGCTCTTTTGCCTTCCTTGTTATAATCTTCCACCTTCTGGTTGGGCCGCTCAAGAAACCACTGTCCAGCATTTTGTTACGTGGGTTCGGAAAGGTACATACAGAAGAAAGGTATACCGTGCATTGTTAATTTCACTTAAAAACTCCCTTGCCTGATGCACGATTAGATGTTTAAACAGATGAAACTCCCCGTGCTAGTGTATGTAGTTAAAAATGAAACATCAGGTACTC
The DNA here is from genome assembly GCA_016647715.1 of Pavo muticus. NCBI lineage: Eukaryota > Metazoa > Chordata > Aves > Galliformes > Phasianidae > Pavo > Pavo muticus. Next base: position 1,314,039 of record JACDJE010000215.1, on the reverse strand, counting down.
ATCGCATCTTGTAACAAAGGCTGGTGGTTTCATGAGGCAGTTGGTACACCCTGAGGATGCAAAGGTTTCTGCTCCAAGGTCATCCCATTACAACACTGGAAGATGTCCCCAGTGCAAAATGAAGGCAGAACATAAAATCAATGGGCCTATGAAAGATTGCTCGTTGTCCTGGTAAAGTATCTGGGGCCAAGTTGGAAACAGAAGGGCCTTGCATTTCCATATTGGCTTTTATCTGACAGAGGATGCAGAAAAAGCTGTAAGCTCTGAGTAATGTTACTTACGCAAATTAAACAAGCCTAATGGACAAACGGGCACAGCACTTCTCTGGGTTATTTCCCTGCTGTATTTAAATTGCTGGGTGATGTGACGTGCATCAAAAAATTAAGCAAGATGTCAAGGGCAAAAGACAGGCTGCAATGTGAGGAGCTCTGCCAAGCTTGTTTCCACTCAAAAGGGAGGGAGGCCTCCCCTCTTGCCTTCACCCATTTCTTACCTCATGCTGACACGGATGTGTCTTGCAGAGAACCTTGTTTAACTTCTCAATCCATGTTCTGTTGGGATAGTGTGAGCTTTTCTGTTCTCCTACAACACATTCAATGTCATTCTTAGTATACTTACTGCACTTACTCATCATGAGTCTCTAATATACTCCCACTCTACAAAAAATTGCCAATGTCTTTCCTGCCTGGTGCTGCCTGGTAGTCAATTGCTTCACTTCCCTTTGATGTCGTTCTCTAAATGAAATGTCCTTCAGTGAATTTTTAATGCCTGTCCTTATGGTTTAATTTCAAAGCACCTGTTATGCAGCGTCTCTGCTGCAGGACCACTGCACAAGGACCTGGTACCTGCTGTATATGAAGGATCTTTAAAAGCCAGTGCTTTTGTTTGAACAAAACCACAGATGTTTATCTGGGAACTAGAAATAGAATAGGTGAAGCCAACTTGCTGTAGCAAAGATACAATGACTGGAAGTTGAAGCCGGGCAAATTCAGTGTACAAATCCAGTGTAAACAAGTTTAGTGATCTTTAGGAGTTACGAGCTAATTGTTAGCTACAGAACAACTTAGACAAGAACTCAAATATTTTAAGCTCAAGTTGAATGGTGTTGTTCAAAGAGGAATCAGTCCAGGCTTATGCTTGATCCAAAGTCAACTTCATAAACAAAAGTAGTGCTTTCTGGAGTTAAAATCGATGAAGAGATAATCTGGGAAAACAAAACAAAACAGAAGCCTGTTGTTCATTTAGCTGGTATGGGATTTTGGAAGCCAAGCCCATTTCTACTGTGATACAGATATATTACTTCTGGATTCAATGGTGCAGCAGAAGGTAAACACAGATTAAAGTAATTAAACATTTTAATTTGGATAGCTGAATTTAATCACTTCTGAAAGTCCGGCTAGGAACTGCATTCAGGCAAGTTTACTCTCCTCTTTTTTAATCAAGCAAATATCTGTCAATCATCAGGGGTTTTTGTGTTTTTATTTTTTTTTACTGTCATGCCAAAATTTGGCCTTTAATTAATTATATTGCTCCCATTTAAAAGGCAATAGTTGATAAGAGCCTTGTTTTCAAACAAAGTTTGAATGGTCTCTGATGCTAGATAGAATCCAGGAGAAAGAATCAGACCGTTTCACATTACGGCAATGAAAGACTAGGAAAATTCTAATATTAGTTAATGGAATTGCGTATCGTCCCTAAAAAAAACCACAGAGTTGATGCTGTATGTAAAGACTGCATGAGGACTGTCAAATGATCCTGTACAGCTGACTTGCTTTATGTGTAGCATATGAAGTTACACTGTTGTTGGAAAGTTTTGCACAAAGCCATGTTTCCTTTCTTTTTTTCTTTTCTTTCCTTCCCCACCACCCCCAAGGAAAGCTAGGCCTGTCAATATTAACCTGTACCAGAAATCGTCTGTTTTAATTGACTAGAGTTAATTGTCTCAATGTGCAATCTCCAGTGTTTTTCATTGCGTATTCATTTTGTGCACCACTGTGGAAAGATGCAACTATAAAAATGTAATTTTTGTACATTTTGTTGTGTAGTCATGACTGCCTCTAAGGTGCCATTGACATTTTTTTTTTTTAATAAAACATATTTACGTTTATTTGATGATGGAAGTTGTCTCTTAAACTTACTGTCTGATGATCACTCCAACCCATATTGGTTTCTCTTTGTCAGTATCACAGAATCACAGAATGGCCCGGGTTGGAAGGGACCTCAAAGATCATGAATCTCCAATCCCCCCGCCACAGGCAGGGCCACCAACCTCCACATTTAAGACTAGACCAGGCTGCCCAGGGCCCCATCCAACCTGGCCTTGAACACCTCCAGGAATGGGGCATCCACAACCTCTCCGGGCAGCCTGTTCCAGCACCTCTCCACTCTCATAGTAAGGAACTTCCCCCTGACATCCAACCTAAATCTTCCCTACCTCAGTGCTGTTGAACTGAAAGAAAGCTTTAAAGTACTGAAGAATCTGAGCTCTGTGCTCTGCTGCCGTTCTGATCCAACTGGTCATTTGAATTGTATTTACAGCTATGTCATAGTAGATCTGCAAACATCAAAGGAAATATCATCCTGCTATTCTCAGAGCTTGTGTGAACCTGCTCTGCAAACACGATATTACTCTGCCAAGTGGCTGGACTCACTTTGGATTACTTTTTCAGAAAACAGAATTTGAATCCAAAGCCAATTTTTTTACGCTATCGTCAGAAATCTCGGTCACGTGCCACAGAATCTAATATGTAATGTGCCTAATAGCTAACGTAGCTGACATGAAGCAAAGCATTTATATTTCTTTTTCACAAAGCAGAGTTTCTGTCATTTGGCACTGGCAGCCAGTAGCAATGATCTTATTTTTACACCACGAATGGAGAAGGAACAGTGCAGTAACAGTATTTTGCTTTGGGCTCATGCTGTACTTTCTATATCCTCCTATTCCTCCCATTCAGTTGCTCCTAGGTTACCTGCAGACTGGTCTTGTCATGCTGAGTCTCACACAGATGCCTGGAACTCAACTTCTATATTAAGACTAACTCAATTCACAAACAGTAGGGTCCCCCCCAGCTGCTAATAACTTCTGCCCTTTTCTGAGATGAGCTGAATAACCCCTGCTAACACACCAACAAACCAGACATAAAAACAGCGTCTCACTCATCATCTGTTCTGAGCTGCTTGTTTCTTAGGTTTTGAAGAGTGCATAGCACACCCTGACCAGTGTTTTCACAGAATCACAGAATATCCTGAGTTGGAAGGGACCCACAAGGATAATTGAGTCCAACCCTGGACTCCACATAAGACCACCCAAAATCAAACCCTATGTCAGAGAATGTTATCCAAACACTCCTTGAAATGCAGGAGCTTGGGGCCACGGCCACTGCCCTGGGGATCTTGTGCCAGTGCCCACCACCCACCGGTGAAGAACCTCTTCCAAACCCCCAACCTGACCATAGCCTGACACAGCTCCATGCCGTTCCCTTGGGCTCAGAGAACAGAGCTCAATGCTGCCCCCCCGCTCCCTGCAAGGAGCTGCAGCTGCCATGAGGCCACCCTTCAGCTCTTCTGCTCTGGGCTGAGCAAACCGGGGCCCTCAGCCGCTCCTCATACCCCTTGCCCTCAGATTCTTCACCATCTTTGTAGCGCTCCTTTGGATGTTTTCTAATAGTTTTATGTCCTTCTGATACCATGGTGCCCAAACCTGCAACCAGTGCTTGAGGTGAGGTCACACAGCACAGAGCAGAGCAGGACAAGCCTTTCCCTTGACAGCTGGCAGTGCTGGGCCTGATGCACCCAGAGTTCTGGCTGCCATGGTACACTGCTGCCTCACATTCAACTTGCCATCAACCAGAACCCCCAGATCCTTTCCCACGGAGCTGCACTCTAGCTCCTCCTCCTCCAGTCTGTACACAGAGCCAGGGCTGTCCCATCTCAGGTGCAAAATTCAGCACTTACTCTTCTTCATGCAGATGGGGGCCACTCTCCAATTTGTCAAGATCTTGGTGCAAGGCTTCTCTGCCCTCAAGGGATTCAACACTCCTCCCAATTTAGCATCATCTACAAATTTACTTAATATAACTTTCAGATCTTTATTGGAGTAATTGATGAAAACATTAAAGAGAATTGGTTCAAAAATGGAGCCCTGTGGAATTCCATTAGTGCCAACTAGGGCAACTCTCAGGCCATAGCCTCCCCTTGCCTGACACAGCCATGTTTTGGTTCTCATGGGACATTCTTATGGTCACACGCTACCTCCCGATAAATACAACCACTATAAATACAGCAACTCTGACAACAGAACACCAGTCTCTAACCAACTTGTGCAGTTATCTGACACAAGGAACAATTTAAAGTCCCTTCCCACCCAGTGCAGGCCTTTGTGGAGGAGGATGGATCCTCCTCCACCGAAGAAGCTTCTGCTTCAGGGGAGTAGCAGCGAACCCAAGCCAATGGATGTTGATGGTGACACTGAGCCCTTGGAGGTAGGCCTACCAATGGAGGTGGATTCACCTCCACCACGGCTGGGCAAGCACTATATCATCATGCTTGTCTGGAGACAATGCTTGATAAAGGAGGATCTTACATTTGAAGCAGTTGTGAGTGCTTGCATGATCGTTCACATGAACTCCCATCCATCTATTACGTGTATGTAAATTAGGAAAAACTGTCCTTAGTTAGTATAGTTAGAACTGAGCCAATTGAATGGGAATGGAAGTGCAGTCAGATCTGAAGCCTGTAATATACAAGTACAGTATGCTCAAATGTGAAATCTCCCAGTAGACCAATAAATTCCACCTGCAGTTTTTCTCTTATGAGTACAATTTTAGTAATTTGGCACTAATCTGGAAAACATCCCTTTCTGTCATAGCTGCAGAGGAGAAGAAAGCAGATGATCAGTATTGTATAAGCGAGAGATAGCTTATGTACATGCTGACAGAACACTAGAGATGTCTGTGAGGTCAGTAGTCCTGTACAACATATCTGACTGAGTAATGGTTTCATAAACTGCCTCACGGTTTCCATCTATTGCGGTCTTATGTGCTAGCATATACTGTGTGCTACTCCATACTAAAAATTATATTCAGGTCCTAATGAGCTCCATGGTAAAAACTGCTCTTTTTAACCAGAAAAGACTCTTATCACAGCACTGTGGCATTTAAAAGCGATTTCATCTTCTGGTTTTGCAATGCCAAAGGTATTATTTTTTCAGGCAGTTTACACCAAACATGGTACAGTTTAGCTGTTCAACACCAATACCACGCTGCTCAGTTATAGATATCTCTGCTGTTGTAGATGACAATGCCATTTGCACGCTTTCAGGCTCTGCTGACTGCTGCAGAGTGGGGCTGTGCTGCCAGCAGTACCCCCCAGCAGCCCCTTTTGGCCACCGTCCTGATAGCTTGGATTCAGGTCAAGGTGACATAAACTAAGCGGGTATTAAACTACAGGTATGACCAGCAGCATGTGTGCATAACGGCAATGTGCTTCTCTAAAAATATGCCCCTGGGTTACAGGAGCTGGAGGATTTATCTAATCTAGCATTGACACCAGAGAAGCCTAATGAGCCTTCAAACTCACCAGGGCACTTTAGGACCTAACTTAAACAGTATTCATCTTCCTCCAGAGAGAGTACCTGTGAAACACTTGTAAATATTTTCCTGGGGTTTCTCTGCTGACTTCCCATCTCTTTGCACGTTGCTCGCTTGGTGCGAGGATGAACCCTGCTGCCATGCAAACTGCTGGTCTCCCATACAACTCATGTGACATCGAAAGAAACATGAATAACCTCTAATGCCGTCAAGCAAACGCCTAAAAGAAATCTCTACTTTGACTCAAGCTTTCCCACTGCTGTTACTAGCTGGTTGGCCAGAAAACAGCTATCGTTGTCGGGAATCTTCTGGCTGTAACCCTCTTTGGAAACGGCTAAGTGAAGTACAGCGTTAATTCGCCTCGCAGCACAGAACCGGACAGCAGTGCCGCAGTACTGCAAAACCCACCAGCCCGCCACAGCGGTGCCACCCCTCCCGCCGGAGGGAGGGACCTAGCGGCGCCGCTGGGCCGTTACCGCCTGGAGCCGCCTCCATCGCGTGCGGGCGGTGCCAGGGCCGACGGCGCAGGCGCAAACAGGAACGAGGAGGCAGCGTGAGCCCGTTACCCCGGCAACGCCGCGCCGCGCCGCGCCGCCCCGCCCCCCCGCCGCGGTCCGTCCCGGTGCTCCCAAGATACCCTGCGGGGCCGCAGCGGGCGGCGGCGCGAGCGGGCAGCGAGGTGAGGCGAGGAGGGGCGCCATTTTTAAATTCCTGGTGGCGGCAGCCAGGCGGGTTGGGTGTGGGGGTTTGTTGAGGGGCGGGAGGGGGTCTTTCTGCTTGGGGCTTCGCTCTGCGGCGTGCACTCAGTTCCCACCNCCCCCCCCCGGCCTTGCTCTGTTCTTCCGGGAGCGTCGTTCCCGTGCAGGGGTCTGTAAAGCGGGGAGGAGCGGGCAGCGCGTCTCAGAAAGCGCTTGTCTCGGTCTCGTGTCCGTGGGGCTGACGGGTCTGGAGCTTGCCTAGAGCCCGAAGTTCAGGGGCAGAAGAGTGCCAGACTTCTGTGTGTTTGTGTGCTGTCTTCTCTGCCAGTGAGCACTTTGTGTCAGATGCCATTCTGTCACACAACAACAACATGTAATGGAATATTGGTGAGGAGGTTCAGCCTCTAGTGCCATACCACCAACACCCACTGCTGATGTTCTGGCCCAACGTAATGAAACAGGAGGCATTACTGTTGGAGCAGCCCTCATGTTTGTGACAAGCATCTTTTGCAGCTCACCAAGTGAGATGCTAGTAAGGAGAAGATTCTCATGTGTATTTGAAGGTCTCATGTATATCTCAGTTCGATCAGTGGCTGCTGTCAGCTTGGCCTACAAGTGTGTGTGACTAAAGCAAGAACTTTAGACCTGGGTTATGTTATAACCTTGTTTGTTGTTCTTTATCTCGTAAGAATAACCCTCTCTCTAGTACAAGAGGAATGAAAAGGGTGGACTCTGAAATAAAGTATACACAATTGTTATTAAAATCTGTGCTTTGAATGGTGCTGTGGAAGAAGTGATACTGTTTGAAGCGAGACTGATGCCTTCTATCATTTATAAGTACAGAGATGTTCTCCAACATTTCTGCACCTAGACATGCAAAAATATAGTGCTTATTTTCACTGGGTTCTCTGCAATGGCATCCAAGCAGTTATCCAAATTATAGAGACTGCTATATAAAAGCTCTCACATTCCTCTCATTTTTTCCAAGATGGTTACTTTGGCTATTGCAAGTTGCCGCTGATGGATTAGGAAGTATGAACTGTTAATGTAATGGAAAGTATGCAGTCATATTTCTCAAATTATGCACAGTTTTGTGTTAATTTTCATTCACTGCGGTGTTCGTGGGAAGTCTGATCCCTGCTGTGCTGCATAGGCATGTCAGGTAGGGCTAATGTAACCTAACTGTATCTGAAAACTAAGTGCCTCGTGCAAGGCTGTGATTACATGAGCATCTAAATTAGTGATGCGACTGCTCTCTGTGCCTGAAAAGAGAAAGTCTTGTCCCTCTGCCTCCTTATTTGGCTCTTTATTCCTTCATGCCAGCCAGTACCAGTTGCCTGCTCGCACTGATTCTGCAGCTGGCTGGGTTTTGCCATGAGCTAATGTGACTCACTGACATCACCAAACAAAACGGCTGTTTTCTGCTTGTTGGAGTTTATTGGTTTCTTGAGTTAAATCAAAGGGTCTGATGGATGTCAGATCTGGGAATGAGGCTGGAGAAAGCAGGAAGGTAACGCAAAACAAAATGAACCTCCCCCCACACCCCCCCAAAAAAGAAAACAATTCAGTATTTAAAATAAAATAGCTCAAAGATCTTATGAAAGAAGTCGTTTCATGATGTGTAGATATAAAGGAGAGAGAGATGTGAAGTAGGTCTTTAAGCATTGGAGAAGAAAGGCAGAGCAGAGGTGGTTCTTGGAAACGGAGCCCATTTCCTTCACCTAGCTTCTTTTTCCACCACAAATATAACCGAAGCTTCAGGACTTTGCACCAATACTTTTCCATTTGTACCTGCACAATGTGATGTTAAGATTTCATGGTGTGGATTTGGGCAGCTGATAAAAGTTTACAGTTCTGTAGCATGATAAAATTTGAGGAATGTACAAATAATTTTATATACATCGGGGTTTTAGTTTCTTTAAAGTGTATTTTATGGTTCCCTACTTTTTGAACAGGACTTCATGGGAGGCGGGGATTTTAACTAGCATTCTTGGAGAGTGCTTTTCAAACGTGGCGTGTGTGGTCTTGGGGAAATTTGAAGGTGTTTAGGTCAAAGCATCAGCTGTGAGATTGTGCCACTGGCACAGAAGAGATTCATGTCAGTAGTTGAGTATTAGCAGCCCTATCAGTAATTACTGATTGGCCTCTAGTTGCGCCAGGGTAAGTTTAGGTTGGATATCAGGAAACACTTCTTTACTGAAAGGGCTGTTAAGCACTGGAATGGGCTCCCCAGGGAGGTGGCTGAGTCACCATCCCTGGATGTGTTTAAGAGCCGTTTGGATGTGGTGCTCAGGGACATGATCTAGCAGAGGGTTGTTAGAGTTAGGGTAGGATGGTTGGGTTGCGGTTGGACTTGATGATCTTTAAGGTCTTTTCCAACCTGAGCGATTCTATGATTCTGTGATTCTACTTTGTTTTGAAAGAAAAAAAAAAAAAGTAAGAAAGCGAGTTGTTTAAATATTGCAAGTTACTGTCAATGATTACAAGCAAAACGACCTCAAGAAATCTGTCGCTGCGGATTGCGAGTCGCGAAGTTTGCCACTAGATGTCCCTGCAAGCCAAAATAGCTTCGTTGCCTTTAGTACATCCCGCTTAGGTTTTTGAGGGTGTGAATCCCCTTTCTTTCCTCTCTTCTTCTACTTACAGCCGTTTGGCAGGTGAATGCATAACTGCATGTGTGTTGCTTTCTAATCTTTGCAGTTTCCGATAGTAGTGAAAGCTGTGAGAGTGCAGTGACGGCTTGGAACTGAAAGCGCAAAAGGCTGCATTTCCATCTCTCTCTTTCTTTTAGTCAGCAAACTCCATGCTTTTGTGGTAGTGTTGAATTTGTATCTGTCATACGACTTCAGAAGCACTTCTTGCTCCTGTAAGTCGTAGGGTTCAGGCCCAAGCCCCGTGCTCCGAGTTCTGCAGTTTGGCGTGCAGTTGGACGTTTACATTTGGTACTGCAGCTGATGGAACCAGGGATCTGAGATGAAGAGAAGTACTGTTGCTTGCTTTTTTATGGTGGTCACGATTAACTTTGTTGATATGCTTAGAAATTGTGAGGAGCGTGCTGCCTGCAGTTCTCTTTGTCCTCTCACACAGCTTATTGTCCTTAGGGTTTCTGAGCAGTTTTTCCCACGTGGCTGTTGCTTGAACAATAGCAAATGTCATGATATTGAGTCTGGAAATGGCTACTGTGCTTTGTTTCTCAACAACCAACAAAAGCCAGGGATGAAAAATAGATGCTAGTTTGGTTAGAAGGTTCTTCAGAATTTATTCTTTTAGTGTACAAAATGTGCAATGTGTGCATATAGGGCAGCCATTGAGGAGAACGTTCTTTATTCCAATTTCCTCCTCCCTACCCTCAGCGGATTTGGGCAGGGCAGAATGAAACAGTTGCTGTTGGCACCGTGTGCTGGTACTGGAACACTAGTAGGCTCTGCTCTCACCTTTTCCCATATAGTGACAGAGGAAGAAATTGGGCACTACCGCACGTTTCTTTTCCTATCTGGCAGATAATTTTCATCTTGTTTGTAGTTTGGGGCTTTCTAGAATCGAATGCTGAGCATTTAAGGTAGGTCCTTGGAAGATTTGGGGAGTAGAATGCAGGAGGACGTGACGTGTGCGGCTGGAGGAGGTGAGGTACTTACTGATACTGGAGAAGTAAGTTGTTTTGTTCACGCTGGCCATGTGGAGCTCTTAGGCACCAGTGAGATATGCTGAAAGCTAAAATGGCAGAGCGGTTGGTTTCAAATCTCATAACTTCCCTAAAATTCAGTTATGGCCCTCCCTCCCCCACCTCCTCTAGAAGCTGCAGCAATGATCAGTCTAAGGCAATATCTTGCTCCGAATATCAAAAAGAACTGGTGAGGTAGATTATTATAATACTTCCTCGTTTCTCAGCATCTGGTGATTTGCAGCTTTCTCACATCCCCCTGAGATTGTCGTGGTTAGCAAAACTCTTGCTGGAAAGTTCACAAAAACCCACCACGTAGCTTCAAAAACGAGGAAGTGATACGTGTTGGCGATACGTGTTGGAGCCGAGCTTTGGGTGGTCTGGTACATGGGCACCCATGAAGTCATCCCTCTTTTCCAGAAAGGACTTGGTAGGACCTCGGCAGTGGGTATTGTCCCTGCTGTTCCAGCCTATGTGATGGTGTGCCGAGCAGCTTCATGTGTTAGGTAGTGTGAAAGACTGTGACTGATAAGCAAAAGCTGTTTGTATCTGATGGCTGTGTCCTCTGCTTGAACCGAAGTTAGCAGGACAAAATTAACTCCGTAGTTGGATTCTCAGCGTACAGAATAAGTAAAAAGAACACTTTATGTGGTCTGGCACTGGCAAAATGCTTGTGCTAGTTTTGTATTGACTCAAATAATCTCCATGTTTAAGTTAATTATGTGTCCCTGAGAGAGCACGAGCAGAGAAGAGCTGCCTTTTCAGCAGGAGATTTCTAACCTGAGTTCCAGCGGAGCCAGGATTCTCCTGTATTGAAAGCAGAAGTGGCACGTGAAGCCTTTGAGCAGTGAGTGTCCTTGATTGCTCATCACACCTGCTTGTACTTGTGCCAGGTGACCCCATCTTCTGGGATGGCAGCCGAAGAAGTGGTTGTTGGTGTACATTTGTTGGAAGTTAATTTTTTCTTTCTCCTCTCAGCATCCCTCGTGAGCAGTCGTCGTAAAATGGATGCTTTGGGCAGCCTCCTTCCTCCCGTGGCTGGAAATGGTGATGCGGCCAATTCACAAGAGCTACAAAAACTTCTGATTGATGAAAAAATGCGCTGTGAGCACCATAAAGCCAATTATCAAATGATAAAGGCAGAACATATCAGGTAAACGAATTCAAACAGCCTTCTTCATTTGGACTGTTAGAAGATGGAGCTCAGTGTTGGGTGGAAGGGGTTGTGTGCGTGTTGGCTATTTCTCTATATAAGGACATTGCTAAGCATTTTTTACTGCAGCAAATAATTCAAAACTCCTTGAAACATTATAGGTGTGAAATAAGTTTTCGATATATAAAGGATATTAAAAGCTTAATTCAATCTTGATATTTTGGTTTTGTTTCTGAAGATGAGCTTGCTGAGCTTTAATTTGGAGGGCAGCTATCAAAGAGATTGGTTTTCTCTTGCAGGTTGCAGGAAGAGTATACCAAATCACAGGATGAACTGAAGCGGTTGCTAGTAGAAAAGCAGGCTGTACATGACAAATTCCAGCTGCTTCTTGCAGAATACAGAGAGGAGTTGCTGGGTAAAACACAAGAGGTGGAAAAACTGAAGATGCAGGTGAGGTAATTTACTGGCAGAGCTTAATATGGACTTGAATCCTGTCACAGGGCCATGTTTTACTTCTATTTGTAACGTGCATACGCTTGGCTTGGATCTATTTTGGGTATCTTGAAACCTACTTGATCTGAATAGTGTTTCTTCCTGAGAGTGACTATGGCATGAGATCATTGCTTTGTTACTTAACAAATATATTGGGAAATATATTGGGAATATATTCCCAATTCTTTTGTCATGTGCTACATTAAAAGTGAGGCCCTCAGTCTGAGCCTCAGTCTCTGTCCTTGCGCGTCGTCCTGTTATGAGGAGAATCGTCTGCCCTGGTGATTACAAGAGTTGATACTTGTTTTTCTTCACGATGGCAGCTTTCCTCATCATAAAAACAAATGTTTTTGGTGTTGCTTGTTTGTTTAAGTCCAGTTCCATGACATTTTCTATAGTTACTTGTTTCCTTAAACTAATGTAAGGTGTAGTTCGTAGGAAACAAATACAGCATCTAACAGAGGATCCCCAGACACTGGCTGACATTTGTACTGCTTCTTCCAGTGAATGCTGACATTTAAAATCTGATATCTTCCCAGAATATTTTTAGTTCATTAATCTCATATTTCTTTGCTTCTGGAACTACCATATGAAACGTTCCTTAGGAAAACATAGAAAATAAAGCAGCACTTAGAAGACTTTAGAACTTAACTTAAAATACTGGTGCCGTACTTAAGATACTTCATTTATGGCTATTCGGGCTGTCACGAGGTACATAAATGAATATGAATCCCTTTCTGTCTGAAGGTGCTAACTCCTCAGAAATTAGAGCTGCTGAAAGCACAAATACAGCAGGAGTTGGAATCTCCAATGGCGGAACGTTATCGGAAACTAGAAAATGTAAGTGGGAAGTATTTCATTTTGTTTCTTTTAGAGCGGTGGCTGCCGGTTTGTAGCTGTTCCTAAAAACCTCAGGAAGCTGGAACTGAAGGGCAGCCGATGTGTGTGACTTGCTTTGTCTGCTATTGTTCGGTGCTGCTGGCCCAGGGGGTGCAGGCTGAAACCCTAGAAGAGGGAGGGATCCATTTCTACAAAAAAGCCCTTGTGAAACGACTGAAACATCGCATGGGTGTTGGAAGCTGGAGGTACAACTGCGAACTTTGTACTGAGTGTTTCGTTTGTCCCATTTAGGAGATGGAAAAATACAGAACGGAATATAACAAACTTCGTTATGAGCACACGTTCCTGAAATCAGAATTTGAACATCAGAAAGAAGAACACGAACATGTTTTAGAGGAGGAGAAAATAAAATATGAGGCGGAGGTACGTGGTATTGCATTAGCTTAAACTGCATCTGATAAAGCTGTGTGAGTGCTGTGCAAGTGTTGGTACTTTGATGGGTCGTCAGATTGACATCATTTCATAATGTAATATTTGTTTCTGCTCCCATAATTCTCAGAACACTTCTGTGACTTAGCCTCAGGCTGTCTCTGTAGGCTTATTCAGTGATGTGTTGCAATATCGTATGTGCTATCATAAGGAAGAGCAGACTTGCCTTCTGATGAATGTCAACCAGTAGCTCTGCTTAAATGCTTTTTGGAAATCACTTTTTTGATAGGATGTGAGGCACGAGGCTAACCTGAAATTGATAACTTCTACAAGCAACTGATTAAAAGGAATAATTTAAATGACCTATGTGATAACTAATCAGTGAAGCTCAGAAGAAGGTGTTGCTACCAGGCAAGGGCACGTGTCTTGAAACTAGGTTGGATTATGACAGTAGTGGTAAAAGTGGTACTGACAGGATTCTCAGAGCTTTGGTAACTTGATTTCAGTTGCGTCAACTCTTGAATAAGCAATCCATAATTTGTTTGTTGCAGAAGTGGACTTTCAAAAGTGTAGCTGAATAAATTGGCGTCTTATTCATCTTTTAAATACATGCAGCAGTGTAAATGAGTGCTGTACGTGTCATTTGCATATTCATCTAAGTATTTGTCTGGGAGCATATTGGAAGATGCCAGATTTGAATGCATTAGTCCAAACATGAGGCACAAATCAAAGGCAATCGCTGCTTTCAAAATCAGTCCAAATTCAGAAATGAAAAGCATTAAAGACAGAACACTCGTCCTTCCCAGAGCTAACTGCACATGCTGCTTTACAGCCTGCCTGTCTCATAGTCTCGTTGGGTTTGTGCTAGTGCTGCAACTAATTAGCACACTCAGAGAGAATGGAATTACCTTGAGCCCAGGCAGTTTGTACTACCTAGTTTCCTTCTCTTATTTAGGACCTTTTTAACCTCTCTCATTATCTATTGCAAGGAGGCTACAAAAACATCCTAATTCCTAAACGCTGCCTCGGGCATGTCATGCAGCAATACTTGAATCTTCTCATGAAAGGGATTTTGAGGGCAACTGCTGCAGATTTTGGCTTTGCTCTGTAGAAATCACTGATGGAACTTCTAAAAGTGCTGCTGCTGAGCAGGGTTTGGAACATTGCCTTCAAATGTGGAGAAAGCTCTTTCACACCTTACTTTCTGACTCTTTTGCCCCCAGTCTTCGCAATACATTTAGTCCATGTAACTTAGTCCATGTAACCAGAATCTATGTGCATATGTTTGTTACAGTCTCAAGATGAGTTTGTATCTATTCGTACTGCCTTGGAAACTTGCTTTGTTTTCTGACAGGCCACGTCATGTTGACTGTGTTCAGTTAGTAGCGTGCCTGGTTATGCTGTGGTTACAGAGTTAGAGAATCGTATCGTAGGTTGGAAGAGACCTCCTTCTAGTTGAACCAGTTCAGCCTAATGCCCTGCTTAAATAATAAGTTGCAATGAGATTGGATTGCTCAGCACCAGGCTCAGCTGAGTCTTCAACATCTGTGAGGATGGAGATTCCACAACCTTTCTGGGCGAACTATTCCAATATTCAACCACCTTCAGGGTTGAATGGTTCGTTTTCTCCTATTATCTATTTGAAATTTTTCATGTTCCATCTTGTATCTGTTGCCTCTCTCCCTATCACCACGCACCTCTGAGAAGGTTCTAGATCCATCTTCTCTATATCTTCTTGGAAGGTCGCTGTAGCAGACAGTAGTTATTCCAGAGCCTTTCTTCTCCAAGCTGAGCAGGCCCAGTTCTCTCAGCCTGTCTTCATGTCGTGTTCTCTAGCACCCAGACACTCTTGGTGTCCTACCACTGGACTTACTCAGTATGTCGGTATTCGAGTACTGGGCACAGTGTGCCAGATGTGGTCCTACAGGAGCTGGAAGGAGGGAGAGGATCATTTCCCTGGATCTGCTGGCTGTCTTTTTGCCACATCATGAGGTTACAGCAGGTTTGCTGCAGGGGCACTGACTAATACTACCATAGTCTGCTGACTGTCAGCCAGGGTACCCAGGTTCCTTTCTGTGCAGCAGTTGCTCTTCCATACGCTTTTTCATATCCTTGTTCAGCCTGTATCTCACCGATCTGGTGAGATCTAGTGTACTTTCTGCAGTGCCAGGCCCCTCTTCCTAGGAGGAAGTAAGTCGAGCATGTTTTGACCTTGATAAGCTCTACATTCCATCATCTTGTCATTTCCAGACACATGGATAAACTTCTGAGAGGGTTTGCTTTGTAACCTTCCCAAAGACAGATGTGAGGTCGACCATCCTGCAGTTACCTGGATCTTCTTCCTTGACTGGTTTGCTCTTCTTAATGACGGGTTTGCCGTCTGCCTCCTTCCAGTCTTCAGGAACCTTTTGTGATTGCCGTGACTTTTCAGAGATGGTGTAGAATAGATGATAGGGATGATCTCAGTGAGTTCCTTTGAAATGCTTGCTGCATTCCAAGGACTTTTGTATCTGGTGGTTTAAGTGATCCCTGACTTATTGCTCTGCTGTAGCTGCTGATTTAATTCCACAGATTGCTAGGCAGCTTAGGAACAGAAGCAACAAAAGGCATTGACTGCTGTGTCTGTTGATTGTTCTAATATAAACGTTAATGTAATTTCATAATAACTGAAATGCACACTGTTGGGCTTTCCTGAATTGCCAACCACTGTCCGTATTGCTGTGTGACACCTTATCAATGTAAAGGCTTGTGTTTTTCCAATTAACAACCATCAGATTGCGAGGCTGGAGAAAGATAAAGAAGAACTCCATAACCAGCTGGTTAGCGTCGATCCCACAAGGGACAGTAAACGTGTGGAGGTCCTCTCCAGAGAAAAAGCACAGCTGTATCAGAAATTAAAAGGCCTAGAAGCAGAAGTAGCAGAACTAAGAGCGGAAAGAGACAATTGTGGTGTACAAGCAGAAAGTGTCCAGAGGGTGCAAGTACGGCAGCTAGCTGAGCTGCAGAGCCTGCTGAGATCTCTAGAGGTAAGGTGCTTCTTTTGTTTGTTGTCTTGTGTCCTTGGGAGTGGTACCACGTTCACAGTCAACAAGATGCTCGTGTCAGCAGTTGTCACTGAGCTGCTGTTAGAAACTGATGTCCGTATGTTAACCTGCTGCAGGAAAATTGTAATTCTTTTGACAAACTTTTTTTTGTCCTTTCTATCTTTGTATCTTTGTTCTTCAATACGTTACCATGACTGTGTAGTTAGTGGCTTTTGTTCACTCTTTTAGAACTTCTTTTGTTTCTAACCTGTTTTAGTGTTCCTCTTCATTCTTTATCTTTAGTTCTTGCTATCTGCCTCGCTAGTGAGTCTTCTCGTGTAGACTTCTCACGTAGATGCAAGATTTGGATATATGGTTTACTTTCCTTTTCACTTTTATAGCTGTTATATAACTCTGTTACAAAGTGCTGTGGATCTCTGCCAAGTGCTCTGATCCCAGTTTAAAGGGGATCATAATATTCTTAATTTACAAAACTTAAAAAAAATCCTGCTGGAAATATGCAATTGGAACAAGTAAGGTGAAAACCTGGGTTTAGTTGCCTTTTTGGTACTTCATTAAATCTCATGTCTTGAGCCTATAATACTCATACTGGTGATTCCTGCGTTTGGAGCTGTGTAATTTCCTGGTAGCAATAGGTGCTGCCTTCTAGCTAAGTCAGGTTATCTCTGCCTTTTGAAGTAGGGCTGCAAACATGTGTGATTCTGTGCAGGCAGCGTTAATCAGAATAGTTGTTGTTTCTGAGACCCTTGTTGTGTGGGAACTTATTGTTAACCAAAGTCGATGTATTTTTGCGTATAGTTGTTGTATAAAAAGGTCAGCAGTATTTGGAGATCAATTGAACCGTACAGGTGAATAGCAAGAGACAGCCCTGCTCCAAACATCTCACAGGTACCTCTTCTATTCAAGGCAGAAAAGAAGTCAGCTGAGCAACACGTTGCTCGCATTGAGGAAGAGTTGCAGATGTTTCGTGAGCAGAACTTTCTTTTAACTAGCAAACTTCACAAGTCTGAACAAGAAGTCAATTCCTTGGCTGCTAAAGTAAGTGCTTTCACGGTACCTAAACAGTTGTTCATACAATGTGTAAGGTTTTCTGTTTATATTTTACATTAAGAATAAGGTCACGTTTTCTTCTGTGACTTAAAGGAGGTTTGGATTTTCTTCCCAGTTTCAAATAGAAGATATGGATAGATATATGACTTTTCAGGAAGAACTTCATCCCTAGAAGTATCTCAATATCTCCAGAGTTGAAATTATGCACTTTTTTTTTTCATTTGAGAGATCTTTTTTTCTAAAGGTAACAGTGCACCAAGAGACACCTCCATGTTTTCAGTGCTCGCGAGGATAGTCGGCTCATCCGAATGGCAAGCAGCGTTTTGTTCTCATGAGCTGTGTAAAGTGCCATGGAACATCGCGTAACTCTGTTGTTGTTTTTCTTTCTGCAGTTATCTGCGCTGGAATCACCTGCTGAGATTTAGGTTGCATGTGAAACAAGGCAGTTGTGTTTGTCTAGCATCACTCTTGGACTGACGCCAGCACAGCTTGTACAGAAACGTTTCTGCGCAGCATTGCGTTCTGTCATTTCAAGTAGCTCGTTGTCTAACAGCGTGTTTGAGCGCCTTCTCCTGTTGGGTTGGCACCGTATCTTAGGGATTTGGAGAGTTCTTAGAAGAATCCTTAGGTGGAAAAAAAATCAAAAGGCTTCCAGTATAGGGAAGACCTGAAAGTGCTTATTGAGAAACTCGGTGCCACTATTCAGTGTTTCAGAATAATGAGGTCAGCGTGGACAGCAGGTTCAGAGCTTCATCTGCCTGCAGCTCCTCCTCGAGCACTTAACTTACAGACAGATCTTTATGCAGTTCTCTATGTGGGTATTTGAATAAGGAAGCAAAACCGAAGCACTAGTAATTTGTTTTACCTCAAATGTTGTGGAATAGTTACGTTGCTTTATGTAAATCTGAGCCATCATACTAGTCCCATTGAAGTAAGTACCTAGTTAATAAATGCTGGCATCCTGTTGCTCCTTATTCCTCCCTTGCTAGAGAAAATGCTAGGTGATAGTTTGTAGCACGTTTGCCAGTTACTGGTAACAGACTTCATCCTGCTTTCTTGCTCTTTTGAAAAGGGTTTAGTTATCTCTGAACGAACTGTAAAGCCAGTAATTGTGGTCTTGTACCTCTAGTTGAATTATCCCCAGCACTGTGTTGACCTGAAGCTATCCAGCGTTTCTAAGTATCCTCTCCTAAGTAACACAGACACGTTCTTTGTATGGGTGTGGCAGTTAATATTGGCATGTGCCTCAGAAAGGGATACAACACAGGAAAAAAATCTTCCGCTTCTTCCATAATTGCTCTTTAGCAATCTCAGATTTCACCCAAGACAAACTTTAAGGTACGCATTTATGACTGTAAAGTGTCGAGTTTTGGTCCTTAATCCAAAAAAAGCTCTCGCTTACCATATGAATAGGATATATCACAGTTTTAAACCTCTTTATGCAATGTGTCGTACCTGTCGAACAGGAATAATGAATTGGAGGAAGAGACTTCTATGGAGCGTTTTTTAATCAATAGCCTCTCAGAATATATAGAAGATGATGGCAGGCTTTACTCTTCGTATCAGCCGCTGTTCTCTGCTCACCTCCAGAAGCTGGAGAAAATGAAGGTGTTCGGCTGAAGGGATGAAAGCAGAGAATCACGTCATACACTGCCACCCCCCAACGCTCCTACACCCACTCAAACTTATTCCTGAACAAAGATGGACTTCTGAATCTTGTGCCTTAGAAAAGCCACCTTAAATCTTTGTGAATTACCCTAAAATGTTCTCAGCTTCATATTTAAGCAACCAAATCCACTAATGTAGTTACTTAATAAGCGACTGTGTCATTCTTAACCTTTTGCCACTTGCTTGTGCGAGCAGGTTGTAATTACGTTTGTCACCGTGAATGGATTTTCGACAGGAGTGCTCTCCTCTAGGTATTTAGTTCTCATTGACCATGTAATTACTGCGTACAAACGCCTAAACTACAGAAAGTTTCTGTGCAAGCAGTAATTGTCTTTGATGATTTGATATTCTTAAGACTCCTGCTTTTAAGAGACTGTTTGATGTGCGTGTCACAGCTGCAGAGAAGCATTTGACTTAAAATGCATTTCACATCTATGGTGTCTTGTATTTTGGAAGTAGTGTCGCACTCCAGGATGCCAAGGACGGTGAAAGGGAGAAGTGATCATCACATTGAAATGACTTCGGGGAAGCAATGGATACCCTGGTTTTGCATATCGCTGTTTTGTTTTACTCTAGGGAGATTACACTGAACTTAATTTTAGCTCGACTCTGAGGGATTCTTAGTCAGAAGTGAGGTATATGCAAGCTGACACGCTAATGCTTAGTGAGGCACCGGGGTCTTATGCAATATTGGATCGGCGTCCCAGCAAGGCAAGTTCAAATCAGCAGTCTTTTCAGAACTACTCCAGTGTTTGGCAGCTTGCTTGCAAAATGCCTGGTATTTGCTGAGAAGCAGAGTTTTTACAGGTAATCCTGCACGGTTTTGCGTGTGTCGCCAAATCTCAAAGAGCATTTCCTACACTAGAGCTTGTAGTGTCTGTGTGGTTAAAGATGAAATCCATGTCCGTCATCAGACAGCTTGGTTTCTGGAACATATGGGGTATTTGGGCACTTTGTCTTCGTTAGGGAACATGGAAACCTTGTGCTTCAAGATGAATGGCAAAATGCATTCATGAATTTTGACTGTCTGACTCCAAGTAACAAAACACGCCGATAGGTGGAGTGTTACAATACCTGTATAATCACCATCAGCGATTGCCTGCAGATCTGGATATTGTGGTTTGACTTTTAGGAAAGCTGTGGATTAAAAAAAATATATTTATGAAGACAGATTTAAAATGAGCCTAACTGTCATTATTTGACAGATTTTCTTGTCAGCAAAGTATTGCCTGAAAAACAGTAAAGCTGTGAATACATATGGATTTATTTTCAGCGGATTCGTTATTTTTCTCATCCATAGGTAGAAGAACTTAAACAGTCGCACAAATTAGAAGTAACAAACGTCAAACTGGAGGCAGCAAGAACTAAGAATGAAGTAGAAAGAGAGAGGAACAAGATTCAAAGCGAAATGGATGGTAAAATACACAATTGGTTTCTAGTGAAATTAATTTCTAGTGGTTTCTTTGATAACTTTCACTTAGAGCACTTCAATTATTTTTCCTCCAACTGTTCCCCAGCGATCTTCACCTTCTGCTTCTGGTCTGAGTGAACAGATCAGAACATTCATTTCGGTGTCGGAAAGAACCGTACCCTATCACTTGATCTCCTAGGTTATGAAGGACTGTTACAGGGCGACCTTCATTTGTGTAAATTAGTTGGTTTGTGATACGAGTTGAGCGTAATCTGTTTCAAATCATGTACTTCCTTGGGTTTTGCCTTTTTATTTACTGCCAAATTGTACAGCTATTTGCAGTTTGCTTGAAACCTTAACGTACCGTAAGAGTTTTATTTGTTTTCCAATTCTGTAGCCATGGAATTGAGGGGAAAAAACGATGGGCTACACATTTATGTGGAACAAAATAGAGTTTCTAGCTTGTTCTTCGAACAAAACAGGCAATGGTCTGAGCAGCCAGGTAACGGCTGAGCCTGCTGGCAATGTGTAGTAGCCTCCTGTATTGTAAGACCAAAGCTTTCTAGGACTGGTTGCTGATGATGTAAATCACCACCCAGCTTTTATTGGGCTGCCCTCACAGGTTTGCCATAACCTTCATCTGCCTGGAATGGTTGTTTCTGTCTTGGTTGCAAATTTTTCGTGTGTGTCCTTCATTGCTGTGTGGGGCGTTTTTTAATTGCCTCACTTGCTAATACAACTGCATTAAAATGGGAGGTTTGCTTTAGCAAGGTTACTGCAGTTTCACTGGTAACCCCTTATTGGTTTCTCTGAACTTAATGTCCTCTGTGAGAATAACGCATCTTCTTGCTTGTCCTCCTCATAGCTATTCTGGAACAGTTTATAACTACATGTAGCTGCGTAGCAGAAGTAGCTTTGGAATTTAAATCTGTGACAATACCAACTGTTAAATTACATTTGCGTGTTAAAGTAATAAGCCTTCATTAGACAAAGATTGCAGTGTGATGGTTACTCTTCCAAAGTTTTTGAAACGTTGCCTTTAAAATATGACAGGCCTTATCCCTTGGGCTCCGTCAGAAGAGGGGTGGCCAGGAGGGAGAGGGAGGTGATTGTTCCTCTCTACTCTGCCCTCATGAGGCCCATCTGGAGTACTGCGTCCAGTCTGAGGCCCCCAAGACAAGAAAGACAGGGAGCTGTTGGAGAGGGTCCAGAGGAGGGCCACTAAGATGATCAGAGGGCTGGAGCACCTCCCCTGTGAAGACAGGCTGAGGGAGCTGGGCTTGTCCAGCCTGGAGAAGAGAAGGCTGCAGGGTGACCTCAATGCAGCCTTCCAGTACCTAAAGGGAGCCTACAAACAGGAGGCGAGTCAACTCTTTACAAGGGCATATAATGGCAGGATAAGGGGAAACAGTTTTAAGTTGAAGGAGGGAAGATTTGGATATCGGGGGAAGTTCTTTACTGTGAGAGTGGTGAGGTGCTGGAACAGGCTGCCCAGAGAGGTTGTGGATGCCCCATCCCTGGAGGTGTTCAGTTGGCTAAGTTGGATGGGGCCCTGGGCAGCCTGGACTAGTATTAGACACTGAGGCTGGCGGCCCTGCATGCGGCAGGGGGTTAGAGCTTGGTGATCCTTGAGGTCCCTTCCAACCCAAGCCATTCTGTGGTTCTATGATGATCTCTTTTGTCTTCCTTGTTTTATTTTTTCATTCATTCACATTCCATCCTGTGAACTCAGATTTTTAGCTCCCTTTTTGCTCTTGGTAAAGTGATTCTGATAATGAATTTCATCAGGTTGACATCAATAATGACATTTTTACATGTATTTTTTTAATGTATAACGCAGGATTGCTGTCAGACAAAGAAGTTCTGAAGGAAGCTGTTGAGCGTCAGAAGGTGCTTTTAGTAGCAAAGGATCAAGAGCTGGTTCGTAAAGTGCAAGCTGCCAAAGAGGAAGTTTTTGGAAAGATGGCAGCCTTACAGGATGAAAAGTATGTGTTGATTTACTGCTCGGCTTCTAAAGGTCCTGGGAAGTGTTTGGGGTAACTTATGAAATGTCATTCTTAGTAATAATCTCTTAGTGCTTTGTCGCGGTTCTTCCGTAAATCCTGAGTCACGTTTCAGGTTAGAGCTGGAGAGCAGGTTAGCTCATCTAGAGAAGGTGAAGGTGGAACAGGACGCTTGGAGACAAAATGAAAAGGATCAGTACGAGGAGAAGCTACGTGTGGTACAGCTGGCAGAGGAATCTAGCAAAAGGGAACTTCAGAGTCTGCGGTAATGCCTTTTCTAACCTTAAAGCAAATGTCTCATTTTTCCCCTGATTTCTTCGCACGAGTCCTTAGACAGGTCTACTATTTATGGGCATGGAAATGTTCATTGTGTGAAATGAAACCAAGTACCCTGTGCAGCGTGTAAAAAGATGGCAGAAGGAAAAAAGTGTGCTGTTTATCAACAGTGAGCATTTTTCATCCGAACCTTAAAAACACCGCGACTTTAATCCGCGTCTTTAAGAAGTAGATTTCATTGCTTTGAAATTTGGACCATGCTGGCCACTCGCAGATCGCAGTGTTATCAGAAACCATTTTTCTTTGCACGATGGCATCGTGTCAGCAACTGGCAAACTGGGGCGATAAGAGGATATGTGTGAGGTTTTGCTCTAACTCACAGCAAAGTTGGCTTACTGTAGTATTTGTATGAAGGTCAGTACGAGAAAACCAGCCAAACTGTTACTCCAAAAGCAATCAAACCAACGTCTGTAGTCATCAATAAAAATAGATTTTTAGGCATCGTGTAGTTGATTTGTAAGACTGCTAAATGTGTATGCAACATGTGCTATTGTCAGGCTGATTTGTGCTAGCATTTAACACCTGTATTTTAACGAGATAAAAATAAGAGTATCTTAAACAATTTTAGATTAAAAATTCAACAGCAAGCTATTCAGACAGAGGAGCTCGAAGAGAAGAAACGTGAAAGAGATGATCTAAAACAGGTAAGGGTTATGGCAACACTGCATAGAGAAACGCAGTCTTTCCTGCAGTCCCCGTGTCCGGTGCCTGAAGATCAGATTGGATTTTTAAGGATTTTTTTCCCTGAGGGACAAAATGCATTTAATGGCTCTTTAGATCAAGCGTTCAGGAATCAGCCCTGCTTCCCCGGGCCTTCCTAAATGGATTACAGCCTCCTGCATTTTGTAGGTATCAATGATTTCAGAACGGAATGTTTAAAGGCCGCTATATTGAATATGGCACTATTTAAGCACTATTTAACTGGAGATTCAGTTTCCATGGAGACTGTAAATTGTTTCTAGGTAATGCTCTGCATTTACACTGCATCTCTCATCTGAGATTCTTCAAGTGCTTAGCAGATGTTTCATAAACGAATAAACTGGTATAAAGAGATATATTTCTATTGCAAGATGAATTGACGGCAGTACTGCAAATAAAACCTAATGCTTTTAACTCCTGCTCGCCCGTACTGTGCCTTGGTAGATATAAATATGGCTGTGCGTTAAAGAAGTCTGGAAGCTGTGTGCACCTGAAGTTAAGGCAATATTTTTTTTCCTGTAGAAATTAGGATATCTATGAACGTGTAATTAGGGAGAGGAAAAGGGGAATAAGCATCCTTTTTGTGTGCTGACTGCGGGGACTGGGCTTTTCAGACTCCCTACTTGCTTTTGTGAACTGGTTGGTGCAGCCGGTGAGGGCTGTAATGGAGAGAGGAGAGTCTGAGTAGCTCCGAAGCTCAGCTCGTTGGTGTGGTGTGATGCTCTGGTTCTCAGCTTTGAGGCATAATGTCAGATTCCCTGCGTTACCGGGGACTCAGACTGGATTCCTTCCTCTCCTTCCCTTTCTTATTTCAACAGCAATAGAAAAGTTCTTTCTTGTCTAGTAGTAGTTTACTGTAAAACTGCTGGGTAAGCTGTTGAGTAAGGAGAAAGGGAACAAATAAGAAAGGTTTGTGATAAATGAGTGCAGCCAGTTGACACGTGCGGTATCTCAGAATTAATGTAGGTATTTGCGTATCTTCTCACATGGAAACATTTCATTTTTTCGTAGCAAATTCAAGACATGCAGCTCCAAGTCGCTTCACTTTCTCAAGCAGAAAATGATTTGCTGGAATATAATCAGAAGTTGAAGGAAACAGTAGAAAGATTGAGACATGAATGTCAGAATGCAAGAACTCAGGCAGAAAAAGCCCAACTGGAAACAGAGAAGTAAATTTTATTCTTTCTTGGTTTTACTTTTTGTTTTCACGCTGCTTGTGTTGCTTTCCCCTGGATTGTTCAGTATGGAATGTAGATTCTGAAAGTGTCTGAAGTTAACGTGAGGTAGCTGTGGTGTCCCTGCTCGTTGCAGGGGAGTTGGAACAGATGACCT
Source organism: Pavo muticus (assembly GCA_016647715.1). Lineage (NCBI taxonomy): Eukaryota > Metazoa > Chordata > Aves > Galliformes > Phasianidae > Pavo > Pavo muticus. The sequence goes on along the minus strand of JACDJE010000215.1, from coordinate 1,289,635 downwards.
TTAAAGGTCTCTTCCGACTCAAATGATTGTATGATTAAATGCCAGCAGGAAGGACTGGACAATCATGCTGACAAAAAGAAATGCAGTATTTATAAAAACTTTGCTCCTGGTAACTTCGGAAGTAGGAGTTTGATTCCATTCATATCAGTCACAATTAATTACTGAGATTGTATTTCTATTGAGGTGAACGTAAACCTTGCTTGTAGAGCGGATCCAGAATTTCACACAGCGTTTGAGTGTTAAAGGATGTTGAAGCACGAAAAGTGAAACAAGTGACTGCACTATTGTGCTTTGATAAGATTTTGGGGACCCGGCCTGTATGTGTATGTGTGTACTTTTTACTTCTGCCACCGCATCCTTGGAGCTGAAATGAGGCCAAGATAATTTTATAAGCCTGTAGAAAATAGGAGATGCACCAAGACTGTTACTGCAGAAACTACCTGCAAGTCCTCCCAGTCTGTCCTTCTCTTACCATGTAAGTCTTGGGATGTTTCCCTTTTTTTTCAGACTGTGTGTCTGATGTGATTTCTTTCCTCAGTTCAATAATTCTTTTGAGCTTGAACTCCAAAAGTTAAGGAGCACCAAAGCAATATAGCTTAAAGAGAAGCGAAAAAGGGACCAAAAGATAAGAGAGCCTGAGATAACCAGTTTCAGATAAGTTAAACTAATGCTATTTGGGCAAACAGCAAGAGCAGGCAAAGAATTTAGCTGTGTCTGGCTTAAGCTTGGAAATGAAAAAGTGAAATGAGAAAAAGAGCCAAAGGCAAACCATGAGCCTGATAAACTGATAGAGACGAGAGATGAGCTGAAGGAGGCACTTGTTCAACATTTCAGGAGCAATGTTAGTGGAATTTCCTTAATAAAATAAACAAAAATGTTGTGGGATTTTTAACCAGTGTCTCAGCTGAAGTTCTGCTGTTAAGCAGTGCATTTCTCTTTGGTTCCTGGGGTAGCAATAATCTTTTTGCCATCAACTAAAAGAGCTGTTAAGGATTTCAGGTAGGCCAGGATCCTGGTTCTGATTTGAGTGGTGTTAGCACTTTGGGGAAGGGAAGGGGCGTTTGATGAGAGCTTTATGGAGAATCATCAAGACTCCCATCAGGGAAACTGCGTCAGCCCGAGTCTGAAGTGATACAGATGCATTGACACCCATCTGCGTCTCTTAAAAGCTGCTGGACAGAATCTCCCCTTTTGATTTTTTGGTAACAGTGTAGTTGAATAGGCTGTTAGTTCTTCTCTGCTTTGAGGCAGCCGCAACCAAAAATCCAGCAGAGAAACTTCCTCCTTTCCCAGTCCGCTGCTAGAGGTCACAGCCTGATTTTAGCATGTTACAACCATGCAAAGTTCTAAACAAAGAGTGGATGTTGGCAGTGGTGTGCATTCAGCTGGGGTGCTGCCTAGGAAGCGTATATGTGGGAGCTTCTTGTCGTGCTGGTGTTCGTTCTGCTTGGGAGCACGTAATAGTCAAGTCTGAACTTCTCTGTTACAAAGGATTTGTGCAGCACTCAGGACAGCAACCCACTGCTGTGCCTAACCTCTCGAGCACAGAGAGCAGCCATCAGCCCTTCTGACAGCTGATGCTTGGCACAGTTGTTTCATGTTGTGTTCCAGTGTGATGATTTGATTGGAATTTAGAGGTGTTCTCTGGGCGGTTTGACGGCACGCCAACCAACAAGCGGCCTGCGATGAACTCGTTACTGGATTTAGTCTTCAACATTCCCTTCCAAGGTGTAAAACCTCTAAGGTTACGTTAAAGCACAGGTTCAAGTATGGTGAGTCTTCAGCACAGTCGCATTTAAGTCAGAGGCTTCAAGTCTTTAAAGGTGGGAGCTGTGAAAGGAAGTGTTTATTTGAAGGCATTAATCCAAAACTCTGCTTCATCTGTGTCACTCCTTACCCTTCTGACCTGTTTTTTTGAAGGGCTTTAGAATACAGGCGCATAGAGTGGCTGGAGGAGAAGCATCTGCTCACTCAGCGCATCACAGAGAAGGAAGAGAAATACAACGAGGTGAAGAACAAGCTGTGTCGAGCTGCAGTGGCTCAAAAAAAGGCACGTTGGCTCTTCCTTTGTAAACGATCCCATTTATGAAAAGTTCAGCTTTCCAGACCAGATTTGTTTTAATATTAAGAGTTGATTTGCAATCTGCTGTATATAATGACAAAGTACATCCAGCTCTTAGCAGAGAAACGTGTTGAAGTGATGTGCACAAGAACGTTACAGCTGACAACTTTGTTTCAATGCCATCAGCCATTTGGGGAGGGTTTCTTCCTGTGTGTGTTCCTGTGCTTGTAAGGGGTGGGCTCCTTGATTATTGAGGATGATGTTTCAGGTATCGGACAGATGATGCTCTCCTTTTCCTTAATTATGCATCCCCCATCGATACTCTGTGTTGCAGTCTGCTTCACTCCCTGGAATACGAGAATTTAATATCTTCTCCTAAGCTTGTATTTGATGCAATGGCTTGAAAGGAAAAGCTGATTAATTGTTTGCAAAAGCTGAGGATTAATTGGCAATTTCATACATAGGACACAGAGTGGTTATGAAACTAGTTAGTTTCTAAGGTTGTTAAAAACTGAGTTCAACATGAGCAAAAAAGAAAAGGTCGCTGGATAAAGTGTACAGTTTTTTAATTAAATTTATATGTGGTCATCTATTTCAAGAGAGAATCTTGCATTTGTACAGTTAGTGCTTGTTAATACAGATAGTTGTCAACCAACAAGTGGCTTACAGCTGGGCATTTTTCAGTCTCAGCTCTGGGTTATTTCTCATCTCTTCTGTTCCATGGCATGGGGACTGAGAACCTTCCAAGAGCACAGCACTTCTCCTAGAGAAAGGCAAACCCTGAGAATCACAGAATCATAGAATCGCTCAGGTTGGAAAAGACCTTAAAGCTCATCAAGTCCAACCACGACCCAACCATACTACCCTAACTCCAACAACCCTCCGCTAAATCATGTCCCTGAGCACCACATCCAAACGGTTTTTAAACACATCCAGGGATGGTGACTCAACCACCTCCCTGGGGAGCCCATTCCAGTGCTTAACCACCCTTTCTGTAAAGAAGTTTTCCCTGATATCCAACCTAAACCTCCCCTGGTGCAACTTGAGGCCATTTCCCCTCGTCCTGTCACCTGCCACCAGTGAGAAGAGAGCTGTCAGAGCATTAAGCCGTGTGCAGTACGGATTTGACTTCACAGGAACTGATATATCAAGGCGTTACTTTGCTTTATTTGACGTGTCTCTTTGGCAGAGAAAGACTCTCAATGATAATAAACAAAGGAGGATGCAAGAGAAACTACAACTTTTGGAAGCCAAGATAGAAGAACTAGAAAAAGAAAACCAGGTGTTAAATAGGTAATAAATAATTGCTTTTTCTTAGCTTGAAAAATGAGGTACGCCCCAAATCTGACTCAGAAATATGAAGTGCTTTTGAAGATGCTTGCCAGTTAGTGTGGTAACTGGAGCACCATCTAACGGTGCTGTCCGCATGGGAGTTCTGTGAGTGGAGTCCATTTCTGATGGCTGCGTTGGTGTGGACAGCTATGAGTTTCTGAGACAGCTGCGGGGCTGTCGTGGGGAGATGGAGGAAAACTGCATAGATGTGGTTGCAGGAATCCCTTCACAAGAAGGAATTCATTTTATGGGGGAATAAAAAGAGATGTGAGTGAAGCAGTGCTGGAGTTGAAAGCACAGTATGTGGAAATGGAAGACAGGGAAGAAAACTGACTTCAGAATGACAAAGGAAACAGACATAATGCCCTCTTGGAAGGACCAGCTTCTTTTTCTCTTCATTGAGCCACATGGACGGCTTCTGTGCTTCTGTGGCTCACTACTGTGAATGCCATTAGCAGCTTAGTTTATTCCATGTAACATCTAACCCTGCTGTAGGTTACTGTGCAGTGGCACTCCTAGCCATTCAGGCAGAGAAATATGCATGGGTCCATCCACATTCATGTCTTCATGGTAGCTCATGGTAGTTTTCTTGCACAAGGACAGTAAGCAGCAAAGTACTCATGGAGAGGTGTGCTGCTGTGTTGGGATTGTAAGTATTTAGAGCACTAAGAGATGTTCTTTCATAGGCAGAATGTCTCCTATGAAGAATACACACGTCTCCAGAAGAGACTGAAGGACTTGCAGCGCAGACACAACGAATTCCGGAGTTTGATTTTGAATCCTGGCATCCCATCCCTGACCCCAGTCAGTGTGACATCAGCGGCTGTCCCGCCTCCCGGGCCCGACGTGTCCTTTCTTCTCCTTCAGGTACTGTGTCACAGCACGTGACAGTAATGCAACAGAAGGGTTTGGGACCTTAGTGGTAAGGAAGGGAGGAGCACAAGATCTTTAAAAAGATGGAGGAATTCCTTTAGTTACGTTCCCTTCCTCATAACGGCATATAAACAGGAAGGGGAGTGGCTGTTTACATGGGTGGATAGTGATAGGACAAGGGGGAATGGTCTTGAACTGAGATAGGGGAGGTTTAGGTTAGATATTAGGGGGAAGTCTTTCACACAGAGGGTGGTGACGCACTGGAACAGGTTGTCCAAGGAGGTTGTGGATGCCCCATCCCTGGAGGCATTCAAGGCCAGGCTGGATGTGGCTCTGGGCAGCCTGGTCTAGTGGTTGGCGACCCTGCACATAGCAGGGGGGCTGAAACTGGATGACCGTTGTGGTCCTTTTCAACCCAGGCCATTCTGTGATTCTATGATAATGGGAAGGAGTTCTTGAGAGACAAAGGGCACGTTACGGAATGTAACAAACGCAGTGATAACCCTGTTCTCTGCTCTCTGTGCTTATTCTGAGGCTTTAAATGGCTCCTTCCAGACAAGAAATGCTGTAGTCATGATGTGAGGAAAAACACTCCGTAATTACAAAACAGTATTGCTGCTCTTCATTTCTTGTGGGCTTAAAAGCATTCTATATACCCCAGAGTGCTTCTGAGGGCGGTAATCTCTCTGAGGGTGGCCCAGCCAGCACCACTGATTGCTGTCCCTGAGGCGAGGCCGCAGCTGCTGTGCATCTTCATCTGAGAGCAGCAGTGCTGCGCTCCCATTTCTTGCTGCTGCTGTTTGCCACGGGTATCAGAGCGAGACCTGCTAGAACTAGGGAGTGCGGGGGGCTGGAATGTAATGAATAACAACATTCTGAACATCACAGGTTTTGTTTCAAAATCATTACCTAAAAAAACAAAACGACTGCTCGTTTTGGACCCTTGGAGGTATGCAAAATGTAATAGAGCCACTTTTATCAATTCCAAGGAGGAACAGCATCAGAGAGAGCTCTCCCTGCTTCGCAAGCGGCTGGAAGATCTCGAAACCACACAGAGAAAGCAGCTGCAGGAGCTTGGGCCGGCCGGGGAGCGGCTCACAGCGGGAGTACGCAGGGAGCTGGCGTCCAGCAGGGGAGCAGAGGGAGCTGCTGTGCAGAGTGAGGACTCCACATAAAGCTGGGAACTGTAGGTGCTGTTTTCAGTAGCTTCTCATGCCTACGTGCTCTTAATATGCTCCAAAGCACAACTGTGTGTGCCTGGGGCGCAGGAAATACATTCTGCGTGGTTCTGTGTGTACTCCCTTACTTGCTCACTGTAGGGCTTTGCCAGCGTGGAGCTCCGCAGAGTCGAGGTTTGGGTTGTAAACCAGCCGCTGGAATCCACGTCTGGAGTGGTACTCCCAAGTTCCCATGCGGACAGACAGGGTGAACTGGGTGCTCCTGGCTGTGCTCTGGTCCGAGTGCCTCTTGGTTTTGTAACGGGAAGAAGCAACCATCAGATTTCTTAAAAATGATGTCCTAGGGGTGAAGTAGAACAAATTGCCTTCACGTGATGAAAACATGTGTTTGTGTTTGTTGCCACTGTAACTTGTTTTGTCAGCTACAATAAAATCTATTTATTTAAGGCTTGTTTAAATCATTGTCTTTCGTTACCAGTGTAATAACACCTGTGGAAGATCAATTAATTTTTGATAATTTGATAGCGGAAACTTGGAAGTGTGGCAATGACTTTTTTTTCTTGCTGTTTTTTTTTCAGGATACTACAATGCAAATTCATTAATGAGAAGTGTTTAATACTTAATTGCATACTGTTGGTAGGCTGTAGGAACGGACAGCCGAGGAACGAGCTGCAGGTGGTGGCTGACTTAGACGTAAGGAGAACCTTTTTCTCTCAGAGAGTGGTCAGGCACTGGGATGGCTGCCCAGGGAGGTGGTGGAGTCGCCGTCCCTGGCAGTGTTCAAGAGGCGTCTGGATGAGGAGCTACGAGATGTGGGTTAGTGCTTATGGCAGCAATGGTGATGGGAGGACGGCTGGACTGGATGATCTTGTAGGTCCTTTCCAACCCTGTGATTCTATGATTCTGTGATTTTCTGTGCCGTGGGTAAATATAAGTGCTGTATTACGCTCTCCTGACTGCTCTCCAAGGAAAGCAGCGCTTGGCACCTGTAACTGCTGGAAGCAACGGAAGCTGATTTTACTGCATCTTGCACTCCCCTCCTGCCGTGGCCCGGGCACCGCTACAAGGCTGTTTGCTCTCTTAACCCTTTTAAAATACACAAAGTAATCTAACCAGCCTTCAAATGCATTTTATTCGAGATAAACCCATACAAACACCAACATGTATTTGTCGTTTGCACTTTTTTCAAACCATTCATTTTAAACAACAGGTTAACTTCTGTACAACAGGAATTACTTTACACATTAGTAGCATTTGACTTTAAATGACTGCAAAATAATGCTCTGTAAGCTAGTGTTAGAAAATAAGCTGTTTGCAATAGCGGTTTGCCTGTAAACATGTGGAAATCAGTTCAAGAGAGGTTTGCTTTCATTTCAGAGAGTGCGACTACAATTGTTGGGTTGCCAGAAGGCAGCTTTAGTCATACCTTGTTTTGTCCGAGTAACAGCAGACTGTGAGGGTGGGAGTTGTGCCAATGTTTTGTGAGGTCCCAAACCTACCACAAGAGCTACAATCAATCACTTCATTATACTTCACGTCACTTTGTGAGATCCACTTCATGGGTTACGAAGTCCCAGCATGACTTTAAATGGGCTACAACAGAGTGAAGCTGGTTAGGAGGCTCCGATACAAGGCAAGAATCCTATTCCAGGCCATAGGTAAAGCTACAGGGCCTGCTTCAACACATACTTAATCTCTAGAAATCATTAACGCTATTGCAGCAAACAAGCAGTAGTACAAATACAGAATAGGACTGGTTTCAGTTTTCTCATCATATAAACACACAGAGTGAGGTTCACAGGATCAGACCCACGCAAACAGATTCTATTTTACAGCTTTCCAAGCAGAAGTTGTGAGTTGTGCTTCTGCCTGTACAGAAGGTCACTGTTGAACAAAACGATCGCGTTTCCTTCTAATGCACTTCCAGCCAACAACTGAAATGGAGCTCAACTTGCGAGACGTCTGTCTGAGTGCAGCGAGCAAACTGCTGATGCCTGTCCTTCAGCGGTAGTTACTGTGCTTTACTATTGATTAGTTTGATGCTGCTTTAAAAGGTCAGGTTAAGAATATTAAAAATCACAGCCCTTAAGTACAGCTGAGCTGCGTTTATGTGCTACTCAAGCCACAGTCTGCTCCTTTAGGACAGAGGGCCAGATGATGATAGGTTAGAATTGGTTCGGCTCTTTTCCATTACAGTGAAACTTAACTTACCACGCTGTATTGTGCCTGGCAGAGGAGAGAACTGCTGAAAGCACTGCAACATTGTAGTGCAGCTTCCTGAACAAAGCCATACATTCCATCAAGTATAAAGTGTAAACTTAATAGCAAGTATAAGACTTGAATTAAAACAAAGCCATCACAGTATGGACTGGCGGCTCCCCTCTCTGATATGCAAGAGGAACAATTTGTGCAATCATACGGCAGGGAGGGGGCAGACCAGTAGGCAACGTGTTTTGTTTTGTTTTTCCCGTGGTAGCAGACGCCCTTCCTTCTGCCCAGGTGTGGCTGTTTGCCCCCCCTGCTGCTGGCCGGCCACGCACAGCCAGCCTGGCCAGCTCCGCTCTGCTTGTGTGCTGCAGCCTCTGGGCCTGGCCAAGGCACTGCTGCACGGGAACACCTGGCTCAGCTGCCTGGAAGCCACATGCCACACCTCTGCCTCATCCCAGCCCTAGCAGATGCTGCCTACTCTAAGTAAGTGTGAACCAGTCGTACCAAGGCAGGGGACAGCACGTGGCTGCCCAGTGGTGGGGCCCTTGAGGCAATGCTTTTTGGGCCTTCTCCCACATTGTAGAGATGCCGCTAATCAAAGCCCTGCCTGAAACCTGGGTGCTGGCTGAAGCCTTAGTATGTGCCATTGTGGCAACCAAAGCAGAGCCTACAGTGACCAAACCTTGCAGCTTTGTTGTGGCATGTGGGAGTGCAGCCGTGAGGCAGCAGAGCAGCACCACAGCTCTTCCATTGGGTGTCAGCCACAAATGCAATTCTCCTTCCTCCCAGGTCTCTCTTTGAAAACGTCCACACCTCAAAAACCACCCCAGCAGGATGAGGGCAGGCTGCCCCCGCCACAACTAACCTGCTTTTGACAAAACCTTTGTTTGGACAACCTGGAAAAATAAAATGAGATGCTGGCGTTGGGTTTAGTGAGCCACCTGCACACGGGCGGTGAGGCTGACAGAGGCGGCAGAGAGGGGCTGTGCTCTGAGCGCAGCCATCACAGCTGCCTGTTCTGAGGCAGCACAGCCACAGAGGTTACACCTGTGAAGCTGCTCACAGGGGTTTCACAGCTTGTGTAAGGACGGAGAGGCAGAAATGTAAACACAGACTGATGCCAGCGCAGATCCTTTCTCCAAAGCCCTGTTCAGCGGTTGGCTCCCCCTGCAAAGCCATTTCTAAACTAATTCCTGCCATGTGGCATTTGCACTTCAAAGCTCAGCCCCACCCCCTTGCCAAGCAAGCTTCTCCCAAGCTCACTGGGTGCTGGTTTTCACTGCAACAGGAGCCAGCCTACATTTGTCTGGAAGGAAGGAGCCTGCAGCTGGCCAGCTTGCTGACCCCACAGCCTGTCTAAACAGACTGCCGCAGCTGTGGGAAGGGTGTGGCAAAACATCAGCTTTCTCTCTTCAAAACAGAGCAAAGCAACGTAAAGGTTCACGTGGACAACTCCAAGCTTGCAGTGTGCAGCTCCTCCAAGCTGCTTTTCAGTCTGTGGGAAGCTTACTGAGGCAGCAGCTTTGAACCAAAACGGTACCTGGGTTCAAGTACCTAAAACCTCTGGGCTGCCAGTGCCAGCCTCAGCTGCACCATCGCATTGGCGTGTCCAATATCCAGCCCTGCGCACCCTTCGTTCCCAAACTCGGGTATGGAATGGTCAGAGTGAAGCAGTGTCCAAGTGTCTCAAACCCTGTACAGAGTCATTCAGAACTGCCTGGGGAGCAGCAGTGCTTATTTCAAGTTCCCCGCAGTGACACTGTGAGGCAGTGCTCTGCTCAAACCCATTTGCATTTCTTCTTTTCATCAAATAAGGCTTTTACTTGCTGGAGCTGTTTCTGGACTTCTTCAAACCCCCGTTCTCGCTCGAGTTTGCTGACAATCTGTTAACAATTAGCAAAAAAGAGAATCATTTTGTTAGTGTTTCTTTGATTTGCTGCTCTTTAAAGCCTGCCTGTCTGCATTCCAGCCGCCACTGGCAGAAGAACTCATCTGAATGCCTGTCTGTATGTAAACATTCTCTTCTGACTTCAGCACTTCATTTTGGTAGCTTTCAAGTCATTATAATTACAGCATTTGCAACACTTACTTCTACACAAGGAAGAACGACAGAGCCAAGCTAAGAAGCAGATGAATCCCCTCCACGTTCAGCTGTTGGAGTGTGAGGGGCGGTTTTACCCCAGTGCAGATCTGCACTCAAACTTTATTTCTCCTCTGCCCATGAGCTGAGGGCAATGAGCTGCCTCCCTGCAGCTCCCCTTTGGCACCCAGCAGGCAATGGGAAGCAGCACTGAGCACTGCTGTGTCAGAGAATGCTGCTGGCACCGCTACAAAGGGGCCGAGAGCAATGGCAGAGGTGTAGCTGCTACCTGCCCCTGAGTGCCCTGGGGAAGCACGGGAAGAGTGTCCTAAGGATGGGGTAAGTGTAGTGAGTTTTTATGCCTTCAAAAGAGCAAAAATTGGCATTAAGATTGGAATGTATCTCATCTCGAACTCTTCTGTGTCAGCAATTCTAATAAGCTTAATAAACTGCCCTGCTTTTCCAATTATTGTGTCAAGCTTTTTTTAAGAGAAGTCTGATGCCAAAGCCAGATAACTCGAGATGCTGGACATCAGAAATGGGAGCCACCAGGTGCCCGGCAGCTGTGCACTGCAGCCAGGCTGCCACTGTGCTGCTGAGAGGCCCTGGGACTGCACCTCAGTCACCTCTGCAGCCGCGGGTACCGCAGCCTCTCATGAAGAGCTGAGCAAACTGAAACGAAAACCCGCCTGGGGCAAAGCGAGGGCAGGGAGCTCCTCACAGGGTGGCCTGGAGGCAGCCGGTGGCTAAGTGCATCCAGGTGAGAAAAGGTTCTTTGTTAGTAACAGCACTATAGCTTCTTTTCCTTAGGGGAAAGGCTGTTGGAGCAAAGGGCTGTGATGGGAAAAGAGCAGACATGTCTTGCTGCAGGGCTGAGTGCTCTGCTGAGGGGTTTGTGCCAACTGTTAAGATCCCTGGTGCTGCATCCTAATCTGTCTTCTCACTCCCCAGAGAAAAGGAGCACAAGCACAGGAGCTGTGGCAGGCATTAAGGGATACTCTGCAAACACTACACCAAAAAGAGTTGGCTACTTTCTCTGCAGGGAGAGTTCTACCTTGCGGTGAAGCAGTGCTGACATCAGGGTGCATCACGCCCTGGGCCAGCCACCCCACGCGCAGAGGGGAATGCAGCAACACCACCTCGTTGGCACCCAGCAGGGAGAGAGGCCCGGCCGGGTCGGTGTGCTGGGCCCAGTGAGTGCTTACCTCATCGTAATACTTCACGATGTATCTGTAGATTTCCATCAAGGCCACTTCCTCATTAAATTCATTTTCATGTTTCTAAAACAGAAAAACAGCCGTGGTCAGACAGTTCTCGTTTTCTAAAGAAGCAAACGAAGCTCCCACTTCTCAACCGCACCTTAGATTCCTGAGTTAGAAATTCTTCAACCTCTGAAGTGGTCAAGGGAGGCAGATCCCTGATGGCTTTGTAGTACGCCTTCACCTCCTTCTTGTAGAGCGGAATGTCCTTAGCGTAGAGAAGCTTGTTTGTTGGTGCTTCCTTAAGAGAAAATATTGGAAGCACTGTCAATTTTCACAGCACGCATTTCCAGGGGTTCCACCTCCACACAGTTAATTGCATCTAATTGTGTCTCTGTGTGAGTCACTTCTCTTTGCAGTGGTTCCATGCAAGCAATCAAGGTTACAAAAGAAAGATGAAGAACAGACACTGGTAACAGCTCACTGTGTTTTGTGACAGCTGCCATGTAATTATTTTCAATGGCATCAGGAGTGGTGATCATTTGTCCCTCAGACATTTTTCCTTCTAATCTTTCCTCTGCCCCTCTCTGGACCTGAACAATTGTCAGAGCTGAAGCACAGGGCTTGAGGGAGAGCAGATGCAGCAGAGCTGTAGAAAGTTCATAGAATCTTTTGAGTTGGAAGGGACCTTCAAAGGTCACCCGGTCCAACTCCCCTGCAGTGAGCAGGGACACCTACAGCTGATCAGGGTGCTCAGAGCCCAACTCCAGCCTGACCTTGGATGTCTCCAGGGATGGGGCATCCACCACCTCTCTGAGCAACCTGTACCATCACTCTTACTGTAAAAGACTTTTTTCTTATATGCAATCTAAACCTCCCCTCTTTTAGTCCAAAATCATCTCCCCTTGTCCTATTATAACAGACTCTGCTAAAGAGTCTGTCCTCTTCTTTCTTGTAACCCCCCTTTAGATAGCAAAAGGCTGCTCTCAGGTCTCCCCAGAGCATTCCCTACTCCAGTATGAACAGCCCCAGCTCTCTCAGCCTGTCCTCACAGGAAGATGTTCCATCCCTTGGATCACTTTTGTGGCCCTCCTCTGGACACACTCCAACAAGTCCACGTCTCTCCTGTACTGAGGACTCCACATTTGGATGCAGTACTACAGGTGAGGTCCCACCAGCACAGAGCAGAGGGGCAGGATCACCTCCCTCACCCTGCTGGCCACGCTGCTTTTGATGCAGCCTGAAGTACAGTTGCCTTTCTGGGCTGCAAGGGCACATTGCTGCCTCATGTCCAGCTTGCCATCCACCAGTGCCTCCAAGCCCTTTTTGGCAGGTCTGTGCTTAATCTTTTCATCCCTCAGCTTGTACTGACAGCAAGAACCACCACCCAGGTGCCAGACCTTGCGCTTGGTTTTGTCAAACCTCATGAGGTGCTCCTGGGTCCACTGCATGAGCCTGTCTAAGTCTCTCTGGATGCCATCCCATCCCTCAGGCCTGTTGACAGCACCCAAGTTCCCCCTGGGCAATATGCCAGAGGGCCCTTTAAACCCTGTGCTGGTAGAGGATCCCAAGAACACTGTTCCATGCCATGCCTTCCTCTTGGGGCTTTAAGAGCACGCAGAGCTGACTACACAGCCAAAGGGACTTCTTTCTTTGCCAAGGACTTCAGCAGCCCAGGTGAACGCTGCTGAGCGGGCAGCTTTTGGCTCAGCTGAGGAAATAAGTGCTGGTGTTTGGTAGGAGCCAAAGCCCCATCTGGAAACCATGACTTCAACATGCAAAAGTGAGGGCTGGTAGTTTCCTGTAAGTGCTCAAATTTAAATTGTGGAGACTAAATGACATAGCCATGTGACACCTTGCCTCCCTTATTTCCACTGTGTGATGAAGCATTTCAGTGTATTTGTTTTCTAAGCGTCTATAAAGAACGCTTTAAGATGAAAGGCTAAAAATTATGAAAGTAAATTTGTTTTACTAATATCTAACAATATGTTCATGGCATCATAAACCATCATGTTTCAGGACACCTTCTTTTCATGTGACTAATGGGAGCTGTTGTAGCAACAGGACTTCACAGTGGATGGTAGGTGCCAAAACTTAACCGACTGTGCTCATCTCCATTTTTCCCCATCAAGCAAGTGATGTGATTAGCTTTAGTTCATGACACTTTGCTCCTGAAGCATGAGAAATGAGCATGCTATTTGTTATTTAACAGATGAGCAGTTGGTGCAGCTCAGCTCACACAGGAAATTACTCAATTTTTCCTCTACAAAATTTTAGTCTGAAAAACCTCTGGCTTTCTTTCCTTGGTAGCATGAGCCTGAGTAAGTACTGCCAGCTTTGCTCCAAAGAAAAGGAATATATCCTCGGGAAAAAAGGAATTCTTTCTGGTCCCCAGACTTCTGGACATTGCACTAGAGAACTTCTGAATGCAAGATTTCCTGATTTGTTCCTTCAGTAAATAATTCTGGGTATAAAAAGAGAGTGGCTAACACAGATGAAAGGAACTGCGTTGAATTTTTGCATTCTTTCAGGTATTCTTACCAATCCCTGTAGCTTACTATGACTGTTTTCTGCACATCAGCAAGCTGCAAAGTTTGAAATACTTAAATAACATTAATGCTTTTGTGACCTCTGCTTAAAAACTTCACTAAAATTTATACAATTTCCACCCTCTTCCACATATTCTATCCACTGCAGCCTTTTACAAGGGCAGATAATGGCAGGACAAGGGGAAATGGTTTTAAGTTGAAGGAGGGAAGATTTAGGTTGGATATCAGGTGGAAGTTCTTTACTGTGAGAGTGGTGAGGTGCTGGAACAGGCTGCCCAGAGAGGTTGTGGATGCCCTGTCCCTGGAGGTGTTCAAGGCCAGGCTGGATGGGGCCCTGGGCAGCCTGGACTAGTATTAGACACTGAGGTTGGCAGTCCTGCATGCGGCAAGGGGGTTGGAGCTTGATGATCCTTGAGGTCCCTTCCAACCCAAGCCATTCTGTGGTTCTATGAAGATAAGCAGCAGTTAACCATACATATAACATTTTACCTCCTGCTGTATCTATCTACTCCAATGAATTCTTCAGAGTCTCGTAAGATGGAGCAACAAGAAATGGAAGCCCGGCTTAATGACACCACAGCCAATTTTGCCCGCAGCTTCAGTAGATTCAAGACTTCATCCCCCAAATCATTAAATAGTTGGAAAAAAAAAAAATCACTGGTTGAGAAGTTAGTGATAGCCACACAGGGCAGCATTACCTTCCCCATTGTCTGTTCTGCTAGAGAAAAGGCATCCATGAAAGCTTGTGCGATGACAGACAAACAGCCATCTATATGTGATGTCTTCTTAACATCAAAGACAAATTGGGGATTCTTCAGTATGTTCACCCAGAAGCGCAGAGGAAGACTAGACAGAGAAAGAACAAGCACCTTGAAGATTTAGCTCAGGCCACACAACTGCTTTATAATGGTACTTTAATCGCACTGTACTCATGGAAGGAAGCGTGTTTTTGTGTTGCTTGCTGTTACAAGAGGGACTGGGGAACAGAGGCTACAGAGCAAACCCGTCAGTCGTTCCCCCCCTCCACCTACAAATACCACTCTCAATCTCTTTCTGGCTCTGAATGTGCATATTCCGAAGCCCTGGGAGCTATTGGGGTTTTATCAGTACCTAATCCATGTTCTCACATTATGGGGGCCCACAGAGTCTTCAACCTGACCCATCAAAATCTTATTCTTTGGATTATGGATGACCACCCATCTTTGCAACTACACTTCTGAAGAGCACATGCACTCCTGTGCCTGTCACACAGATGTACCTGTTGGTTTTCCATATGTGAACCACGTCTGGGTCAGTGATTCTTTTGCTCTCGGCCTGGGCATCCAGAAAGTCAAAAAAGTACTTGATGGCAACAGGTGCTTTATTGTTAGGTAAACTCCAAATACTCCGGAAGAGATTTTCGACAACGGAATGAATTGCAACCTGAGAAGTAAGGAAGCAAGGAGGGCTATGGTTACACAAGAGAAAAACAAGATTTGTCATCACTGAGAGCTGAAGGTGCCCAGGAGAACCACTCACAGAAATTACAATGTGTTTGTGGCAAACACCTGGGCCACGGGCTACCGGCAACCGACAGGCAGTAACAAAACTGAAACTACAACCACACCATAACGAGCCGCTTTCACACATCGCTAGCGCTCTGCCGATGGGGAAACAAGTGACAAATGGTACGTGAAAGGAATCGCTCGCGGCAGTTCCCGAACAGAGCACATCAGCTCTGCAGACACTGTTCACACCTCTGCTGAAGGCATTTGAAACATGTGACTGCAACAAGAGGGAGGTGAGGAACTGAAGTTTAACCAGCTCCTCAGGGCGTGAGCCTTCAAGCTGCCATTACAGATATAACGTGAGCTGCTCTCACCAATAGCACCTCTCAGCCAAGGCGCTGTGGCTGCTGATCTAATTCGAGGATAGTGGCTTTGGGTGGCATACAAAGATGAAAAACTGAAAGCTGGAAGCTGGGTGTTTCTGCTCCAGAAGTGAAGCTGTTTGGCTGACAAAAGCAAGGCCTGGGCTGCTGATGGACCCACTGACATCTTCACTAATGGTTTACCCCAGCAATTCCTAAGGGCTGATGCTAGTTTCCATGCCTAATGAGAAGTGACCAGTCTTCACTCTCACTTCACGTAGTGTCCCAAATTGCCTCAGATGCTATCAACAGTCTAATTAAATGATGATTGATAGTTTTTTAAATGCAAGAAGGCGATCGTCATCATCATCCCTTCAGGCCTCTTGTATCTCACAGCTCTCAGCACGGCGCACTGATTAATATTTTAAGTAATATGCTGCTCAAAGAATTTAATATCCCATCTGAGCACGTCAGAAACAAGATGACATTACTGGAGGGAATAAATGTGGCTTATTCCTAAGGGATGTCAACTGTATACATTAACTAATTATATTACCAATCCTAAGGACCCTGTTTTTAAAAATTCATCTTATTATTTTGGATGCTTCATTTGAGACCCTAAAAAGATTATTTCATTTCTTGGGCAGCATTTGCTTAAACTCAGGCACTGGAACATAAGAAGTTGTCTCTGAGCTGGGCAAACTCCACCAGAGAGCAAGAGAATTGCTGACTGAAAGGGACTGTTCTTGCTCTGTGGAGCTCAGTGGCAAAACTCAATTTCTGTAACCCCAATTAAAAAACAAAAAAAGTTGCACTTCTTGGGGAGATGGAGTATGGGAAAGTGTGAATAAGAGTATTTTAGAACTCTAGCATTAGCAAACCTGAAGTGTGGCTATCTTTGCAAATGGTCACAGTCAGTAGTTAGAGTGATTTTTACAGGCTTTTTATTTAGCATTTGATAATGCACTGGAAGGTTGCATAATTTCTTCTTAAATTTCTATTTCCTTCGTGCAAATCCTGCTGAGCCTAACCCCAGCCCCCAAACAAGACCTTCACAGCTTACCTTGGTTGACAGTAGCTTTGTCAGATACATTTCTTTCACTTTGAATTTTTGCTTTCCTTTGTGACCCGATCCTTTCATGTCTTTATTTGCTTCAGAGTCTGGTAAAATCTGTCACGATAAGATTAGAGAGATTACATAGATACAAATACAGCTTGGTACTACATCTACTGTGTAACAGTGCAATGACTGAACTCACCAAATGACAGTGCTCGTCAGAGTAGTCCACATCTAAACAACAGAAAGCAAAGAGCAAACAGGCATTAATGAAACACAGCTACCAGCTGTGAATTCTGTGCTGCGATGCGTGAGGGTGCTGAGCAAGCAGCTCAGTGCCACTCTTTCTTGCCTGCAGGGTGGGGGAAACCTCAGAACCGCACCAGTTCTGGGTCACCTCTTAGTTCCAACTTGTCCCACTAAGACAGTCCCCAGCTGCTACTGGAGTGAGCTGGCTGCAAATCACAGCTCCTCTGAGAGGAAAGTCATCAGCAGCAGAGGTGGTGACTGCACAGTTCCATCTCTGGTGGAGCCCTTGGTGCAGGCAGGCTGAGGTCAGGTTTGAAAGCAATGGCTGGGAATGGGCAACTCTGCTCTTGCTGAGGGAGAAGGTAATGCCACCCCGTGACTCATTCCCCAGGGGCATATGTCTTCTAACTTCAGATGCCCGCTTTGATGGCACGGTGAGTCACAGTCACACACCACGTGTGTGTTTCTCCCCAGGGCCTGATGCACTGGAGCAGGGCACGTTTCCTGTGCTGGTCTCATAAGTTTGTGCTATTATCTGGGCTTCCCTGCTTTCCTGCCTATGAGTCTGTACCCTGAATTACTCAGCAGCCAAGGACTATAAATCCTGCCTCTCTTTACTTTGCCTTCTTTCTTCCTCCTGAGCCCACTGTGTGTGCCAGAGGCCCACAGCCAAGGTAGCATGGCTCTTCATCTGGCTCGGTTCTGCTGAAGTGCTAATTTTTCTGAGCTGCTATTGGACTGAGACACAACCTGTCATAGCTCAGCTCTCTGCATCCCCAGCCCATTCTCCACAAAAGATCAAATAGACTGCAGTTCATTTCTTACCTGATCGGGTACTTGTCTTCTTTTTCAGGACTTTTATGGTTGCTCCATTTGCAATCTGAAAGCAAATCCTAACATGTCTTGCTGAAACAGGTCACACTGAGGGTCTAGCCATGTAACCCCCAAGCTATTTTCAAACTTAATTCCCAAAGCCACCAGCTTATTTATGCCCAATGGAATGTAAGGTCAAGATGCATATCTAGTTACCTTGTGATTTCTAGGAAAGATCTTCCCTCTCCTTGCCTGAATTTATAGTGCTGCCAGTACAGTGAGTGTTATCATAGAATCACAGAACGGCCTGGGTTGAAAAGGACCATAATGATCATCTATTCTCAATCCCCCTGCTATGTGCAGGGTCGCCAACCAGGCTAGACCAGGCTGCCCAGAGCCACATCCAGCTTGGCCCGGCATGCCTCCAGAGAGCCACATCCAGCTTGGCCCGGCATGCCTCCAGGGATGGGGCATCCACAACCTCCTTGGGAAACCATCCACAACCATCCGTGGGTGATCCCTGAATGAAAGTGCAACTCATGCTTTTATTGTCAAAGAACAAGTCCAACATGGCTCACACTGAGAACTACACCACTGCTCTGCTGTCAAATGCTGGGTTTTGCCAAGTACCAGTTTACTTCCCTCTATAATTACAAAAACAACTGGCCAGTTCTAAGAAGGGATCTCTGCCAAAATATTTCAAGTGTTTTTTAAACCTTGGCAGCCAGCCCAGTGTGAGAAACCAGTTTAAACATAAAGATACTCGATCAAAAGCTGCATCTTGCACCAAAGAATTACGCGCTTACACTTGTTCCCAGAAAGTGAACATAATCTATTTCATAAGCCTTACTTTTTGCAGCGTTTCCACTTATGATACAGTGTTTCAGAACTCTTCAGATAACACAGAGCACTTTAAAACCTGGCACAAGTGGGAATATGCTTTAAGGCTATCTCTTGACATGACAAACACCCAGAGAGAACCAGAATCCTCCTTCTCGTCCCTGAAGACAGGCAAACAGTCCCTGAGCAGCGTGGGCAACGTGCTACAGGCAGCCCCTCCCTGAGGAGCAGAAAGAAGCCCAATGCTGGGATGGCAGCTCCTGACCTGAGGGAGAAGGGGGGCTCAGGAGAGAACTCTGCTTCCCCCCAGGAGCAGAGGTGCTGCTGCAGCACGACCAGGATCCGAGCCCCCGCTTTGGCTTTTACTTCTTGGGCAAGAGCTGCTTTTAGCACTGAATGGAATATGCTTCCCCTTCTTTATTATTGCTGCAGCAGCCATACTTACAATTTCTTTTAGTCTGGTCTATAAAAAAAACCTCACAATATAAACCCTTATTTCGGGGTCCAACTGCCTGACTTTTTGCGGTGGACTGCTCTTACAGGCACCTCTGAACACTAAGCTGGGTGTGTCACTGAGGGAACAAAGAGGGGCAATCTACACAGATCCACACAACGTGTGGTAAAGCAGCTCTGCAAAACAGAAGACAGTGTGGCTCTGTGCCTCTGCCTTGCTCTCCAGGCCTCCTGTCCTCCCTGTAATCATTATTTTCAAGGTCTGTGTTGGTTCCTAGAGAGCATGATGCCACTACAGCCTGAGAAATTGAGATCCATGACTGGACAGCAGATCTGAAATTGGCTCTTTAGCTCTCTTCTTGTGTGGGAAATAAGACTTCATGATAATCAGCAGCTTTCTTGTCAAGGCTTGTGGTTATTCTCATGCAAGCAATGGTGCAGACCTCATAAATAATCATATCAATGTCCCTACCAAGAATACAAACTTACAAAAAAAGGAACACACAAGAAAGAAATGCACGAAGTTCTCTCTCTTCAGAAACACTACACCAAAACACAAACATCCCCTACTTCTGCATTTTTAAAGTTAGTGTAGAAACTGCCTGTTTTTTCAAGAGTGGCTGGTGAGTGTAGGACCTTTACAATGCAACCTTCATGCTTAAGTATCTTAAAAAAAGACTCGGAGGTACTTCCCAGTTCCAGCTATTTGGTTAGGTTATAGTGCTTAAGGGTGGTAAGCAAAAAGAAAAGTTCTGGCTCGCCACAAGACTCTAGGTACTGTTGAGAAACTTAGGCAACGTTACTACCCTCACACAATGCATGCAAAGTTTCCTCTTCTTGCTTTGCTTGCCTTTATGTTCCTTTTTGCATAAGTATACATACAAGAAAATAAACTGGATAAGCTAATTCCTGATACCTGCTATTAAGCCGCTGCCTAAAATGCCAGTAAGCTCTGCCTAAAATGTACAGCATCTTCTCAAGGTCAGAAAAAAATGGACTAAAATATCTAACAGATATGCCCAGCACTATTTCCATAGGGCAGCTCCTAAGCTATAATTAGTATAGTTACAGCTTTGTAGAAAAGAACAAACCTCCCATCTAACTTGCATCTGCCTGCAGAAACCACAGACAAAAACAAGGTCTGGGACTAAGATACTCAGGGATGGCAGCAATCAAGAGGAGCAAACTTATTTGCCACAAGGTATGGCACCCATCAGCCACAGCACACCATGAGCTCAGGGAGTGTAAAAAGCTGCCATGTAAAGCAAGGCAGCACTTGTAATACCTGCCTGCAGTAAAAAGGGCTGGTACTATCACACTAGGCAGAAGTTTAGATACTTCATCAGATTCAAACCTACAATGACCTTTACTGCATAGATACTGATTGCAACACTGCAATGTCCTTATTTGTACAAAACCTCTGCTAGAGTGGAGGGAGGTCCCATGCTGACATACAGATAAGATTCAAGAGAAGCACAGGAAAATCTCTAAGACACTGGACTGGGACTCAGGATGTCTGGTTCACCTCTGTCTTCATAGGATAGCAACAAACACCTACAGAAAACTATGAAGTTGCTCCAAAGGAGCTTGTTTCAGATCTGAGCAGCCTTATGCTCCACCCAGGCTACAATCAGTACTGCTGGGAGTCCTTGTTCCTGTGTCTCTTTGACACACGTACAGATGGCACTGTACTTGCAGACAGCAACTTGTTCAGGGCTGGCTCTGGTTTCTGAGAACCCACACCACACTGCATGACACAGACCTACACTCATTAGCAAAGCTTACCTAAATAGAAGTTGACTATCATGGCTCTAGCCAGACTTTCAACAATGAGGCACGAAGAAAGCTCACTAGAAGTACTCAGCACACAAACTTTATTTCCAACATCTATTGGTAAGCATCAAAATGTGAGCTACCGTATCAGTTGAGGCCAGCCATCTGCTGCACAGCTTACTTCAGTCTCTTGCCCTCCAGTTGGTCTAGCATCAGTGGCATCTCCTTAGCAGGCAATGCTGCTTGCTATGCTTTTGCAATGTGTTACTCCCAAAAGGGTTCTGCCCCTAAATGTGGGCCTCTGTGTTATTGCAATGATGGAGAGAGAAGCGCAGCATAAAAAAGGACTGCTTGAAAACTGGTTGCAATTGGAAGCAGAGGGGAAAAATTAGGGTATAAGCGGTAATATAGATGGAAGCAATAACAGAGAAAAAGGGAAAGAGTTAAGAACAAGGTCTGTAAAGAATAAAAATTAACTCATCTCAGCAGCCATTTTATTCTGACTCTCAATGAGCTTCCACAAAAACCTCAGATAATGAAAATATGAGGTGGGAAGAGCTTCATAGCTGCTTATGGTGAGACAAAAACTCAGCAGCAAAGAACAGAAGAGACTCAAGACAGTGATCATAGCTGGAAATCAGACGATCTTTTATCTGAATTGTCTGACTAAAGTAACTTTCTCTGCAAGGAGCCCTGCAGCAAGCACAACTCTCTGAAAAGCAGCAGCAAATGTGACTCATTGGCAAGAACACTGCAGGTCACATTTCTTTCCTTCTGCTGGTGATGCTCAGCTGCGTCTCCTAGATTTTAATCAATCAAGATATTTCTGTGCAGACAGCATTTAGAACTGGGGGAAAAACTGCTCAATTCATTGCTATTTATTATTCATTGGTTTTCCTGCTTACCTTGTAATGAGCAATGGTATTTAGCTTCCTTATCCCATCCTCCATCATCTCAGAGGAACCATCAATATCTAACAATTCTCTTTGCTGCTCCTCAGACACAAGTTCTGCAGTATGACAGCAACAGAAAACAATTACATCTCAACTGCATTCTCACTGTACAGCTGGTTGTAAAGAAAAACACCTCCTAATTATTTCTGTACAAGCGGCTCCCAGCTAAGCTCTGCTTCTCTGTCCCTCTGCAAGTTCACATGGGAGTGGTTTTTCAATCCCACACTACAGATTATTCTTACGGAGAGACATTCAGGACGGCTTCCGCTCCTAGAAGCTATTTTGTGTTGGTCAAGACAGTTTTCAGAGGTGTTATCACCTGCTATTCTTTTGCACAAGTGTGCCCTGGTGTTAGGGCTATGTTAGGACTAGAAGACACAAAGGGTAACATGTTTACTGTTAATGCATGCTGAAGTCCCTGTAGAAGTGAAGCAGGTACAGTTCTGCTGTTCTAACTGGTACTATAAATACCTTGTAATAGATAATGTCCTGCCTAAAAGTTAAAAAAAAATATAAATATATTTGATATATATATATATATATATCAAAGCCAAATGCAGGAATTCCTAGAATGAAAACTCCACTGGCAGATCAGTGAACTTCATGAAAATATAACACAGTGACGTGCTCTTACCAAGACCAACTTCATCCAGCTGAAGGCCATAGGGAAAGCCGTTCTTATTAAGGAAAGCTTGAAGGCTCTTCTCCTTGGTTTGGCCTATGGTATCACAGTCCAGCACATTGACTTGAATAGTTTGACAGGCATCTCCACTCTCATTTTCAGGGATTTTTTCAAAGATAACATTCACAGTCTGGGGGAAGAAACGCAAGTCATTCTGACTTAAAGGGAATATCTGGCATGGGAAACCTACAGCAACCTCCCAGCAGAAAACCTGACACGTTTTCAGCATATTCATTATTAAAGCTATTTTGAATAAGGATTATTAGAACAAATTAAACAATGAAGCACTTAGAACTCCTTATGTCTGAAGAATCAAAGATACATAGCTATATATTTCCAAAAGTGCCTTTTTGTATTCCGCTTTTGTGCAAATCTTTTTAAGTGAATTACAACAAAAGGCCAGGAAAAATTACACTACATGTTCTGAAAAAAAAAAAAACACCGAACCACCACCAACAAAACAAACAGACCCCAAAACAGTTCTTCCCTTTAAAATGAACGTCTTAAAAGCAAAAGCTGTAAGTGACTAGAGATCTGATAATGTTGCTAAGTCAGTTGTCACGGTAAACATGATTGATTTTGAGCAGAGAGGAAGCAATGTTAAAATACATATTTACACCAGCAGATTATGCTGAGTAGCCATATCATACAAAAAAAAAAAATACACCCCCCTTGGAGGCATTGGTGTCCGTCTACACACAGCCA
The DNA here is from genome assembly GCA_016647715.1 of Pavo muticus. Lineage (NCBI taxonomy): Eukaryota > Metazoa > Chordata > Aves > Galliformes > Phasianidae > Pavo > Pavo muticus. The sequence continues at coordinate 1,266,780 of JACDJE010000215.1, read as the reverse complement.
CATCCTTAGAGGCAGGACTGTCATGGTCAGCTGCAGAAGCAGTGGAAGGGAAACGCTGCAGGAGTCAGAACCCAAAGTTCTGGCCCAGATCTGCACAGGAAAGTGTAATTTAAACTATGCTATGTTACTCTGGGTCAAACAACTCAACAGATCCTATGGGTGTAGAACCTCTGCCCTTCAGCTCATAGCAACTCTTAGCTGGAAAACAACTTGTCTGCTAGACTGCACACAGTGTACGTATGGGTCAAGTGGATGTGTCAGTGAGACTGGGTGAACATCTCTGCTCTTTTTTCAGTCAGGTTCTATTTCTGGCATGTCAGGCAGATCAGCTGCTTCCAAAAGGAAGGGAAAAATGGATGATGACAAGATAGCTACCGCATGGTGATAAGAGCAATCCCTCCTAGTGCCACAGCTCACCGCCCACAGAGATATCACCATTCAGCTGCATGCACGCAGATGTTCTGCTGGTGATGTCTCCAGACAGAATTACAGCAAGTGCTCTAGGTGCCCGCAAAGGAAAAAAATCGACCTACTTGAATCGTTCTGGCTGTTGGACACCTCTGGTATAATGACTATCTTGCGACTGAAATGTGGGGGCTGCAGGTACCACTCACTAAAGGAACGACTGTTAAAAGAGGAAGCAACTATAAATGTTTATTTTCTTCCTGCTGTCATGTGAAGGAAAGAACTTCTGTCCAGGTTGCTGCAGGAACATGCTTTATCTCTTCTGAGAAAAATGAATAGTTATTAATAGCTCTGAAGTGCTCTTTTCTGCTCTGCTACCCAGCTAGTGTAGAAATTACCAGACGCTGCTGGTATAAAAAGGAGTCCAATAAGACATTAATGAATTTCACTGTTTCTATAGAAGCAAAAGAATTATTAAAACAGGGTCGTGCAGCTATGAAGATCAGGATTTAATGAAGACTAGGACATAACTAGATTAACCGAGAATAACTTCATCATCAGGACATGGAGAGGCTTAATTGTGAGGAAAATGAGTCCACCAGAAGGACAGGCAGAACAGAAGAGGAGGAGATGTGGGAATGGTGCCTGCAGAAGGAGAAACAGACTGGATGCCATGCCTCAGGTTGGGATTTCATGCAGAAAATTAGTAAAAAATACACTGGCACAAGAATGAGGGAGTCATGCTTGGTCAGGTCCACAGATCAACTGAACAGACAACAGTACTGTCCTTGAATTTGACTTCACTGAGGTCATGATCTTGTGGGATAAAACAGTGGACAGAGACTAACTGTATTTTGTTTTTTGAGATCTCTCCTCTAGATTTGAATCAAAGTCTTTGTCAACCTGATCTTTCAGGAGTAGCTGCTCACTCTTCAACTGATGCTGAACTGTCCTTACATTCTTGGAAACGCTCCTTCCTTTAATTGAACCTTGCTCCTACACTGCATTTTTTTTTTTCCCTTTTAGACTGTCAAGAGAAGCAGTCCTTTACTGTTCCGCTATTCCTTTCCAGCACAGATTGCTCATAACTGTGCAGCCTCTTCACTTAGTAGCGCGAGCTTCCTCCTAGGCCTGCTCAGCTCATTGTAGGGTGACAGGACTGCAAAAAGAGAAAGGTAGTTCCTTATATAGGTGGAATATAAGTCATTTACAGATTCCTTAATCTGAAGTTTCCATTATGTAAGGAAAATGACACTTTGTGACTCAAAGAAATATTTGAGCACAGAGTCTAAACCAGGGGAGCCAGACAGTTTTGCCGATACGATTTCCTGCAGAAGTTAATCTTAAGAGATGAAGCAATTGATGAGGAGCTAGAAAGCCAATTATGCTTATGTCTTCTCTCTGCAGCTGAAGTTTTCACAAATAACATTCAACCTGTCTGACAGCACAATCCCCATCTTTAGAAACCATTAATCAGAAGCTGACAGTCACAATCAATGCATTTAGACACAAAGTGTGGAACAGGAAAAAGAATCAGAAATAACTGTAAAATTAAGGAAGCCTTTTATGATGAACTGTGAGGGTCAGAAAACACCAAGAAAAATCGCAGGAGGACACATGGACATCGTGAGGAAATATTATTAGGCCCTTTTTTAAGGCTTTGCAAAGGAAACAAACAAACAGCACAAGTTAACTGAGGGAAAGACTCAGGAGGAAATTACAGGACATTCAGTGCAACTTAGCAGTATGTAGAGCTGGGATTTTGTGCACTAAAAATTAGTGGTTAGCAACATAAAGTCACAGTGCTCTTCAGCAAAGGCTTAACACACACTGCAAGAATTGTTAGGGCTATTTAAGGAGAAGGCAGCAAGCATCTGGAACTTTTTGTTTGGAAACTAGCTTGGAGCCTAGCTAAAAGACAGGAAAAATAAATTTAAAAACATTTTTTCACTCATGCACTGACAGTAATAATGACAGCTGAAGACAATGTTTACAGATGTCTTTTCAGATTAGTAGCTTTCCTGAAAATGAATCTCAAACAATGAATTATTCAGTAAAGCTATTAATATCCATAGCAGGTAATAAGTGAGATGTGGTTTAATAAAGAAATGTCACAATACCATTTCTTTTATTAGATGTAAAGAAAATTCATCCAGGAAATTCAAGGGCTCTCATTCACTACCCTGCTCTCTATTCAGCTTTGCATCTGAACAACATATATGGCCTTTTATGAGACAAACTAAAAAAGCAAGAAAACTTTTCAAGCAGTAAAAGAGAACCACGTAAAGGAGACAGCACCAAGATGTACAAACAGTGATACTGCCTTAAACCTATTCCCTTATCTTCCAGACTACAAAATACTAGAAACAGGAAAAAGCAGATTGATCACAAGATCCTCCTGAAGCAGACAGAACAGTTGTTTGTCATGAGATTATAAAAGCCAAGAAATTGGCACAGAAAATGTTACGTGAGACAACATCTGCATTGCTGACTTCCTTGCAAGGGTTACTGTGTCCTTTTCTGCTGATGAAAACCTCCAGACATCACACACTTGTAACAGTTTCCTTATCTCTCACAGATATGACCAGCAATTACACATCCATTGCATCTTAGTAGGAAATCAGCTTCTGTCTCTGTTTTACTCCCTTTACTCCCTCCTACCTTTGTAACACCCTTCTTTTAACTAGTAAAGCAGTTCAACACTTTAACAGCTTCCTACCACCACACAGCTCTGCTTCACTTTCAACAACAGACTGTTAGCTGAATTAAATTGTTTCTTCTCATCTAAAAATGCAAACTTACTTATTTCAGCAAAGAGAATTCAACAGCCCAAATCCCTTCTGAAAATTCAAGACAAGTTTGTAGCTCTTAAGGGCCCAAGCACCAATTCTACCACACGATCAGATCCTCTCTTGATTTTCCACAGGCGAGATCCCACCAAGAATTTCTCTCAGGTCAGGCCTGCATTGTGTAGCTTTTCTATTTAAAACAAATCACTTCAGTCAAATGGTAACACTCAGCTGGGCACAGGTTTTTTTCATCGGTCATTGAGCAAATTATCTACTGAGAGGTGCAGCTGCTTGCCTCGCCTGTGAGAAAGCAGGCTTGCTTCCTCTGCTTCTGAAAGGCTCTGTGACACATCCACATCTCTTTCAAGGCAGTTTTATTTCTCAGTACTCAAATACAAGCACAGCGTGAAACCCACACGGCTTCTCAGCTTGCACTGGACCATTGCTTTTAAAAGCATCCTTCTTTCAATTCCTCTGCTTGAATATTGACTTCAGAAGCTCATTCCCATTCAATATCTGGCCCTTTCCAGCAGAGCGCGGTAACTGTAGGGGGTGAGCTTGTCCCAAGGTCTGTGGCCTTTTTAAAAAATGCACACAGCTTAGCCAAGGGATGGCTCTAATGCAATTCAAAACCAACACAATTCTTAGCTCTCTTTTTTTACCTATTACAAACGGCCTGATTTTTAGAAAATCTCTCCTGCCCTTCTCTCTGCATGCTCAGTACTTCTTCCTTCTCATGCCCACGGGCCTACCTGCTCAGTGGTGTGTTTAGGAAGGGCCCATGAAGCCTCTTCTGATTTTTGGTTTGGCTGTATCCTGCTTTTATTGGTTTGGAATGGAAGCCTTGCTTCTGAATTAAGGGTATGCATGTAGATTGCTTACATTTGGTTGTAGTGCCCTGACACTGATTTCAGAGTTCTACTCTGTACTAGATGCCTCCCTGCATCTTCAAGTGTGTACATACCACAACACTCTGGACACTGGCTGTCTGCAGATGTGCTGCTGTAACTTCCTGACACCCTCTTTTGGGCTGTTTTTTATGCTTTGCTCTGAACAAGCATGCTTTAGCATGCCACTTTTGCAGGGCCTTCAAAAGGGGAAAATTAAAATACCTACAAGAGATTGCAAGACTCAGAATGCAACTGCAGTGACCAAATGTGCAAAGGCACTTGAAAACTCAGCTCAGAATTTATTTGATATAGAAAACAAAAATGCAGTCCTTTAGACAGTAATTTGCTTCTAAAGAAAGGAGAAACGTTGCTCCCTGTCTGTGCAATTGTGGTTCCCTCTCTGTAGAATCAGGTCCTGTATGTCCTACAGTATTAGAAATAGAAGAAAAGCAGACTCCTTCTACTTTAACATCCTGTTAAATGCTGTTATTGAAGAGAAAACCTGCACAGCTGGCCTGCTTTATCCCCCAGAAAGCCTCTCTGTTCCACCCAAATCTATTTCACAACACAGTTTAGTTTCCAGTATAAAACTTAGACAAAACACAAAAAATATTTTCTCCCCATCCAGCCAGAGCCAGAGTCCTTAACACTCTATCTCCGTAATTCCAGTGCAAGATCCTCTCTCCTCTTCTGATAGTTTTAAATGGAATATTCAGCCACTTCTCACCTGAGTCCACTACACCACAGGACCTTGGAAGAGGAAGCTACTTTATTAATCTTCTAACAGTATAATTTATAAAAGCAGTACCATTTAAAAGCAAGAATACAAAGTACAAGTCAGCAAACATTTGAGAAAGGCTTTTTGCTCTCACTTCCTCCTCCATCCTCAGACGGCCTTCCCCAAAGATACTGAGTCCTTCTGACCACTTCCCCTCTCTTCACTGCAAGTTGCCCACAAGACCCTATCAGCAACTGCATGCACAGAAATGGGAAAAGAATTTAAGGCAGTGTTCAGTAGGTTCAGAATCAGCTATCCCCCAAGGTGCCTCTCAATGTATATTTGTGCTATAAATAAGAAAAGCCAAACAATTCCACAAGACTAGATGATCCTGTGTTATCTATTAGCAACAAACACACTGAGCTCTAAGAAGATTTGACTGTAATTTTGTCAGACTTTTCAGCGGAAAATGAAAATTTAGAGATCTGTCACAGAAGTTATTATTTCAGTGAGCTTCCTGTATGACCCCACTTTTGATCTAGCTAATCCAATGGGTTGCTGATCAGCCAAAATTTCCAAGGTCATGAGTTTACTCCAATACAAGGCATCTTAGGACCTCCAGATCCAAACACGGAAGACATGCAGATCTGGAAACTGAAGCCCTGCCTCAGAGTATGGGCTATGGAAAGGGCTGATTTTTCCTCCCGAGCAACTGGCACTTGCACTGTCCTTGCCACGGTAGCTGCTGCCCTGGTCATTTCTGCTCCTAAATTCTGAAGCCTACTTTTCGGTCACAGTTCCCAGACTCTGGAGACATCCAAGGTCAGGCTGGACCAGGCTCTGAGCAACCTGATCAGCTGTAGGTGTCCCAGCTCACTACAGGGGAGTTGGACTAGATGACCACTGAAGGTCCCTTCCAACTCAAATGATTCTATGACTCTGCTCCTAAGTATGTCTGGTAACTACAATAGTAAGTCAAGAGTTGAGAAGCAAGGAAGCCATGGAATTACTGGAAATGCAGATTTGAAAGTTCTCCGACTCAAAATCATTTAGAAATTGTGGGGAAAAATGTGTTTCACTTAATCTGAAAACCTTTTTCAGATCTTCTACTCAAAAAGTCACTATTTCTACGTGCTTAAAAATGCAATAATCTTTGCTGTCTACTCTCACAGTTTCAGAATGACAGTCAGGGAAGTCCAGTTTTCAAAGAATTCTGTGTGTAACTGTGAAATAGGAAGCACTTTGCTGTTGCTTTGGGAAAGGCAAGAGATCTATGGTAAAGTTCAGAAACTCAGCTAAGTTTCCCAGATAGCTTAGTTTTAACTAAGCGACTAATTCAAATGCATTACTCTGTAACCTTGCTAATTTGGAGCTAACAACATGGAAGCCCATAGCAAATTATTGCTGCCTGAAGATTTGCCACAAGAAAACACAGTAGAAAAACAGAACCTCTGCGTTTCATTCTTTCATTCACTGGAGAAGTGCGATTTAGTTAAAATTCTAAGAGTATGTTTACAATTTTGTAGAACACTTTAAAATCAAAAGGAATTTTAACACACTGAGACTTTACTAAACCTAACCTTAGGCAATTAAAGCACGCTGTGAAGCAAAAGGTGACAGCTGTTTTTAAAATGTATATTGGTGAAACACCATCTCGTTAAACTCCATTGGATTTTGAAACTTGGTGAGCAATAGTGTTTTTGTTCTTCTCTATCTAGGAACTTAACCATCACCTTTGCGTCTAAGAGCCTTCATTTACCTTACCAGAAAAAAAGAAAACATTGTAGTTGTGTGTTTTCAGAATGCCAAACATACCATTGTTTTGAATTCAGACACTTGCCACAGCAGCCAGTCTTCGTTAAGCGTGTACAGGGCTTTGCAAGTTATTGCATCAACAGGTCCTTTGTTTATCTTCTGATTGAGGGTTGTCACTAGCAAATAGAAAGGTTCACCAATTGTCTCCTAGGACATGAAACAAACACAAAGAACGTGTTTATTCTTGCAGTCACTAAACAGGCATGAATAACTAGAAAAAAAAGTCAGGTGTAACAAACATTTCCTTTTAACTAACTTGTTATCTTGCAATTAGGAAAAAAAATCACTCTGAGCACTATCTACTTATTTGTTTAACCTCCATGCTTTGTCTTTGCTTTTCAGTGTGAAAGACTCACGCAAAGAGTAAGAGACAGCTGGAGTGTGTGGCAAAATAGCTCACAATCCCTTGCTGTGCACAAGTACACTACAGACAAGCTGCTCCTTCTCAATCTGGCAGATGCTTCCTAGTTCCACCAAACTGCTGATGTTGGGGGGAGATGCGCTTGTGTTCATGTGCATACTTCAGCTACTTCTTCCTTTTCAGTTTTGTGAGAAAACAAAGCAATATCTGGTTTCCTTTTAACTTACTTCTCCTGTTGTGGTTTCTGAAAAAATCTTTGGGAGAAAAGTGGTGGGACATACCACGGTTTATCAGTGAGAGTGAATGGTATCGAGCTTCCCCTTCCAACCTGCACCCCAGTATGCAGGCAAGCACTTGAGAAAAGAAGGATGGCTCTTTGGCTCCATGCAACACCATTCCTGCAGCCCAGCTAAGGCATTTTACTAGCAGAGCTCCATATAGGCAACTGGTGTGCTGAGAATAAACCTCTCTGACAACTCCTTGTCTCTTTCCTGGGGTTTCAAGAAAACTGTTCAAATTGCTGAACCCCAAACAGTTCTGCTGCTGTATCAGTGGTACAGGTGGGGCTGATACGAGTGATACCATCATGCTTGTGAGTGAGATACAAGCAGGACTGATATGAGTGATACCATCATGCTTTTGAGTGAGACAGGAAAGCCCTGAAACCAAGAACGAAATGCTACCAAGAGGGCTAAAATAAACAAGCTGCAAAAGAAAAAATGCTTGTTTCCACCTGAAGTTATAGAGTTATTTAAATCTACAACACTATTTGGAGGTTAAAAACCCTGGAAAGAAGTTTAGTTTTCCAGGAGATTGGTTTTCCTTAAACCTTCACCTACACAGCAGCTTTCCAACAGCTTGCACAGACAGGTACAAAATGCATTTTAACATGAAATAATGGCTGACACGAGAAAAAGATATGCTATGGTTGCAAAATTACCCAAATCTCATCCAAGTAAATGGAACAATGATTTCTTCCAGTCCATCTCTTTTCCTACATCCCCTTGATGATATGTCAACTAAACTAGAAGAGGGCACTTCAGTAATATGTTAAACAATGTTTTATACAGATCCCAATAACATTCCTTATGGAAGAAACCAGTTAAAATATTGTTTTTGCATGTGATGCAGTGAAAAGATGCACCCATACCCGGAGAAACCCAGAAAGGCAGACAGACATCCAGTTTGTCAGCAATTTTTCTACCACAGACTCAGTTCGTCTAAGCAGGAGTTTAGGCTGCACATTGCTTGACTGTTCCATCAAGTCCTTTGTCAACACTTCCAAAATATGGGTTAGATAAACTAGCTTAGTTTGTAGTGCAATAGTCAAGAAGGACGCAAACAAGCACCTGTCCAAAGAAAAAAAACAAAAAACCAACAAAAGAGAATGCTATAACAGCTGAAATTTCTCTTCCAAAAAATATCTTTAATAAAAGAAACACTCCTCAGCACCGTTTATATCTTAAGTTTTTAATCTTTAGGCATTGGATCTGCCCACCAATGTCTACAAAAACATAAAAAATGCAAGTCCATCTGCTCTTGAGATTATTTTTCAAACATACAATTTGTCTCTGCATTTAATTCTGCAGAATTACGACTGCTTTGGTGACAGAACATTTCTAAACTGTAAAACTGTTGATGTAACTGCAGGAAGTATTTACAGTTTTGATGTGAGCTTTCCTGCTCCTTTGCCTCTTTGTTTACATCTACAAACATTCTGATTTCTCCGTAATGGTTTGTTTAACGGCAATGTTTTTCCCTCCTCAGTGTGTGCAGATGGAGAAGACGGAAAAACGCTCTGGAGAAATGCAAGTTTGTTTTGTAAGAAGTGGAAATTACATTTGGATGCTACAATCTATGTTGACTTTTCCTGTTAATTCTCTGTCTTGAAGATGATAAGCAAAATCATACTATACCTGTCTTTCACAGAGAAATTTTTCTGCTTTTCAAGAGTGTGAATGAGAGTAACAAGAAAGCTCTTGTTACAAATTAAAGCATGCAACATGTTGAAGCTTTCATCCTTGCGTGTTTGGTCTCTGCTCTGTAACAGTTAAAGAAAAATAAGCAAACTGTAGTTCGGCTACCACGGATTCTTAATGTTCAGAATGATGGCAAGCAACATATGGGGTAAGATCCTGGCCTCATTTCAATCAGTGGGAATTTTGCATTTCATGGGTCCCAGGATTTTACTTAAGATGAATTTGTGTACAACACGGAGTGCGCACAGAAAGAGCATACGTTTTCTGGCATATCCCCAAAGTAATGCCAACAGCTAAGTTTGCCTCTTATCTGCCATGACTAGCTCCTGCTCATGGTATTTAAATAGACACTGGGTAACGGTATCTTACATATCAAATTCCATTTACACATAAATCCATGTAACCTCCCCCATAGGGAAAAAGAACACGCAGAAAATGCAGTTTGATGTGTTATAGGACAACACAGCCAGAAGGGATACAATCGCTTGTGAAAAAATATTTAGTGAGACATATCACACTGCACTGACTTACCTGTGGCATGTCTTCACTGAAGATGGACGCAAAACCTCCTGACTAAAATATAAGACAGATGATACGTATCATTCTGATGTGTACCAAAAGTTTCACATTAAACATGCCAAGCATGTTCCCAATGGCATACAACTTGAAATAAAACGATGGAAATCCTGGCCTCTACACAATGACTTCTTCCAGGTTCACCGAAAAGTAAACTCCAGAAGATGACTTGGTATTGATTTCAGTGCCATTGTGTGTTACTCTATGCTGCTGAGCTGCACTAGCACAGCAGTGAAATAACGCTCTGCAGGAAAGACCGTTCACTACCCTCATCTCCAAATGAGCAAGGGTTACTCCCGGCTGCATCCTGCTGGAAAGCAATGATAGGGTTTTCATAGCACAGTGACACTTGAGTTCATCTGCCTCCATTCATTTCAAAGCACTTTCTGAATGTTCCCAAATGAACCCTCCAGGAGGTCCACGCTGTCAGAGGCACAGGTGCCCCCGCACACCCAGCCCTAGTGAAGGCTATCACAATAGGGACGCCGCCAATTCTCTGACGCCTTGCATTTGCTCCTTGTCTGATTCTCACAGCCTGCAAGTGCAACATTCTTGAGCAACAAATTTACACTAATAATATTTACTATTGCAAATGTTTTATCTGTGATGCTGGCAGCCTCTCGTTTCTTAATCCTCCCCTTTCTGCATGCCTCTACTGGCTATTCTCATCTTTTTCAGACTTGTTCAGCACCCCTAACATCACCTACCAGTAACATTTTCTCCCTCTACTCCCCCACTGTCTGTGATGTAACCAGAACCACACAGAAGGTTAAAAATAGTGGCAAATAGGGAATACGCATGCTAGCATTAAACCAAACAATGTGGAAAATGGAGAGAGAACAGAGGTAATAAACCAAATTTCACAAGAAAGCGAAAATCAGGCTGAACATATCGAATACTTTAAGAATAGCTGTAACATCCGTTTAATTTAACACCTACAAGCATTAAGCTCAAAACAAAAGCTACCAAGCTGGACTAAATATAGAAAACTGGAGCAGCAGGAAGCTAGAAGCTCAGAATGAAGATGGAGTGCATCACTCTTAATTTTAGGCATCTGACTCCCTCCTTCAGCAACTAATCTCATTTTGAGACAGATGTCTCAGGCAAGTAGGATGAATCATGTTGAGCTGTCTCTCCTTACATCAACCACAGAAGACGCTCAGTGAACAGCTATGATGTTCGTGTTTGAGCAGCTTAGATTACGTGAGACAAAACCCACTGAACTCACTGGAAGGCAGAATGAGCACAATGTAGATATCGTTTGAACACATCAAGTTAGCAAGGGAAGTGGTGGTTTATCTTACTTTGACCTTTTTGGCAAGAGGTTGCAATCTACCGTGTCTTTTCTGCTTATCTGTAATATTTGCTTAATACAGCATTTCTCTCCTGCCACATCCACACTGCACAAGGTATATTTGAACACTCCCGCAATGTAAATAATAACCCACTTAGCAGGAAAGATTGATACATAAGACATTTAATAACTCGCCTGACACTACATGTGTGCAGAGAGCTAACAGGCAAGTTCACTTCCTCCATTTATAAGTATTTCAAACTAAGACAAAGTCCTCATCGGAAACACTTCAGGGCTGCAAGGTAACATACAAGGTGCATTCTGCCCCAGTGCAAAAAAACAAGGAGTCTGTCCTTTTCTGATCTTACATAATGCAATAGAGTGACACACTTTGTACCTTTTTTTCCCCTTTTCATTTTCTTTACAGAAAGTGAACACTTCCGCCCAGTAAAACAAACTGAAATGAAAAAAGGCAGAAAGCAGGTTTTGTTGGCCCACTGAATTCAAACCTCCCAGTCACCCCCATACAAATTAGACTGGCAGCATCATAGCAGGGTAAGGAGAGATACTGCAACTTCCTGCGGTGTGAGAACTGTACTCAAGTATATAAGCATTATGCATATGCACTACATTAAATACAAATCTGATTTAGTAACTGCTATTTGGCACTGTACCAACAGGAGCTCCAATTCCACGTCTGTCACATGGGTTTAACTTTACCACGATGAGCCTTTTGTGGGCTTACACACAGTGACAAAGCAAAGCAGTGCGCAGACAAGACTGCAGGACTAGGCCATGGCAGTGATGAGTGACATATGCCAAGCAGCATGTAGCTAAGCAAGTAGATACCAGCTATACTTACAACACCACTATACTAAGCAAACATTTCCACTCATTGGCATCAGTTACACAAGAAAATATTAACAGCTGAGACCAGAGCTTTTGCCAATTAGTCAACGCCAGTCAGCACTGTTTAACATCATGGTATAATTTTGAAAGCTGTGGCAAATGCACTTACCAGCACAGCAATGTGCCACATAAACAACAAATATAAATATATATATTTATATATATACAAAGGAAAACGTCCAAGAGAAGGCCTCTCCAGTCCTTTTATTATGCAGTGCCATTAACTACTCCAAAGAGCAATGAAAATATCCACTTCCAACTAGGACGGCATTTAAGTACTTATGTAATTTTTAAGAATTTGATCCGTATTCCTTCGAATCAAGGTCTTCTCAACTCTGTCAGCAGCTTGAAGTAGGCAGTCAGCACAACCTGAGAGCCATCTCCTCATTCTGAAAGTCTAATTAGGAAATGTCATGATGATAGCTAGCATGTTAGCTAGCCTGACTGTTACTTTAATTAGCTGTAGCACAGGAAATGAATACATGAGAACAAAAAAGCAATGGATAAATTATAGTTTTGTTAGGACGGCCTGAAAGGCGAGGCTGGGCAAAAAGAAGCTGATGTATACACAACCCTTGAAAATTCAGCAGCGGTGCTTTAACTACAGCATTTAGGCTTGGTTAAATATAGAGATGCACAGCCTTAAAGTGCTCTTTGGTAGCTGTTGATTTAAGAAGAGTTTCTTACAAAAACAACGTGCAGTGACTGTGTTGTATTTTGTTATTTGATCCTTATCTTTCTAGCTTTTTCACTACTATCCAGGGCTGACAACTGAAAGACTTGTAAATATTTACCTCCGGAAAGAAAGTTCTAATAGCAAAGTGCTTGTAGTCAAGGAAAGGAACAGTTCCAAAACTATCCACCACATCTAATTCATCCATCTGCAGTTCAGCAAATCCTGTAAAAACACCCCCCTCCCCACCCAGAGAGTTAGTTTACTCGACACAAAATCATCTCTACAATTAAAACTCGGACCCAATACAAGTTCCTTAAAAAACAGTTTTCAGTCAAGAGGGTTTGCTTTTCTGAAGCAACTAAGGAGTGGAAAGTACCTATTTGTTTTTATTTTCACTTGTTGAAAGAAATTATTACATGCAATCCTATTAGCTTAGCGCTATCTGCTACTGAGGAGCGGACCAACATTAAAGAGGAACTCTGATGCAACACAAAAATAATTTAGCAGCATTAAATTAAAGTGTTTATATAACGTGAGCTTCTTCTTGACAGTTTCAGATCAGAAATTATATTGTACACATAAGCACTATAAAGCTCTTTACACCTACCCTCGCGTATTTCCTTCCGAATCTCATACTCCAACAATTCAAGTTGCTGACTCTGTTTACGAGTTAACTCTTTGGACTTGTATCTAGTAACTATGAATGCCACTAAAAGGGAAGGAAAACAGACTCTGAGTACAGAAATTTCAGAATAGACAATTCCACTAAAGGCCATACTTTAATACTATTAAGAATATAATGCAGTATGAAGATTAACATACAATTGCAATCTTCAGATGGATTAATGCTTCTAGCATCATCAGTGTGATAGTACTCATGAGCCCCAGTTACCTGGATCTAAAACCGTATTTAATAAAAAACGTTCCCTGTAATGACATCTTGGAATTCTGAATCCAACCTTATTTGAATGTACAGCACATTGCTACATACAACTTGTGCAGTGAGGTACAGCACATAACAACCACTTTTACTACTAACGGCCTACTTAAAGTAGCACTGATTAAACAGGAAAGGCAGTTTTGAAAAGGAAATCCACTTCTAGACTGTTAAATTCTCCAAAGCTTATTTTGACAAAGAAAAGGTGCTAGATATGGTTCTTGTAAAGATAACACACTTTTTAAAAAGAAATCCAGCCAAACAAAAGAAGAGGCAAACACCAAGCTTATTACAATAAACCGAAATGTATCAAATACGTAACCAGGCCAAGACATTCAGAAAATAGGAGTGACAAAAAGAGAAGGGGACAATTATGAAATGATGGTTCTTCCTCATTTTTATAATGACCTACAAGTTCATAAATCATCCAAATGAGACTAAGCAGAAGCACCACAATGAATGCCTGAGGATGAACACTTGGGTGGGGCACATCTGCCCCTGGGGAGGGGAGAGAAGCTCAACTCTGACTGCTCTAAAAGCCTGAGCATTTTGCCTGACATAAAAACACAGATCCTAAGGCTTGCCTCACTATGTGCTAGTGAATAATCCCAGCAGAATGGCCAAAATGACTGCCTTATAACATGCTGCTGTCTAGTGAGATGGGACTGCACCACCAGACCAGATTGAACTTTGCCTGCTCTTTCTGGGAACAAGTGAAAAACACCAGACTGCAAGTGTCTTACACAAGAAAGTTTGTCTTGTGCATATATTTGTACATTTTTGATTAATTTCAGTTTATAATAAGTTCAAGGTTTTGCTCCTCTTTTGTTTGTTTCAGTTTCTTTTTAAGCGTTTCTTTGTGTTTATGTGCAGCAAATCAAAAACTGAAAACATATGATAGTACTTACCTATTATGACGCCCACTACAATAGGTAGCAAAATAAGGACGTATAAATATATGTATGATGACGTTGGTTTGACTTCAAGCTCAAAATTTCCTAATTTGACCTGAAGAAAAGCAATGGCTGTGTTAATAGAGGACAAGTGTTTCAGCAATACTTAAAATGGCATTTCATATATATTAAAAAATTACATGAAGCACATTTGAAGCGAGGGAGGCAATAGTTAAAAACATTTCTCTGCACACGCAGTGTTTATCTGTTGAGCAGAAAAGCAAGGTAAAACTCCAGCTGATAATGAGGGAAGTAACATTTGCAATAGAGGCCCTGGCCCATTGTCCTCTTCCCCTTTTCTTTGCAGATGTTTCAACCTCTTCACATAGGACTGCTGGGTGCTCCTGAAGGTCAGCTTCAGAACAAATACAGCATACAAAACACGTACAACACTGTCCACAGCCAGTGGGCTTGCCAAAAGGCAGGACAGACATTAGTTCCTAGGAATATACCAAAGTTCTGAAGCCTGTCAGACACTGAACTCAGGCACTGACCACTGCTGATTATGGCAGAAGAAACTGTTCAAGGAAGGACCTCCAAGAGGACTGTGAAAACACATAAATAAAGGGTAGCTAAGACTATAAACAGACTAGAAGTAAAAATACACTTTGATACAGAAAAAGAATACCACCAAGTGCTGGGGATAGAAATGAGCCTCAGATAATTGAAAGGGAGAGTTGGGTTGAAATTATTTTCGGTTACAGCAGGGAAGGCAGAGATCTGGCGATTCAATTGCTGGCTTGTCACAGGAAGTGAGCAGCCAGGGCAGCTGCAGACTGCCAACTGGATAGTCACACTGCAGCTATACCGACGTGAGCAGGCAAGGAAAACCCACAGGGCTGGAAGGATACAGCCTTCATACGTTTGGGGCTGAAACGAACAGAAGAAAAAGCAGGCCTATTTCCTCCAACAAATGTATTTTTTCCTTTATTGTTTACATGTTTTCAAGTTCTTATACAAAGTACTTTTAGTCTGAGCCTTCCTAGGATCTTATTTGCTTTTTCCAAGGCTGGAATGCATTGGTAGCTAAACTTGACTAATATATCTGCCTTTCTCCTCTTGTTGTGTCCAACCAAAGTGCTCCTAAAGCAGAAATTTCTGTTACTCATCCCTGCTTACTGAAAACTGAGGCAAAGCATTCATTTAATTTTCAGGTCACACTTAGAATATCTTTAATCTTCATCACAACCTTCCTAGTCTGTGGCCCCATTTCTTTCCTTCCATTTATTTTGCTTATGAATCAGATTAAACATGGTATACCTGAAATCATCTGACTTCTATTCCTATGTTCATTTCATTCTTCCTACATGGTATTTTGAAATTTCCTCCAGATCAGTAATGCCTCCAAACTTTACGGCATCAACAAATGTTATTAGTGCATACCTTATTTTTGTGCTCAAGTCACTAGTGATATTAAATAATATCTATATGAAAATCATCACTGCCCAGAGTCAGCTCCCAGTGCACAGCATTCAGTTGTTTTAATTCCTAGCATCTTCATGATGACCATGTTAAGTAGTGTACCGAATGATTTCCAGGTACATACAAACTACTGGTGTTTGTTGTTGAGAAAATCACTCATCTTACCAAGTAAACAGATATAGTATAATCTGCTTTTATTCAAAAGAAGTTGGCAATTATCCCATTTTCCATTTATTTCTAGGTCTTTTGAGAGCCCCTCATTCAAAACACATTATAAAGCCTTAGACAGAGCTAGGATTAAATCAGCAAACATACATTTGCTGAGTTCTGTTTTATTTGCTTTTTAAATATTGGCTGTATGTTTGGTGCTCTCCAGTCATACAGTACCTCTCCTGACTACTGTTTCTGTTTTTCTTTAATCTTTCCTACCAAGTCTAAAATACCAGTGCCAGTTCCTTCTCTGTGCTGTGATGTTCCCATGAATGAGCCCACTCTTCCTGTCTTGAGCCCCCTGATCTGTCTGCATCTTGTTTCTGTCACTAGAATGGCACTTTCTTCTTTGCAGACTGATCATCCTGACTTTGAGCCCTTCCTTTACACCCTTTTTCTTACTGAAAACTGAGGCAAGAGAGACATCTATTCATAAGCCATAACTATCTTATCTTTAGCACCCAGGTTATCTTTTCTTCACAAAGGCTCTACTTCTCTACAGTTATTTATTTACATGATTGAAAAAAACCAGATGATGATATTCTGTTTTCACATTTTTCTTGTTGTTGGAAAAAAAAAATTAAGCACCAGAAGTAAAACGTTACATTATTAACTATTGCATTTGAATTGCCCTAGCAAGGTGGTGACCCTTCAGTGACAGTTATTCCTACGAAGCTTGCAGGGTGGCAGTGTGATATTGCAAGGCAATGTTAATATTTAAGTGCAACACCCATCTCAGAAAGACTTTTCCATGCTGTAAGTGGCTCAGATGGCCAGAATCCACAGATGGGAAACCAGTTAACAGTGATATGAAATTGAGAATAGCTTCGTTAATCTTTACTATATGCCATATGCCTTGAAGTCAATGCAGTTATTTCTGCTTTATACCAGTTTTACACCAGCATACACTGTAAAGATTCTGGTATCATTTTTCTTCCTTAACAATGGTGATAACTGCATTTAAAAAAAAATGTATCTTCATCTTACTCATGGAGCAAATATCTTACAATGTAACTTAGCCTTGAATTCCATGCTTATGTTCTCATATTTGGGCCTGGCTTTGTGCCATATATTTATGTTTTGGTCTCCTTGGTGCATGTTGAATTTTACCTCTTTTTTCATTCTGAAATGCTTTCTCTTGTAGTGATCACTATGCACTTGATCACTTAGTGACCAAGATACTTAACTAGTTTTGAAAGGGAAAAGTGAACAGGAGGACAGAATCCTTTCTTCTCGGTCACACTGCAGCAGCAGATTACTTACAGATCCTGGCACTCCCAGTGATGCTTTATTATCAATTTCTGTGCTGCAGCCAAAGGTGTGACAAGCTACTACTGTCCTGGAGCTCAGGAGGAGGAAGCTCAGTTTGGGCTGCACAGACCACTTCTTACACTACGATGGCAACCAGGCTGGAAAAGAACTCAGTACTGCTAGTGCTACCTATGCTGGGGAGGCATGCTTAGATGTGAGGAATATAACCAGACAACCAAGTACCAGGAGAGTGGAAAATGCATCCAATTCCTCCCTCTAAAGGAATATTCGTTACCAGAACATGCTGGTACATTCTACAAAATTTGTATAAACAACCAATGTTAAACTGCATAAAGGGAAATTCTACTTACAAAAACTTTCACTGTGGAAAAGTCCATCTTTTCTGTTCCTTCTCTTTTGAATTTGCACAGTATGGTGCTACGGTCTGGTTTTTCAGTAATATTTTGAACACTGAAGTAGATCTTTGCAGTCTGTGAACCATTCATATATGACAGATAAACTTCCACCTCAGTTTTAGAAATATTCAAGTTGTCATTTTCTTTCTACAGGGAAAAAAATTGAAGATAATAAGCAGTCACTAAATATGGTAAGATGTAACAGAAACTTCAATGACTATTTTAAATAAGTAATTACTGTTTATTACTTTCAAACTTACATATATTTTTAATTCCAGATCAGGATCCAGCTCAGTGTGCAGCTGATAGTTAATGAACACTGGGTCAGGGTGATAGTGCAATTTGACACACGGTATAAAGGTAGTTTCCACTTTAAATATCATATCAACAACTTTACCCTCCGTTGCATGGCTCAGACTTGGCGATAAGTAATGATACTCAGATTTATTTTGAGGACACTCAGAGATCTAGAAAAGCAATAGCAAAGCTGCAACAATCATTAAGTACTCAACAGTGTGTACAGGTACAAACAGAGGCAAAAATAATTTTAAAGCCTTCCTGACTTCACACAGATAACTGGTAAATGTCTTCTCTACGATCATGGCTGCATGCAGAGCACCTGAGAAAGTTTCTTTGTTGAGACTGTGTCTACCTTTAAGCATATTTACCACACTCTCTGTGTGCTGTTTTAAGGCTGACTGAACACCGCGAAGGCAGCTATTTCCTGCAGTGAGATGGGAATAGTGACAATGAATTCTCCTTCCTTCCCCTCAGTGCAGGTCCTATGAGACAAGCAGAACAAGCTTTTCAGCACCCTTGGGCACTGCCTCTCTCCACTCCTGCACTTGTTAAAGTGGAGTTTGTTACAGACATCCATCCCACGGGCAACTCCATGGGGTAGTGCTGCTGTTTTCTGGTCTTTGTGCTACAAATTCTGGGGGCAACAGGAGGCACACCTCCTCACAGCCTTGGAAGAAGGCTTTCATCTCAACATTAGCTCATCTCCTCCTGTTTGCTGATGCATTGGCACCGTGTGGGTGCCAGAGAGACATACAAGATCCCCTCCTTCAACTGAACCACATCTGCAGCTTGAGGGGATGCTCAAGAAAGGACAGTTTTGGAACAAGTCACTGGAGCACAGAAAATGTCACAGAGAATCATGCAGGAGAGTAGCTTATGTTTATCTATGATCCTGTACTGAGGATATATGCAACCATAATCCTACAAGTGTTCATGTTTATTTTAGGAGAATGACTGATGTTAAGTGTATGTAAGCATTTAAAAAATGCTGAGATCCTCCTAAAACCTTAGGAACAAAACCTAATCCCTTAAAAGACCTCCATTTGGTATTGTAAAGGAGATTAAGACTTACGGTGAGGTTTGATCTCTGGTCATCTGAAATAATCACTTTGTCCACCACATTCAAATTTCTACCAGTTGTAGTTATTTTACGACCACCACTGTTAAAAAAATAAAGGAAAAAAGGCAGGTGAAGGCAAGGTTAAAATTATCTCTTTTCCTACAGATAAACTCCCTAATAAAGCTTTAGCTGTGAATGAATTACTCATGCATTTTCCTCTAGTAGCAGCCTATAAAATAGAGTCAACATGCAGGACAAGATAATTTGAGCTATATAGCGTAATGCCATCCTTTCTTCATAATGTTATGATAAATGCTTTTGCACAAAACCAAATGACTTGAAAGCATACGAACACATACTCTTTTTCAAAAAAACTCTTCTTGTGTTTTCTTTTCACACAGCCTAAGAACTAGACTGCAAGTTAATATTGTGTCTTGAGGAAAGAACATCATGGTATTTCTCTATCCTGAAGCAGCTCTGCTTATGCTTAATTCCTGCCTTCCTCAGGACAAACCAGTGGTGCCAGGCACCTCGCAGGGAACATGCTCGTCAATGTTCAGACCATCTGTCTCATCACACACAATGGTGCTTGTGTACGAGGGCTGGCTCATCATCTCTGCTGAACACAGTTGGAGTGGTTTAAGGTATTATTAATTTCCAGCTGTCTGGGCTGCGCCTCACCTGGAGGCGAGGGCACGTGTCCTATAGCTGCTCAGCTGCTGCAGCTGCCAGCCCAATGTATTACCTCAAACCCACACTTGGCAGTGCTTGATGCCAAGATGTCAGCTTGAGAACACGAAAGCGCGTAAAATCCCTTCTGCTACTCTGCTGCACAGGCAGACGGACAGGTGGAAAGCTGTGCCTGAGAATGTCTCAAACCACCCTGCAAGTCTGACACCAGAGCTGAGAGCTTCCTGCAGAACACAGCAGAGGCTTGAAAGGAGCTCTTTTGGCTTTAAAGAACTCAGTCCTAAAGCAAGCCTGCACCTACCACTTCAGTGCTGGGTATTTTCCCTTTCAATTCACTGATATTTTACATTGTTTCAAAGGTAAAGTGTATATGAGCACCAAGAAATTCATCAGAGTTTGAAAGAAAGTTAACTGAAGTTTGAATTTGCATGTGCCAGCAAATTTTGGATTTAGCTTTAGCACAAAGAGATGACTTTTAACTTCTACTATGGAGACTTGAGACAGCAGTAAGGAGTTTTTGGAATCCTACAAGTCACAGAAACATTCCTGTAGCTATTGTGACCCTATCTGTATGTTAAATGTTAAATCAGTTCACTGGCAGAAATTCATCCTCCACAACACATTACTGCAGTCATCCATGTTCATATTAGCTGCAGTCTTGCCAAGGAAGAACGCTCACTCATGTTGGCTTAGTGAAACTACATTTTAATAAATACATAAAAAGTACAGAAAGACACATTTTACCTGATCCAGGAGGTATTTGGTGTGATTCCAAAACATGCTGGCAGTGAAACATAATGCAGGGTGACTGGTGGTGAACATTTTCTCCCGTCAGCCTGTATGCATATACTTTTGGCCTCTTTACGCGTTGGTGGGAGAGCAAATGTCATATGTGTATCATTTATCACATTTCTAACTTTAATGCTGGAGGAGAAAGAAAACAGTCACAGATGCTAATTCACAGATGCCATTATGTCACTCATTTGGTGTTACTACATGAAGCCTACAACCTAACACAAAGGATGAAGAGAGGAAAGGAATGAATCTTTGAGCTGCCAGATGGAGGTGAAGAGAGAGAGCAGGGAGTGGAAAAGAGAAATTAGGGCTTCTTTTGAATGAAGTTGCTATGTGTCACAATAATCATACAGTATGGTACAGATATTGGTCTCAAGGCCTTGGGACAAGGCTATGTAATGCAATGAGCGATTTTCCTGTTATTTCGTATGCTGTTCAACCAAAATGGTTCAAAAGCTAGTCAAGAATGAGAATCTTCAGATTACTCTTCTTTTTCACTCTTTCCTCGTTTCATTCTTTGTCTTTTGCTCTTCCCTCCCTTTCTCTCCTTTCTTTCTTCCTCTCCGTCGTCCCTTCCTCTTTTTTCCCGTCTTTCTCTCCTTTCCTTCTCTTCTTTCCCCTTCTCTCTCCTCCCTCCCCCCACTTGTCTTCCTTCTCTTTCTTCTCTCTCCCCTCTTCTTCAGTATCTCTGTTTTTCCCTCCCTCTCTCCTCTCGTTTTCCATGGTTCTCAGAAAATTCATGGTTGAAGTAAAAATTGAACAGTACCATATGAATACTTGCTCATGTGCAAGCTATATAAAAAGGGCTTGGTAATCACAGGCAGCCATTGCAGCTGCTCCTGAAAATGACTGATTGAGAATAAGATAGCCTAATTACCTAGGGTTTTACACTGTGCAATCAATAGAGAAAAGTACAAGTTGTTGCATGAGAGATTTCCGTCCCTGGCGTCTTGTCTGTGCCTTCAAAAGTCAAATCCTAGAATATGTGGGGAATAATCTGAAGCACAGGAGAGCCAAACAAAAGCTGAGTTGTTTTTTTTTTTCCTGTGACCTAATTTCTTGTTGCCTGCTGCAGTAACCAAAGGGCCACACATACAGACATGCCCTAACTACTGTTGAGAAGAATGTCCACCTACCCACCCCACACCTTGTACTGTACCCAAACACCACACTCATTTCCATCCTTTGGGAATACGATGTGGAAGATTAACTAAAGGAGTGCAGAGCATCCCCCTTTGCTGAGGAGAGGTCCAGGACAACTGTTCACACAACAGTGCTGCAAGGGAACAATTGGGTTTGGGGTAGAAACAAACAATTTACACTATGCAAAATAAACAGTGGTACTTTTCAGAGCTGTGCTAACTCACATTTCTTGTTTACAGCCACTGCTTCCTGTCAGTATCAGTTTTATGCCTGATTCATGTGTAAAGTTTTCACCTTTGACCGTTATTTCACTTTTGCCCAACGTAGAAATCCACAAAGGCTTGATGGAATGAATGTTGATATGCTATTAGAAAACAAAGCAAAACAAAATCTGTTTATAAAAAGGCTAGGCAGTTAGACAGCAGCAAAAACAACCACCACTCAGAAATGTGGGTTTGATGGCACCGAGATACATTTTTCTTATTAATTTCAGATCTTGTTAAGCTTGATCCTGGGAAGTACTGTCAATCACAACTTCTTTACAAGCCAACTATTTTTACCTACATAATTTATACTTCAATTTATCTCATAAGAAATCTGCCAAAAGGAATCACAATCTGACATGCTGGAATGTATGTATTATAAAAGCCCAGTTTGAAATGATACATTTTGCATGACTCTTGAAGAACTACAAAACAACACCAGACAAAAAAACACAGTGCTGTCACTATAAGAGATTGGAGAAACAAATGAAGGTACTTCTCATGACCTGAAAAAGGAAAGCAGAGCCAAATCCCAGAATGAAAAGTCAAGAAATAGCCCAGAGTGAGCTTTACTACCTGAAGCACAACTGCAGAAATCTTTTGGTATTCCATTTTGATGCAAAGAAGCTCACAAATCTACCTCCATGCATATAAGAATAACCCTAGTTTGTGCTGATGCTGTCAGTCTTACATAAGTGTGCCTAGTTTTTAAATTGGGCTTTTCTATGTGTTTTTCTTTGTGCTTCTTTACATTTACTTACTCTAACTTACTAACACCACAAGAAAGAGATTTTTTTTCCTAGCATATTTACTTGATGTGATTGAGAGCATCTCATGTTTACTCAGTTTTGATGCTTCCCTATTTTGATAATCAGTGTCAGGTTCCTCTCTGTGCATCTTCCAGACATCAAAAGAAAACTGTAAACATTCAAAAAACCAGGAAAACACACGTGTGAAACCACAAAGTGTTTCAAACCTTCTCAGGCAAATGATTTCTGGCTTGGTTTTAGATTGCCTGTACAACCAGTTTCAATTCAGTTTTTAGAGTTTTGTGATTATCCTGATTTCTGCTAAGTCTGCCTGTGGATGTATTCTTGGGTAAGTTCAGCCCCTGATACTGAGAAGTGAGCTAGTGCAAAACCTCTTAGGAAAGCTAGGGACGTTATTGCCACAGTGGTTTTCTCCCCGCTGATCTTTTCGTGTACACAGATCAGCATCAAGACTTTGGGCTCATTTTCTGAGGGGATGATGTGGGTCCCATCTCCAATCCTCTGCAAATACAGCCCACTGCCTGCTTCAGAAAGTGCATTTTCCCCACACACTACCATCAAACGCCTAAGTAATGCAGAACAAACGTGAGACCTGTCACAGCTGACTAAAAGCCACAGCTTGTGCCTTAGGAAAGAGCAATGGAGGGCAAAGGCCAGGGCCAAAGGGCTTGCAAAAGCAAGGAATTTGTTAATGAATTTCCTTTGCTCCAAGGTGACTTCTAGTAGGAATAATGGAGGAGGGCAAAGGAAATGCCTGACAAACCGCTGAAGGGGAAAGTTCACTCCCACCCTGACCTGGGGATCAGATTAACCCTTGGTAAGTGAGGAAGATGAATGAGGCAGAAATTTGAGAGCCTGAAGCCCTTGAAACAGCAGTGCCTTACTGCAGCTACATCCTGTCCTGTCCCTCCGCTTGTGCCTCGGTGTCTCACACACAGCCACGAGCCAAGCACTACATAAAGGAGGCCAAAACTGCTTAGGGCTCCCACAGGCAACCAGCAGGATCATATAGTATCATAGAAGCACATGAGACCCGCACAGCCACATTAAGACAGCAAGCACCAGACAGAAACACAGGGTGCCCAGGGGTGCAGGCAGGAAATGAGGCCTCTTCAAACTGCAGCTCACAGCCACTGGGTGTCTAAGCAAAGAAAAAAAGATGGTGTGGTTGTTGTACAGAATGCTTTGCTTGGCTTCTTCCCTATTTTTAAGCTAAGTGGAAATCAGGCTGAGGATTCACCCCCAGCTGAGCCTTCACCACAGTGCCGTGACACAGGCCTCCTCACTGCACCCTGCTATGCTGCATGGCATCAGGGACATAGGGGCAGCTCTGGGGCCAGTCTTCAGACATGCCTGTGGCAATCTGCAGCACTTTCCTCAGCAGCAAAGAAGCTGAAAGCAGGAAAGGCAAGGCTTTCTTGGAGGCCAGCTAGCTTGGCAGTCCTTATTTCCTCAGAGCAAGGGACCCGCTGCCCCTCAGTTCCTGCACACGCAGCCCTTCCTTAGCCAGAAGAGGCCCCTGCAAGTGAGAGGGAAGGAAACAGCAGGGGCAGAAAGTCATTTATAAAAACCAGAAGTTGTGAGGCACGCCAATGCCATGGTGATGAAAGAGAGGCACACACAAAGGGCACAGCAGGTCCTCAGGTGATGTAAATCAGCACCGCCCTGTCAGCTCCAATAGAGCTCCGAGCTTCAAGACCTAGCCCCGGCCCGGACAGCATAGCGCTTCCCTGGGGCTGTGTAAACAGTGACAGCCACATCCTCAGAGCTGCGGTTAGTGTGGCTGCAGGTCACAGTGAGATGCTTGACAATGGCCCAGTTTAATCAGCCTCTGCCTCTCTGGGGAGCTCATGCCTGGCCCTGCACTCCTTCCCCATCGCTGGCACAGGACTCTGAGGCCACATGGAGACCTGGATCATGCAGCCGACCCAGCTGAAAAACAATCTGCTGAAAGAAAACATTGATTTCCAGCCAAATCAGTTCCCCTGTCAAATGCACGTGCACAATCACTCCTGTTGTTATTCTGGTGCAAGGGGAGGGGGGTGCAGGCATGGAAACCAGCAGCTGGAATCAAGAGGAGGGCTGGAGCTCCCATCACCAATAGAAAATATATTAATATAAATGCAGTGCTGGGGTTGTGGGAAGACACAAATCCTCTTTCTTGACCCTCCAATATGTTCTTCTTAAAGCCCCAACAGTCAAAGGAAAACAGGATTTCAAATGCAATTTCAAGCCCTCTGAAAGGATCAATCATGTCTAAATAAACATCTGTCTTGGGGCTGCCTCTAGTGCTTTCACAGCCTTGTCCATCACTGTCTTTTCCAGATAAGGCATGTGGAAGAAAGCCATCTCCCAGAGAATTCCAACTATTTACCAATGTCAAATTAATGCACTTGGAAGCAGAGCAAAGAAGAATTTCCTCTGTTCTTTTACCAGCAATAATGCTTTGTATGCACACCAAATCCAGAATATTAATGTTCAGAAGCACAAGTATTGAAATCACACTCTTCTCTGTGGAAAATAAAATGAATTTTGTGATCTTGTTTAAGACACTGCAGCTGAATGGCTGGATTTAGGAGGTAATTCCTGTCTCCACAGGTAAAAGTTTGTGTAGTTCTAAGGAAACATTTAGAGATCAGAACACAGTGCCTATTTATACCAACCATGCTATCATTCACAGAAAAGCAGAAACCAAAATGGGTAGGCAGCAAATCTCTATGTACTTACTCATCAGTCAAATTTTTCTTCACTACTCATTCCTCTCCTAATACCTGCATGTCATAAGCAACCACCAATGACAAGATTGCTCAGTTTTATGAAAAAAATAAAACCACTTGACCATAGAGAATAAAGAGACAACCTTGTGGTTAGCTATTCTATGAGGCTTCTATAGGCTATTCTATGAGGGAAAAAGGGTAAGTTCACACACAGTGTTTATGATTTCAGGAGAGAACTGAACAACCAGATTCGGATAGGTACTGCGCCACCAGTAACATTTCCTTTCTGATTATCCATCTTGAGTGGGATAGATGGAGGTTAGTTCCATCTCCAGTCTACCCACAAGCTTTTGTGGAGTGCCTAAACACAGCAAACATGGAATTTAAGGTAATTCTGCAAATACTGCATCTAGAAGTAGGCATGTTTTGCAGTGCTTACTGTCTCAATGCCTGGATCTGAAACCCAGAACTTTGCTGGTACCTTTAAACATCAACCAACCACTAAGAAAAAAAGTTTTAATCCAAGATATGCATTACTTTTCTATGTTCTTCATCCGTAACTGAATTCCTCTGCAAAGTCCTCTCATTTTGCAAAGATTTTTCCCCCCACCCACAGTACTTCAATAATGGTGATCTGAAAATGCTGACTAACCTCTGATTTCTGCGCTGTGGTGATATCCTTGGAAGCATTTTGGACACTGCAAATATCCTGAAAAAAATCAGCATTTCTCCATGTCAGGACAAGAGAGAGACAGATTACTGCTCAGATGTAAAGAATACAACAAAAAGGTATCACAGGGGATTCCAGCTCTCCTCAACAAACTTCACCTGGCAGGCAGTGGCAGGAGAGACACGTGTCCAATTACAGCTGGCACACTCACCGTCGTGTATGCACCGTGAACAGCTGTTAATACACAGAACAAGAGTTTTTGTAAGACCAAGGGACTCAATATAGATTCAGTCAGGAACGTGAAATTTCAAGTGACAGAAAAAAAGCACGAATCCAAGAGAAAAACCTGGCAAGCATGTAATGAAATACGTAAAACATAACCTGAGTCTACCCTCCAAACCAACTGTTCCGTTCTGCTTATTCTGAGGACAAATTTAGTATGAAATAGAATCTGTGCTAAAATGCTGAAAGTCATACATTTCTGAAAAGCAAGAAGCAGACAGAGCACTTTATATTTTATGCTCTGATCTTACTGGTATGTAAGTGGCCAGTTAGTACATTCTGCCCTGAAAAGGGCAAACTTCCCAAACTTCTACTCTGTGTGCGTAAGCATTAGCAAGTATTGCTAGTTTGTTGTTGCCTCTCCTTACCAAAAAGAGTACGGTTGGAGACCAGTTCATAGCTAATGCATCGATCAGCACAGAAGATGGCCAAGAGCAGCATGCTCTTCTCAGCTCCATGCATGCTGAGAAATGCTGTGCCTTAGAGGAAAACAGTTCTTTCCCTATGTTGCTCCAGGGACCAGGCAGCAATGTGCTACTTCCCAAAAAGCAGGAGTTCCGCTTCATGCCAGGTGCCTATGAATTAGCCTCCTCATAAAGGAGAGAGGTGTTCTGAAAAGAAATACTATAGCTACCTAGAGTACATGTTAGTCAGACCTAGATTTTAACAACCGCATATCATAAAGGTTTTGGCCATGTACTGGGCACAAATGATTTCTATTGCAAGCTCTCAACAATGACTTTGGCTCTGAAAAAAAAAAAAGTACATATAAGTACAGAACAACGGGTATTTGTTGCTGTTAGCAGATTAGATGCTTTTTTTTTCTGGTTAAAATGTATTCATGTTATCCATGTACCACATTTGAATCACACCCTGCTCAGTTAAAGAACAGCTCCATAAGATGACTTTCACAGATTCTCTTGATTTCTCTGACCTAGGTCTTATCCTGAGTACCAGAGGCCCACCTTTTATAAAAGAACAAAAAGGATTTTAATGTCATTATGACATCCTTTATTATCTCTTCAGGTACTTGTCATTCAGTCATTGTAATGCCTCTCCTACAGCTGCCAGGGTCCTGTTAAATAAGAGTCATCAGAAGAAGTAGCTTTCTAAAGGCAATCAAAAAAGGGAGGAGGAGGAAATGGGCCAAGAAAACGGATTCAGCTATCTTTAATGAAATGTATTTCCTTAATAAATAACAAAAAAAGAACGATCATACTTCCAGAGCAAACACATAACCCCCCAAAGAACTGCAGTAGGAACCAGGTTCTTACTTTTCCAACTGAAATGTTTCTGTGATATTCCAAGAGCTTGAGGACAGAGACGCTTCAAGGACCAGACAATCTGGAAAAATGTGACTGTTAGACAAATGCTGAATATTACAAGAAATACTCGTTAAAAAATAATTGACCTGAAGACTTGCATGCATTCAGTTGTTCTCTACATGGTATGCATTATCCCTCACATGCATATTCCTCACATTGTTGTCTAATAAAAATAACTAGATTTTGTCCTTCCATAGCACCCTTCTGCTGAGTTATTCAAATGCTGCACACACACTCATTAATTGAGCTAGATGCCACCTCTGCATGATATAGACAAGTAATGTTGTTGACGAGATATAGATGAGGAAATGTCACCACAAGGTAAGGATGTAAAATCATCTCCTGAAGAGCATACAGTATACTCGTGGCACAGCCAGACCCTGAATTCAAGCTTTCCAGCACAACAGAACAGACTGTTCAAATGCAGGAGACCCTGACATACTGTACTTCTATCTCCTTCTGTCTCACTTGGGTTCAGAGTCTTCTTTTGTAATCTATGCAGTAGCAATTTTCATCCTATTTAAATCTTTTATGATTGCATGAGTCAATTTGCTATTATTTCAGCTAGTAATTACTATACCGACAATTCGCTGGCAGCTGTGGAATGAAAGAGGATCTTCTCCCATGAGCAGAATACCACATCGAAAAACAGAGTTAGATATATACCACTTAAGCCATGGTCTCTTTCATCTGTGTGCCTGCAGATGTGTACGTCTGCAAAATGAATGACTGTCTGAGATCAAATGAAACCCACGTGTGCAGACCTTCCTAGCTTTCCTATGCTAAGAAACAGATAGCTTTTTAATACAGGAAAGCTCCACAGATTTCAAGTATATCCACCTTGCAAAGGTAGAGAAAGCTTTGCCTTTATCACAGGCTGGCTTGTTCAGATGAAAACCAGCTTAGGCTACATTTAAATTGCTAAATAAGTAGTATTTCCTAGCTCCACATGCCAGCATGGCACTTGGGCGCTTACTGGAAAGGCCACCTGACAGCTTGCTAGAAACAACCCTTGGGACTGTTGGTGTGCTTAAACACCTTACTAAATGGAAAGCAAAGAGTTTGACTTTAAAGTTATTTCAATAATTGAAGATGTAGATGAGCATGTACAGACACTTTGAAATCCTCCACCAAACACCCATTTTTATCTTCGGAAATCTACATGTCTGCAGAAATCTGGCATGCTGGGCACAAATTTGCCTAAATGACTTCCCTAGTTCATCATATGAGACCTCAAACCATGAGCTACTGAAATGCAGTATTTTACTAGGAGTAATAAGTAAAACCTTGAAATTTATCAGTTTCTTGCAATGCTTTCTTCTAAGTTTATTTAAATACTTTAGAAAGAATGCTGTCAAAAATGGTTTCCTGATTTTGCCTATATTGAAATTCACAGAAAACAAACCTGTTGCTTTCTCCATGGCCTGGGCTGACCTTTTGAAATCCACCAGACTGCACTGAATAGCAGATATTCCCAAGTTTTTCTCTCTTTCCTTCTTTCTTTCCTTCCTTCTTTCTTTCTTTCTTCTTTCTTTCTTTCTCTTTCTTTCTTTCTTTCTTTTCCTTCCTTCCTTCCTTCCTTTTTTCCTTCCTTCCTTCCTTCCTCTTTCTTTTTTTTTTATCTTTTTTTTTTTTTCTGGAAATGACACCTGAAGGAGTTTTGCAATTGCATATTCAGGTGAAACTGAGGCCACTTTACACGAGGTACCATAAACAGTCAACATAACTCCTACATTTCTATTATCCACTAACATAAGTCATAGAAGCACATGAATGGCAGTACTATTGTCAGGCACAAGTGAAGCCTTCTGCTTAACACAGTAAAAGGGCTCATCTTTGGCACAAAGCACAGCCAAGGTAAGCAAGCTTCCATAATACTATATACTCTAAAGACCAGATAATTGAGTAAGAAAAAGTTCTAGTCCAGGAAGATGGAGAACCAGAATGATGACCACGTATTCCATAATTGCAGGAAAATATGGCTTTTCCATCTAGGTTAATAAAGAACATATTTTCCTCTCTAATGCTTTTTTTCCTCTTAATTTACATTTACAGTGCTTACTAAAGACAGCCTAATAGTCTAGAACACTTGTACATCACCCTTACTGTCAACTGCTAGGGACAAAGTCTTTTATTATTGATTCTCAAATCAACATTGGACAGGAACTTGGAACTTGGCACACGAAAGTTAAATGATACTGGAGGAACCTTTGCCATACCAAGGCTTTAGATGAGCTACTGAAATCTCAAATTTGTGGGGAACCTATCTCTATTTTGTATTCCAACACTGGCAACATAAGAAACGTGCAAAGACAACTTGTATTAAAAGAGCTGTGTGCTTCTATATAGATTCCCAAAGCAATGCAAGGGGGTTGTTCTCTCCCTGTTAGTCCAATAAGACTCTACTATGATGGATTATCCCCTGAACTTTGGGGCCAAAACCTAGGGAACGCATAAAAAAATCCAGATATTCCATAATTTACCACTTTATTTTATGTCTCACATAGAATCATAGCATCAGTAAGGTTGGAAAACACTTTCAGGATCATCAAGTCCAACCATCAACCTAGCCTATCGAGTCCAATCACTAAACCATGTCCCTTAGCACCAAATCGTACATCTCTTAAATACCTCCAGAGATGGGATTCCATCATCTCCCTGGCCAGCCTGTTCCAATGCCTATCCACCCTCCCCATGAAGAAATTCTTCCTATTGTCCAATCTAATCCTCCTCTGGCACAATGTATGACCATTTCTTCGTGTCCTATCACGCGTTACCTGAGAAAAGAGACCAACATCCTCCTCACTGCAACCTCCTTTCAGGTGGTTGTAGACAGTGAGGAGGTGCCCCCTCAGCTTCTCCAGTCTAAACAGCCCCATTTTACTCAGCCACTCCTCATAAGTCTGTTTTTCCAGTCCCTTCAGCAGCTGCGCTGCTCTTACATACTGCAACAACTCAATACCCTTCTTGTAGCGAGGGGCCCAAGCCTGAACACAGTACTCAAGATACAGTCTCATCAGCACTGTGTAAAAGGTCACAGTCACCTCCCTAATCTTGCTGGCCACGCTATTTCTGATGCAGGCCAGGATGCCATTGGCCTTCTTGGCCACCTGGGCACACTGCTGGCTCACGTTCAGCCGGCTGTCAGCTAACACCCCCAGGCCCTTTTCTACTGGGCACCTTTCCAGCCTATACCACTGCATGGAGTTGTTATAAGCCACATGCATCACCCAGCACTGAGCCTGGTTGGATGCCATGTGGCCAGATTTGGCCCATTGATTTGGCTTATTCAGATCCCTCTGCGGACCCTTCCTGACCTAAAGCAGATCAGAAGTGCCACCTAACTTGGTGTTGTCTGCAAACTTACTGAGGGAGTGCTCAAGCCCCTCTCCCATCTTGGTAAAATTATTAAACAAAACTGGCCCTGAGACTGAGCCCTGGGAATGCCACCCGTGACCAGCTGCCCATGGAACTGAACTCCATTCACTGTGACTCTGAGCCCAGCCATCAGCCAGTTCTTCATCCACAGAACTGTACGCCTGTCCAAGCCATGAGCAGCCAGTTTCTCCAGGACAAAAGTTACCCACAAAATGCACAAAACAGATCACATGATCCATGCATCCAATACAAACAGCTCAGGTCTCTAATTCTGAGAACTTGTGAACAATGTAGCAAAAGAACGAGTGCAAATGGATTCAACCAATAATTTAGAAAGATGAAAGAAATCCAGTCAAACACAGATGCATCAGTGAAATTGCTCTTTTAAAAGAAAATCACTTTCTCACAAGCGTCTAAACTAGGCTGAAAAAGTTCACTGAATGTTGAGATTATTTTTTATACAGACATTGACATTGAGATTTTCCTCTTATTTATGCTGGTACAGCTTGCTTTGAAAACAAATTCTGTTTGCAGGTGAGAGAAGGGCTAAGATGGGTTAATCTGTCAAAGCAGAGCGCTGCACCAGCACTGCTTCCATGGCTCCAGCCAGCTTGACTGTCCTTGCAGCTTCTCTAAGTTTCCTTACACATCTGCTAACTGCACCAGATAAATATAGCCCCCAAAGCTGAGACACCGCACTGCTATAGGCTGATTTGAAGAAGCTGCTTCTAGTAACAGGTTAATGTGTTTTATTGCTTCTAGAGAGGACTCCATGATAACAAATCGTTAATGATCATGAGTACTGTAAGTATACTCAAAATCACTTGACAAAACAGGAATAATTTTTCTAATGACATTTAATATAAAGTATTACCTACTGTTCTAAGATCCGTATTTATGCACAGTTCTCCTCAGTAATAAACGACAGCGAATAAGTATTAAATAAATGTAATATTAAGACATACCACGATCCAGTGTCACCGGAGTAGCGAGACTGCAGACACAGGATGAGTTTTTCAGCACTACATTTTCAAGAGGCATTTCAATAGGTTTTACCATTTTTATTATACAGGAAGTAAGGGTTTTGCTTATGCTTGCAGACATGGAAATCTATAAAGCAATAAGAACATAAGCATTCAATAGATTTCTTGTAATATTTGTTAAATTGCCCCCCTGCCTTTACAGAAAACTTCAAACTATGAAATGTAGAAACATAATCTTTTGTGGCAGCAGCAGACAATTCATTAGGCAGCTTCTCAAAGGAGAAGACCTCTCCAAACTGGAGAAACAATACGAAGAGTCCTGAAAGGAACAGCATGGCTTACTTGCACAAATTAAACGGATCTCTAATGTATCTGAGGGGAGCAATCTAGACTATTTTGGATTTTAAAACAAGAATTTTGCTGTAGCAGCATTACATGCTGTTATAGTTCCTTCAAAATATTTGAGTAAGAATTACAAACCCTCACAGAGAGCCAACATTTGCATCCATATCTAAAATGCACTTAATTATGAAGCAGAATTTGTCTTGTAATTAATTATTCTTTGTTTCTGGCTGAGAGTGCTTTACAAATATGAGCACATTAATGCATTCAATCAGGAAACCAGAAACAATAGCATGCAGATTAAGTGGCCAGTCACAATACTTGATAATCAAATACTCAAGGCTATGTTTGCTGAGAACAGATACTGAGCAAATACTAATATCAAGCACTTAAAGACGCATTTGTGCTAGCATATGTGTCCCAGTGAATGTTTAATAACTTGTTACAAAGCTCAGAACTTACATAATGAACTCAATACACAGTCACTGGAAAAACGAAAGTAGCTAATAAGTGGTATAATGGAAAAGTTGTCTTTGTCAGTATAGCAAATTTTTGAGTCAACATCATGAAGGATTGCTTCAAGATATATTTTATAGGTGAGGAAGAGAACATCTGTCACATGTACATATTCAGCTTACAGAGTTTTCCAATACATTCGCCAATTGTTGAGGTAAGAGGGATTAATATATGGAACATCGTGACAAAAGAAGGGAAGCTGCAATAAGTAACAACATGACACATTTTAAGACACAGTAAACAAACATGCATAAAACTGGGTGTACATACCTGATTTCTGGCAGGGAACCTTAGCAGGATTTTCAGATCTTTATCAGGTGCATGTGAAATGTTAAACCAACCCTTTGTGCTGTTTGAACGTGTACAATTTTCTTTTAATGTGCACCTAAAATTATACATAAGATTATACTAGCTTCCTTATGGTTGCTTCGATTTCAGACACTGTACTTCAACTTATTTAGTATGCTATTGATTTTTTACAGGAACACTATTGATTTTTTACAGGGAATATGGTTATAACTGCAAAAAGCTCCAGGGAAACAATCAGTAAAATCTTTTGCTTATCAAAATAAATTACAATGCATTGATATATGCTCTAGGGACCTAATTAAGTCAATGGGACTCAAGCAAATGCTAGATGCTTGGCAAGTAACAACAGACTTGGTAGCCAGGGACAGACTTCATTACCCAGACTTTTGACTGCCTCATTGTACAGCTCTGAATCTGACCTCCCCATTTCCCTCTACACTCAACAGAGAGAAATATGCTATTTCAGGGTCAAGTTATCCTAACCTATTTTAGACATTAATGCAAAAATGAAATGAACCACATTATGAAAGCTGCTGTTTCTCTCCAGTGTAAATAAGAGGAGATGGGGTGAAGCTCAGATGTGGAGCTACACTTTGAATGTAAAACCGAGATGAATTAATCCTTCTTTCCAGTCACCTCTGTTGTCCACTGATATGAATGGTAATCTTTGCTTTTGGTTATAAACACCTGTTTTGAAAAGGTAATTCAAAAAATATATACCTCAATCTTCAATAATAAAATTAATTTCAGAAGTAGGATGGTAAAAAGGAAATGAAAATGTTACAGATGCCAAATTATAGGACGAAGAAACTATACAACAGCACAAAATTAAGAAAGAGTGAGGAAACACCAGGATATATAAGTACTATAAGTATTACAAATGAAAAAATGCAATAAGGAATGGAGGACGCTGACATACAAATTAGATGGATGATCACTGAGTCTGAGAAATGAATCCTTAAAATACTACCTGGTGTGAACAGCTAATGAACAATTCGTGGATTAACTTCAAGTAATTTTCTAAAGCAAGCAAGTAAAGTTATTTCCAAATGCACGTATCTTAATATTAAAAGTGAATATTCATAAATAGAGGCAGTATTTAATATTAATGTTTTAATAACAACACTTTTCTACAAAAGTAGAAGTATGTTTAGCTTCAATCATGTAACAGTGACATGTGCCTTAGGAAATTATTCTTTTGCTAAAAATTAGAAATGTGGATGTTTTTGAAACACATGGACCTTGATATAGTCTTTCCACTAGGAGCTCACTGCATAAAGGTACTTCACGAGCAATGTGTTTGCTCTCCAGAAGGAGAACACATGAAAGACTTTAAAAAAAAACATCCATCACTTTTGAAAATGCCCAAAATAACCCCACAAACCATACAAGCCATAAAGCCATCTACTCTTTAAATCAAGACGTTGGCAACAGTAATGCACTTAAACACGAGGTCACTTCCTTTGTGGTCTAACTGAGGAAACTGCTACATAAGAAGCTTGTGGAGCTTTGCATCTGAATACATTCAGGTCATAACTACACTATCAGAAATTGAGAGTATGTCTGACATATTTCAAACTGACTTAATCAGGACAAATTTCAGTCTCATTTAGATCTTTCTTCACCTTACTGAGATCGCAAAGGTCCATCAGCACTGTTTTAGAACCACAAAGGATGGATGGGATCTGTCATCAACAGATGCCCATAAACCAGATGCTCAGCTATATGTAGTTAAATAAGTCTAACTGGCAATGATGAATGGGAGAGAGACATCCAATAGTTTCTGATAGGCTGAGGATCACACCCTTGAACATACAAGGCAACATGCTTGTCATACTTTACAGTAAATAAAGACATGCATTTCAGTGACATTAATACTAAAATATTAAATAAGAAAACAGTTGATAAAGCTGAATATGCAAAACTGTCCTAGGACAAAGATACTTATACTCTTAGACTGCCAGAGCAACATAAGCAGTGAGCCAGTTTTCCTCGTCTACAATGAAGAACTTAGGAGCTTCATGGCAAAAATGTCCTATCACTTTTTACCAAGGGCTGTACTTGTCTCTATGTCAGGGAAAATTTGTCTTTTATGCTCTAGAAGATGATCTTTAACATTCAAACAACGTGCAGTGGAGAATGGTCACCTCATAGGAAACAGCCACACGGAGAAGTAGAGGATCTGATGTCTCTCATCACAAACTCTCACAATTGCCTTGTAGAAGCCAAGAGTAACGTGAATTCCTCTCACTGAAGGGTAAGATTGTTTTGTTGTATCCCTATTTTGGGACAACATATACTGTTTGCAAGCACACTCTGATGAATGTAAATATGGTTCTGAAAAGTAACATACAAATTCAGACAACTACTAAGAAAGTAAAAATATGAATGCAGCAAAGGTAGCTAAAAGATTCTGGACTCTTTCTCCAGGACTGGACCAGACCCCATACAACACAGAAGAGAATTAGCCATAGCGGCAAGACAAGACACAAAGCAAGGGGTGAGGTTAATTAATTATCTGGGATAGGAGAGCAAATTTAGGGAGAAGGACTCTTAAAGACTTCCATGGGAGACAAAGGGGCACTTTCTGTTTTCAATACCCCCATAAACTTCAGGATCAAATTTCAGGCACACACAGACATACTGTGTTATTTCCATATTGAAAATACATGTAAAACATCAGTGCCTTCTACTGAAATAACTGTAACATACTTTGGATACATGCGGTTCATCTAGAAAATACATAAACATTAACAGAAATCACACTCTTCTATAACTAATTGTTTTGAATGATTTTAAGGGAAAAGGGGAATATGTATGTTTTTGTCCCTATGGAAGACAGAGTAGAAATAGAGTAGCAACATTTTGTTTCATTTTGTTTTCTCTTATAATAAGATGTGTGTATTTTTCATCTAAATACTGGATTGAGTTCACAGTGTCTTAAAAAAAAATGTTATGGAATATATTGCTTTAGCGGACATGTCTGGACGTTGATAAAATCAGCTCTCTCTCCAAAAAACCAGACATTTAATGATGCTAAGTGCTAACAACGAAGAAAATATGTAGGCGTTGAAGAGGAATCACATGACAGTAATCCATTTTTTCTTCAAATTATTTCTGTTTCAACTAGGTGGAAACTTATGGTGATTTCCCTCATAAGAAGGGGATTTACTGACTGATAACTTTTATCTTTATAAGATAACTAAAGCCTGAAAAGCTTAACACTGTAATTTATACAGTCTAACAAGGTAGCAAAAGAGAGAAAGAGATTTTGGGAAAAAAAACCCAAACACTACGGAATAAACACCTACTCTCTTCTGATAACCGCCTTTAGAAATACAAAGGAGCAGATCTTCAGCAAAACCATGGTAATGTGGTAAAACAAATCAATCTCATAATCAGTTTTCTTTAATGTTTTAACCAGTGATGAACTGGTATAAAAAGAAGTTCTATACTGATAGCATCTGATGATGTTGGGAACATTACCGCGCAGAGTAGGGTGACTATCACACAGAAAAGCTTGGATAATTTTGAAATGGGATGACATTTTGAAGCATGAAGTACAAGAACATGTACCTACAGCAATAAAAATCTCACAACCCTTATGTGCTATAGACTGGAAACTCATCAGCTGGAAAGAAAACAGAGAAAGAGAAGAGCCTGGGGGCTTTATTTGATCATGGATGAATGTGGCCCATCAATGTGATGTAGTCATGAAAAAGACATTTGTGATCCCAGGACACACTAAGTAAGGTGCTTTCTGGACAGACTGGGAGGGATTGAAGACCACTGAGCAACGTACAGTTGAAATCTCCTGTGGAATAGTTTGATAGCTTTGGCCATCCTTATCTGAAAATGATGCACAAAAACTCCACAGAGGGTGAACTTCGAGTTAAAGAAAGCAGTGTCTTATATGAAAGGAGCTTAGTGAAGTTAGCTGTTTCAGTACAGCAAAATGAAAGTGAAGAAGGGGATTGTCTTCACAAAAACGGTGAGAAGATAAATGTGAGCGATGAAGAAAACCTATTGAAGCCAAAGCAATGTGAGCAACAGAACAGGCAAGTATAACCTGGCCACCAATACGTGTGTGATGAAAACGAGCTGAGAGATTTTAACCAGGAGAAAAATGAAACTCTCGGAGAGTCACATAGTCAAAGCATAGAGAACAAAAGGCCTATGTAAATTTAAGATGGAGCTTGATGAGGGTGGGTTTACACAATATGTTTTCTTGAAGCTATCAAGACTAGGCTTGAAGACCCAGGAGCTCCTTAAATCTAGGCCAAAGACATGCAGTAGCTTTCAAACTTGATTCAAAGAAAGCAGCAAAACTAATCACTCAAATGCAAGGATTAAGTGTTTAGAAACTAATTCTCCTCTAGCCTAAATGAAAGGCAGTGATTCCAAAGCACTATGAATACTGAAGGCAACTGAGCACTCTTTCCCTGTTCTCCTATGCAAGCAGCAAGAGAAAATGTGTTCTAAAACCAGAATATTTCTTCTTTTTAGCTTAACATACATTTTATGAGTAGAACTCAAAAATCTGAGGCTAACACGTGCTTTAAAAGGTGCAGAGTTCCTTTTCACATAACAATAAAGTGGCTCACATTTATGGCAATGATTGATTTCATAAAAATTCAGTAGATAGAATTTTGATGCCGAATAACCCCAAGCCTGTAAAAATGTACACTGAGTAATAATGCACTGCTTTTATATGCAAGGCTAAAACACCAGAAAATACCTTTGATTCAAAGAACACCACCCACAGTAGGGATCCTTTGCAGATAAGCATTCTTGCTCGGAAACATATTTACCACAATTTGCAACTGGTATTCTTCTCACCTAAAACCAAAGAATGCAATAATACACCGAATTAAAATAGCCTCCAGAAACAAGGAAATTGAGGGTTACCATAAAAATTCTGACATCAGTCAAGCACGATCCCTTCAGAGAAGTTTCCTTATGGACTCTCCCCTGCCAGAAGACCTTTGGATAGAAATATGCGGCCTATTTTACACACGCTGCATTTTGCCATCAGATGGTGAAACTCCTCTGACAATGACAATTTGGTTCTATTACTCAAAGGCCAGCATGGACAGAGTAATGCAGGAAAGTCTGATTAGCATAGTGAGTTATAGGCAACAATAGAAAGGAGGTTTATTTTATGAACGATGCTCTGCTTAGCAGCATAGTTTTCCTCTCATCAAAACTGAAATTTTTAAATGATTGATGAAGGTGCATTCAAAAATGCATGCGCAAAACAAAATGCTTCTGTGTTTACATCAACATGTCAGGTAACTGCATGTGCACACTGGAACAAGCGCATGCAACTACTCAGCATGCATGCAAGCAAATGCTATTTCGATAAGCAAATATAGATAATTGTGGCTATATTGTATGTATCTATACTTGTACATTCAGCTTGAATATCCTAGTCAGCCATTTTCAGAAAAGGAAAGGAAAAAGAAAAAGAGAAAGCTGTTTACAAATACAATAATGTTATTAATAACAATGTTAATTACTAATATTAATAAGAAAAATATTCCTGATTCAAACCATTTGTTTACAAATTTGTAAGTTCCTATGTTTTGTGAACAGAAACAAGGATATGTAGCAGGTACGTATACAGGTATTTACTTTTTTCCAACCACAAATTGTAAAATTCAATTTACCTGAAGGCGTGTGAGAAAATATGCTCAGAAACTAACCAACATCTTTGACAACTAGCAAGTAAAAAAAAAGACAGCGTAGATGTCTTATTTAAGCTACAGGAGATGACTAGAGAAGCATGTACTCCTAAAAACTGTTGTTCCTATTTATCAAGTTGCTCTTTTACCAGTGCTAAAGAAAATGGAAGCCTTTCCCTTGAATATTTACATATATTTTTGACTGAAATTTTGAAAGTTTCTGCATATGTGATATATGGTTTGTATCAGTCAGGAGTTCTCCCACCAACTTACCCACTCCCTCAGACGGCAGGCTAACATTTATGTTCACTGCTGGAGAAGTGATCTTACTGTAAATAAAGTAGCCATGTGCTGGGGTAAAATCCCATCCTGCTCAGATGGCCCTTACGTTTTTCCTGACATTTTCCCAACTATTGGTGAGACAATGGAGTTTTCTGAGTTAATTCTCAGCAGCCCTGCTGCAGGATGTGCTGCAGCGACTGCATGAGCTACTGGGAGCTGCTCTTGACTTGGGATGCGACTCTGAAGTGGGTACCCATGTGCAGAAGCTTACAGGATTGCTCAGCCTCACTATGTTAATCAATTCTAATTGTGGAGTTGTTCTTTTGTTTGTTTGTTTGTTTGTTTGTCTCTTCACTCATTTGTTAAGTCTAGGCCTACCTGAAGATGATGACAACTTTATTATTGACTTCAGCAGGACTAAAAATTCAAAGCTACCTCTCAAATTAAGAGATTTCCCCACATCAGAAAATCCCCAATTGAATAACAAGCTCTAGCCTACCGATACCTGGATTACTACTTCAGAGGAACTGTCTCCAAAGAATCTAGTTTTGTGTGCTACCTTCAGGCTTCATTCTGTATAATGCCAGACTCCACGAAAAAAAAAGAAAAAAAATTGACTCACTTGACAGAATGACATAAAATAATCAAGGGATTAAGGGCCTTGCTGGATCAGAACAAGAGTGGGCAGCACCATGGAAACAGAAGCTCTTCTGAGCTCTGCAGAAGTGCAGCCAAAACTTAGAGAGCATAACCCGATCTTAAGCATAAAGCTGGTAACTGCAGTTTGGATGTTACAGTTTGGACTCTGACTGACCCAAAATGATACTTCATCTATAAATGGCAGAAGTCCTTAAAGCAGCAGTTTATTTGAATTTATTTATTTTTTTAGTGCTGTGCTTACCTTATTGGCAGAGGACAGATAGATGTAGTTACTATCTACTGGATCAAGTCGAAGTTTGGGAAAAATAGAGGTTTCTTCCTCAATTTCATACAAAATCTCTGGGCAGTTAGATTTCATATCCTCATTAAGAATAGCCTAAAACACATGAGAGGAAATTATTCACAAACCCCCTTATCGATGTGTTAGTATTTTAACCCAAAACCTAATTTCTGTTCTTTCACTAACAACATCAGAATCTCTGAGATGATTTCCTGTGCCCTGATACAGTTCATGTACCGCACTGGCTCTCACACTGCAGAAAGGAAGAGGAAAAGACCATCAGAACAGAATTTCTACAACATACATAGCAGACAAATTTTGCACGGAACCTGCCACTGCTTTAGCTTATTAAACATCCCACTCATCGAGTATGTTCACGATTGGTGCAGAAACTGAATGTGGAAGAGACACCTATACCTCAGAGTCATACTGTGTTAAGTATTTCCATGAGTGGAGAGGAGTACTATTCTTCTGAAAAAAAAAAAAGAACATCGAGGCACCCAAAATGTAAATGTGGTTCTATGCTAGTAATTGACAACTGTCTTCAACAGAAGTTTCTTTGTGGCTTTTTTGAGTATACATATAAGGTGGTGTTCCACCATATCTTGCCCAACTGTAGTTTTGTATCACCTTTCTCACCAAATTCAAGAGAATCAGAGATCACAGAAACTTTAATTTGCAAGTTAATAAGCACACTAACACAAATACAAGTTTTTTTTCCCATAAATATGACTAAATAGGGTCATGTTCACTGGCTTCACTGTGCTAAGGAGACATGAAAGACTTTAATTTTATTTTTCAATATCAAAAGCACAGCTTTATCAAATGGACAAAAGCTTTTCAAGCTATTATACTCCTTTTCCACTGCCTGCAAAAAAAAAGCACAAAAAAACCCCATAAAATTAGAGCCATCCTTTGCAACATAGACAGGAAATGCACATTTTAGCAAAACTCAGAAGAAATTAAAGCATAAAAGATGTTTTGCTGAATGGTTAAGAAGTTTGAGAGTGAGATAAGACGACTTTCACTTCTGTGTGACTGATTTAAGCTAGCTAGGTCAATTATTCAGAAACCAAGGCAAAATGGGCCTTGAATTTTCCAATGGACAGCTATTCACATAACACAGGCTAACAAACCAATAAATGTGCTGCCTTCCAGTGCTCCTCAAATCTACCACTATTGAGTATTTCCACTGGAAAATGTAAAGGCATTCAGA
Source organism: Pavo muticus (assembly GCA_016647715.1). Lineage (NCBI taxonomy): Eukaryota > Metazoa > Chordata > Aves > Galliformes > Phasianidae > Pavo > Pavo muticus. The sequence continues at coordinate 1,225,514 of JACDJE010000215.1, read as the reverse complement.
AGGAGAGTGTCTGCTCCTTTAAGGGTACATGGTCAAGGACCTTTTCCATTATTATCATTCAGCTAGGTTATCTGATGGAGGACTTCTAAGCTCAGAGACAACCACAAGACACAAGCCTCCCAGTCAGGGGCTATAAAATGTGTATACTACACATAGGATGTAAACCAGGGGGCCCTGGACTGGGAAAGTGCAGAAAGCACAGAGCTTTGCAAACCCATGGGGCTGTGCACAGGAAGGGGAGCAAGAGGGATAAAGAGGGGAATAGGTAGGGAAGAGTAGAAAAGGGAAGAAAGGGGATGGTCATGGGTAAAACTGAGACCATCAGTACACTTGTCTGGCCAGGCCCTGTGCCTGATCACTGCAGCCCACCCTATCTTCTCACAGTTTCTCATCAGATGTTTCCTTAACACTGTCTCTGCATATTTACACTCCTACATGTATGCCATGGGGCAGAAAAACTGTGTGTTCCCAAACCAGCTGCGGGGGCGGGGGACTGGTGTGATGAGGTAGGTGGGTGCAACAGCTGAATGGGAACTGTGGGTCACAGGCCATGTGCCTGGTGCTGGCTGCCCTGGCAGGGCGAGTGTGCATTGATTCCCTGGCCTGATCTGCAAGGGATGCGTGTGTGTATAAACCTGAAAACTTCAAGCTGAACCAGCTGACAAACAGGCAACCTGTGAAGTGGGTCCAGGGCCTGCGATCCAGACAGGGGTGTAGGGCAGGTCCAGGGGCTGTGTTGGTACTTGAGGAACCCACGAACTTCAAGCTGGACTAGCCAGCAAGCAGGCAAACCAAGAAGCAGGTCCAGGGCCTGGGGTCCAGGTAGGGGTGCTGGGCAGACACAGGGACTGTACCAGTATGTGAAGGATCCATGAATACATGTGTGCTTGTGAACCTGGAGTGTGCTGTGTGCACTTGCCACCAGTGAACTTCTGTCTCTCTCAAAGAGGACTATGGAGTCTTGGCTCTGTTGGCATTTTATGTGAGTCATGTGCCTGGGCAGCCTGAAAGGCAAACTGTATCCCGGGGTACATCAAACATGGCTTTGCTAGCCGGGCAAGGGAAGGGACTCTCCACTCTGCTCTCTGCTGGTGTGGCCTCACCTTGAGTACTGTGTGCAGTTTTGGGCACCACAGAAGAAAAGGGCCATAAAACTATTAGACAGTGTCCAATGGAGGGTTACAAAGATGATGAAGGGTCTGGAGGTGAAGACTTATGAAGAGTAGCGGAGGCAGAGAGGTTTGCTCAGCCCAGAGCAGAGTGGCTGAGGGGAGGCCTCATGGCAGCTGCAGCTCCTCTAGGGAGCGGAGGGGCAGAGCTGAGCTCTGCTCTCTGTGACCGCGACAGGGCCCGAGGGAACAGCATGGAGCTAATCAGGGGAGGTTAGGGACAGGGTCTGCACCAGAGGATGGTGGGCACTGGAACAGACTCCCCCGGGCAGTGGCCATGGCACCAAGCTTGTCAGAATTCAAGAAATGTCTGGACAACACTCTCAAACAAATTATCTAACTTTTGGGTGGTCCTGTGTGGAGCCAGGATTTGGACTCGATGATCCTTATGGGTCCCTTCCAACTCGGGATATTCCATGACTCTACGCTTCCCATTACAGGTCATGTCAGTGTCCTGTCTCTGGGAGTGTCTGGGTCTGTCTGGGATACATACTCAGCTTTGCTGATGGTTGGACCAGAAAAGGGGAAAGCAGCAGCAACATCCCAGTCTGGGCAGAGACCCTTGGGTCCCCAGGCATTGGGCTGGCCCCAGCAGTCAGACAGGAGTGAACTTGGGCTGGAGTGACTGCAGGAGGCAGACATGCTTTCTACCTCACTTAACAGAAAATCAAAACAGGGAAATAAACAAAAGACAAAGTAACTGAGAACTCCACAGTCCATAAATTGATTACTGAGGGCATTAGCAGATTAATGAAATGTTTCCCTGCACTTTAAGCAGGATACATAATTGCTTTTGAAAGTTATCTTGTTCTTCAAGTACTAATACAGCAATTACTCCATAAACAAAGGAAAAAGAGATAGAGATTCCAGGTGGTATATCTGCTCATACTGCAGTGCCTAAACCATAGGAAACACATGCTTATTTGAGCATAGTAGTAGTCGATGCAGAAGGGAGGAATTCCCATGCTCTACTCACCTTCAGTAACTGTCCATCATCTGTTCCCAGAAAGAGAACGATCTGATTTAAAACAACTGTGCCATAAACAGCCACTAATCCAGAGTGAATCAAGGTGGGTGATTTCTTGATTGATTGTACCTTCTGAAAATCAGATATAAGAGAAAATCATTACAAAGTTATTCACCTGTACTACAAAATGTTTATAAAAAGAAGAATCCCTGGAAAGATTCTCAGAAAACTCATCTATTGAAAACAGCGTGGGTAACATTTTTATTCTGGCAGTACTTCAGAGCAGCACATCATCGGAAATGGCACATGAAACTCCTTTTTTATATACAGGGCAATTGGTCACCTCCACGATTGAGAATACATCTACTGCAGCTAAACCACTGATCTCAGTGGGACGCAGACTTGGTCTAAAAGCTGCACACTAATTTTCAATATAATTTCTCTTCTTTGGGACATAATGCTCTGAAACTATTCTGGACTGCCATTACTTCTCAATGCAACCATTTTTTTCCATCACCTGACAGCACCTATCATAAGGCCTACAGATACACTCAGCAACCACATGAAAAGATATGCAAATGTTCTGGAGAAAGGATGTACTTCAAACACTCAGATTCTTTTCTCTTGCCAGAAAATGCAGAGCTTCATCCTCCCATGGTATGGTTTCCTGCTTTACACTAAAAGGAAGTTGAGACTTGCATACTACATAAATATAAAAATGATATAAAGCAGCATAAAGTTCATGTCAGGGAGGACATAAATGTACACATAAATGGCACAAACTCAAAAAAAATGTTACCTGCAATTCTCTGTCCAAGCTGGATAAAGTTTAGAGACAAACGCATGTAAGAAGCTCATGAAAAAAAACATTGTGTAGGAAATCCCTACATCTTGTGGAACAACAAAAAAATCCCATACCAAACAACCCCTATCTACTACCTTCACTGCAGAAAGCCAAGTGTTGAAAGGAAGCCCCTTCTGTGTGAGAGGCTGGGGAAAGAGCTCAGGCAGGACCAGGCCTTTGAGAATAAGCCCCATAGGTCAGTTTAAAATGCCTAGAATCTCGGCCTCAAGGGCAGGTTCCTAAACCTACAGAACCCCCTGAGTGCAAGAACCTATTTTGCATTAATGCACTAGGCAAAGTGTAAGAATGGACTATTAAAATCCACATTTTGCAGAAAGGTGAAGGCATTTCTCAAACTTAGGAAGTCAACAAAAGACTTTTTCTTCAACAACAACAAATAAAAAAGAAACAAATCTATAACATGGTAACAGCTGTATCCAACTCCTGCATGCCTGAATGCTAGCTTAACCCAAAAGCTTTCCACACAGAAATACATTTTTTCTGAACTGCAATCCTAAGTCAATTAAAATCTTTTTCAGTCATCTGAATTATTTTAATTAGCTTGCAAGAACAGCCATTTGGAGTAAAAGAAGACTTGATTAACTTTCATATTTAAAGATCTTTTTTTTTTCTTTTTTTTTTTTTTTCATGCAGCGGGAAGAAAACATAGGAACTGCCATGTACTGGCACAGAATTTCAGTAAAACCCGCTTTGGCATAAGATTCCAGTATCACAGAGGTCTCTTTTATATAAGGGGAAGGAAAAGTGATTGCATGCATCAGAGGGTAACAAACTCCAGCACTGGTGCACACAATGAGCCCTCGCTCAGACCAAGGAGTGAGGAGATGAAGTGTTCCAGCCTTTGATTACCAAGAGAATTAGGATTTTTTCTCTCAGTGCTCTGTATAGCCAGTGTTAGGAAGACAAACCACCCCAGGTTTCCTGCAGACTCTGTACAATAGGATCACAGAAGAGGGGAGGACTCACCCAGTCTCTGAAAAGCTTTGCTGCCAGATTTTATTTTGACCCACATACAAGTAAAATAACTAGTGTCATATCAGTGCATCCTCCTCATCTGACTGAGGAACCAGTACTGACAAGTGTGGAAGCCTCCTCCCCTCACTCTGCTTGCTAGAGGGAGGGTCAACACGACATTGAGCTAATATAGATAAGAAGAGGAGGAATATAGATGGTGGGCAATCACAACAAAAATTGTCTTCTCTCTTTCGCAACCCATTTCTCCAGCTTGCCCATTCCCTCCAGGGTGCAGCTGCTGCTTTCACCCTTCTGTCATCCCTTTTCCACGTGCATTTATTTTTTTAACAAGCCCTTTTACTTTACTTCTAGTGTAACTAATGGGGTTACAGCATTGTAGGGCCTTCCCAAGCTTTTCTCTTTCACAGTTAAACCCAGCCCTAAAACACATTTATGGTCTATACTTCTTTTATACTTGAAGAGCCATTCATCTCCACAATCATCTATCCTGTAACACTTCCAGGCTCATACAGAAACAAGAAATGCAAACAAAAAGACAATAAATACTGCTATAGAATGTGGTTGGGTTTTTTTTAATTCTTCAGATGCACTCTTCTATTTTAATCTATTGTTCCCCAGAATCTTCACAGTCATAGGTAAGCCTACAGATTTCCTGAATAAATTTACATTTTGCCTTTAAAATCAAGCTTTCTACGCTGTTTGGTTATTGGCATTAAAGTTATTTTTATTCATTTCATATTTTGCATCTCATTTTCAGACTTCTCTCCATATGATTCCAGCTGCAGCAACCACATTCACACTTGTCTTTCTGTCTCAATTTCCTCTTGATTCTCACACCTCGAAGGGAAAGGCAGCACTCTAGCTCAATCAGCACTCAACATATTGCAGTTGGCCAAAAAGTAAAAAGTAAGGGTCTGAGAATTCGGAGTAAACAAATGGAAGCAACTGTACAAAAGGACACAAGACTTGTGAACTCTGTATAGCAACAGTCAACACTGCAACAACACGTAAATGTCTTTCCCAGTGGGAGAAATCTCCTGAGACCTCATTCTGGGACCACCCTTCAACCTCTTCTATATCAATTGTTATGAAATGAGTGGGTAACAAACTTATATACCGGTGCATGCTGCGAGCCTTTGTTATGGCTAAGGAATGAGGAGTTGATCCATTCCAAAACTTGATTTCCATCAGTTTTTTTTTAATTTGTGTACTGCGGTACAGTGCTCAGAGAACAAACCATCCCAGGTGAGCAGACTGCAGAACATCAGGGAGGACAACATGAAATGAGGGTCTAAACAGAGTAGACACAAGATCCTGACCTTCACAATGCAAGGCAGGAGGGACACTCGTAGGCTAGACTTTAGGAAAAGGCTGACTGAGGCTCCTGAGACATGGGATGCTTGAAGCTTCTTGCAGCAGAAGAAAAGCTCTTCCTCTGCCCCCAGATCTGAAATTAAAGAATCAGTAAACTGCCCTAACAAGCAACGAGGAGGGAGAACAAGCTCTATTAAGGAAGGCTTGGAAAGCAACTGGGCTTGAAATGAACAGTAACAGAGAAAGCAAGAGGAAGTGCTGGGTGACAGTGGCTGGAGATTCCCTTCTGTGAGAGATGAAGGCACACATCTGTTAAACAGTCATGCTGCTAAAACAGGTTTCTTTTCTTAGGTTTCTTGCAGAGAGACTGCCAACGATGTTCCATCCCTTGGACTACCATCCAGTGTTGCACACCCACGTGGACATCTAAGATACTGCCTAGAGAAAATGAGGACTACAGAGCTCTGGAGGAGGGAGGAGTCCAGGTCTCGTCAGTTCTACAGGATCAGTGAAAGGTGATGCTATGCTGTCCTGGATTTGCTACTCACAAACACGGAAGAACTGACTGGAGATGTGATAATCAGTGGCAGTCTTCTCTGTAGTATTCACTGAGTTCAGAATCTTGAGGGCAGTGAGGAAAGAACAACAGTGTACAGATCCTGCACTTCCAGGCTTCAGCTAGCTCAGGGAAGTGGTTAGTAGGATCCCCCAAGAGGCAGCTTTGAAGGGCAGGGCCTTCAGGACAACCTGCTCCAAGCACAAAACTCAGAAAAACAGACAGACATAGCAGGAGATGGGCTACTAGCAAAGCCAATGTTCACCTTGTGTTGAAAATGGCAAGAGACATTATGGGCAACAAGAAGAGCTTCTATTCTGTCCACAGACTGAAAAAGGGGATGTTTCAAGTGTACATGACACTTAAAAAAAATCATGATGGGAACAATTAAGCAGAATAGGTTGTTCAGAGAGGTGGTGAAGTTTCCATCCATGAAGGTTTTGAGATCCAACAGAACAAAGCCCAGAGCAATCCTGTCTGACCTCAGAGCTCAGCAGGAGGCTTAATGGAGACCTCCTGTGATGCTCCTTTCAACCTGAATGACTCTGTGGTCCCAAGGAAGAAAATCTTCTGCTCGAGTCCCCAGGCTCTCTAAAGTTTCCATTAAGAACACATGGGGAAGCCAGACGAGTAAAAGCATCTCTGGTTCTTACGGATATTGTGAGAACTCACAGGTCTCATGTGACTTATTTCCAACACCAAATATGGACACTGAAATTGAAAATTCATTGTAATTGGACAGAAACCTCAACTCTAGAAATGTTAATTCAAGAAGTCTGTCAAACATCAGGCAAAATACATGGGAGACAACTTTACTACTGGAAAATTAATTGCAGCATCAATTTAGATATCAAATGATATTTAGAAGTCTGTAAATCTCTCCTTAAATAAAAGATCATTAATCATTTTGGAGTGAGTTACTGCACAAATTCAAATGTAATTTCTGCAAATTAATGGCCATGATTAAACCGATGCAACTGTTGACTTCAAAACCTGATTTCAGTCAAGCTTCCACCAGCTAATACTTGTCCCAAGACTCTAAACTAAGCTTGATAAATTACGTAGCATATATCAATTCACATGTTTATCACCCACTGAATAACACAAAAAAAGCAGTGAACAGGCTGTTATGTATCTACTTGTACCAAAGAGCAGGTGAGAATTCAGCAGAGCTATCATTTAGTAGCTATCACAGCCACTTTGCCTTTTCTTAGGATTTTCTCCCTCAAATATTGTATAGCCTTTTATTTCCCATGCAAATGTCATGGTTTCAACTCAAGCCTAATTTCCAGATTTCTCACTGTGGGCAGGTGATTTCCTACAACTCTCTTCTGTTGTCGTTCTCTCATTTGAACACTTTTCCAATGCACCTGCTTATCTGTGATCCACTAGATCCTGGGATCTCTGGAGAGATCTGTTATTCTAGTAGCTACAGAACACAGGTCAGCCACAGATCAGAAGGAACGGCTTTCTAAAAGCCCACAAACTGGAAGAAATCTGTGACAGATTCCAGCATGCCTCATCTGTCCTGGCTAAGAATCCTCTATTTTATAATGGTAATCACCGAAAAAGTTTGTTAGTGCTCAGTCAAGTTTCTGAAAAGAAACTGAGAAAAAGATTTGGCTAATTCAGATTTAGTAACTACAGAAATCCTGAAGACGATGTGCTTACATACATGTAGTTTATGTCATCAAGTCCATTAACACATACAGCTCAGCAGTGTGTGTAAGCAGATATACACAAAATGAAGAGACCTATAGATCAGAGGAAAAACAAGCTAAATACAGAACTGCAACAGGTTTTCAAAGTGTCACAAGTTCTGTTGTCTCTTGCTGGTTATGTCTCTGGAATACAGTATTGTATACCTCCAGAATAAATAGTGCCAACTATGACAAAATGCTTTGTGCGTACTACTGAAATGAAAGCAAATTTAGCTTCTCCTTATGAGCAGAGATTCCAAAGGGTTTTTAGCAGTCACATACTTTTTGATAAAGCTAGTAAGCAAGGATTTTAAAAATTACTCATTCTGAATGACAGACTCAAATCCAGCATTAAACCTTACTGCAAATGTCAGCACTGGCCTAAGTACTGATGCGAAACCAAAGAGATTACACACCTACAATGAGATCTTACAGGACGGCAGGCTATTTGGCTCCAATCCAGTGAAGTACTCCAGTTCACGCTTAACTTTTAAGTGCTTAGGCATCTGCCCTGAAGATGATGGAAGTACTTATATGCCTAATGTTAAATATGCCCTTAAGTGCTTTACTGGGCTAGGGCCAGAAAGCTCGGTACCTTATAGGAACAAGCTCACAGCGGAACATGCAGCAATAGCAGGGCAGGAAATTCATGAGCACAGATACCACAGAGCAAGGAATCCAGGAGCACAGATACCTCAGGTAAGCCCTGAGCGTACTACTGAGAGTCACAGTGCCAACAGTGCAAGCAGTGCCAACAGTGCAAGCACAAGCAGCTGTGTGACAAGTAAAATGTCTTGCCTAAAAGTAATCAGAATAGTTACAGAAACGTGAAGAATATAACAGAATCAGAAGGAAATCAAACTGCCACTAATCCTTAACATACACTCTTACCATAAACCTCATTTCTGCAGTGAATAAATGGTATTTGCAGTTCTTCCACAAACTGTCAGGACATGTTCGTGCACACATACCTCATCACATCTTGTCTCACCTCTACAACTCAAGTGCACGTGGCAAAGATGACTAATACATGCAGCACCCTACAGACATGACATCTTCAAGGCTTGTGTTGGACAAGGTCCACCAGTCACAAACACCATGCAGATCTTGCATTCCAGGCAATCATAACATCACACATGTTCATCTGCTCAGTATAAACACTGTCTGTAAAAGACTGGACTTAAAGCACAAGGAAGCACTGATGCTTGCTGCTATTTCTACGCACCCTCTAAAACGTGCTCTTGGCACTCTGTGCTACAAGGCACTCATTTCTGGCCAGATCCCCTGCCAGCTGTGGCACACACGTTTCTGCATACCGTGCTGCACAATGTTTGCCTGCCAGATCTGAGCTCTGCAGGCTTCTGAGTCAGAGAAGGGTACGTTCTGCTTCGTAAGGTCTCATGATTTGGTGAGAGACGGTAGAAGGATCCAGGCTAAAACAACCCAGAAGCAGCAGCATATGGGCCTGTCATCTCCAAAATTACTCTGCATCGGCCTCGCCTAACCTTCTGTACTATAAAAAACATATTAAAGCTGAACTAGATGCTTTTATTTCTGTGTTTATAAACTAAGAGCACATATCATTAGCTTAAATAGGGAATATAATTAGTCATGTAATGTTACAGGTCACAGTACTGCACAACACTCTGATGTCCCGCTATCTCACAAAGTATTGAAATACCATCTTCCCATCAGTGGCAAACTGTATTCACTGTTGTGCCAAAACACCACGATTAATGATCTTGCTGGAGTCAGGGACGTAGTGTTAAGCAAATAACCACTTTGATCACTCTTAATGATGAGATTCTTAAGCATGGTGCCCAAATATAACCTACATTCCCAAGAGGAAAATAGACCTTTTAGGATAGTAACCTTGGAGTAACAGGAGTCTGATCTGAATCAATCCTCTTGGAACAGGTCCAGAGGAGGGCCACTAAGATGATCATATGGCCAGAGCACCTCTCCTATGAGGAGAGGTTGAGGGAACTGGGCTTGTTCAGATTGGAGAAGAGAAGGCTCTGGGGAGACCTCATTGTGGCCTTCCAATACCTGAAGGGAGCGTATAAACAGGAGGGGGAACGGCTGTTTGCAAGGGTGGATAGAGATAGGACAAGGGGGAATGGTTTTAAACTAAGATGGGAGGTTTAGGTTAGATATTAGGGGGAAGTTTTTCACACAGAGGGCAGTGAAGCACTGGAACAGATTGCCCAGAGAGGTTGTGGATGCCCCATCCCTGGAGGCATTCAAGGCCAGGCTGGATGTGGCTCTGGGCAGCCTGGTCTAGCGGCTGGCGACCCTGCACATAGCAGGGGGGTTGAAACTGGATGACCATTATGGTCCTTTTCAACCCAGGCCATGCTATGATTCTGTGAATTCTTCAAGATGTGGGTTGCTCATTTTTTGTGTTCAGCCACTTGGATGCAATGGAGAGAGAGACACAGGTACAGACACCAACCTCACCTGACATGCATCACCTTACTCTGTGAAATCCCAGAGACTCTTCCAGAATTCCTACTGTGGGGCTTGGAAAAGTGTTTATCGAGTATCTGCAGCACAGGAAAGTTTCTCTTTCTGCTTTTGTAGGCTCAGAAAGAACCTTGTGAAGAAATCCCGTGGATAATTAGAAATAAGGAATACAGTTACAAATACAATTAGTAGGCAGATGTTTTGGGAGGAGGACAGGGCTTTGCATTCATTCAGCAGGTTTGCCTTGTGAGAGCATCACCACTGTGCAGGAAGTTACACACTGGCACTGGGTACCAACAATCTGGCTCTGGCACTGTTGTGACAGTTTCACTAGGTACTTCAGCACAGTTATTTCATCCACACATGAGGTTCTTGTTCATAACTGCATCCCCTAACCCTGGCCATGGTTTTGCAATTCAGCAGGGAAATGAGCAGACTGAATCACATATGCCCTCAGATAGTTTTTATCTGGGAGAATCTCAGCACCCTGCTCTGCTGTGGGCTAGATTTTGTCACCAAGGAGAGATGATAAAACACTTCAAGGAGTTTTCAGCAAACTCTTGACACAAGAGAGCAAGGAGCCAGGGGTTAAGCTGCACACCCCATGGACACAGGGGAAGCTGCAATAGGTCATGACTTTTCAGCATTGTTCCTTTTACCTCAACTCTGAAAAGATTTCTGAGGGTGACTTGAAAGCATGCATGGGCCTCTCAATAGCACCTGTTTGTCCCAAATTATATTTTTAGCCTTCTGAATTTCCTTTTTCCCTCATTTCTTGACCAGCCGCAGAAGCTGCAGTGAAGCAGGCAGCCTTGCCTCCCTCCCCATGTACAACCAGGGATTACGGAGCTCAGAAACAGTGTTGCAGAAGTGGGTGACCAGGGGATCTCCAAGGGATACGGCTGCCTGTGAAAATGTAACCATTGCAACAACAAAGATCTATGGCTATCCTGCCTGCTGCTGCACGGCTGGGGGCTGTGAGCCCTCCCGAACACGGCCAGTTGCGGCAGAGGCTGAAGAACACCCAGCGCTGAACAAGCAAGCATAAATAACTCGTGAGCAGCGGGCAGAGCAACGCGCACAGCCCAGTGCACAGGAGTCAGCTTGATGGGCTTTTTTTCATTCCTGATGTAGCTGCAATGACATGAGATGTGAATGCACAGAATGAGGTAGGAGATGCTCTGTGGAAAATATAATGAAGGATGAATGATCCTTGGCAGAAAAGGGTGCACGGAGTGAAAAACCCGAGACTGGGGCGTGACCCAGGATGCCCTCAGGTGCTCCCTCAGACACGTCTTTCTCAAGACATAGATGGGAAGCACACTCCAGGATCCATTAAGTGATCACCTCCCAAGGAACAGGAAGTGCTGCACAGGCCCATAGGGCTGATGGAGCACATGCTGACACTCAGAGCCTGGCCCAGCTCTGCGGCTCCCCTGAACTCCGTGCGCCTTCGGGTCTGTCTGCCAGGGACACTGTGAATCATGCACAACAGCACCACAACAACAGCAATGGCACGAGGGATGAAAGGTTAGCGAAACAATGTCCAGACTTACACAGTTGGTCCCCGCATAGAAGTGTGTGACGTACACACAGGTCGGCTCCCGCAACTCCTCCATCCTGAAGATGCAGACGGCGGTGGAGTCCCAGGCCCTGTCACCATGGTTGTGGCGGAAGACGCCCACCCACCAGCCCCGCTCTCCCTGGCGGACGAGGCTGGAGGAGATGAGGAGGCTCCTGCAACCACAGTCCAGATACACTTGGCCTTGTAGGTCAAAGCTGTGCTCTGAGCGATGCGGCTGGTACATGACCACCATGCTCGGCAGCTCTGGATCCTTGTCCAGGTCGGCCTTCAGCCGGTAGTAGGGAAAGAAGAGGCGACCACCCCACCACAGCGCGTCCACGAAATGCAAAGGCTCCTTGTTGTACTTGATGATGTCCCACTCTCCGCGAGGCTCCAGGGTCTTTATGGGGCGCACGGTAATCGCCGCTGTCTGGCTCGACTCCGACGGCTCGCAGCCCGCGAGGGGCACTCGCACGCCATTGGAGTAGGTGGCCGCCACCGCCAGGTACCAGTTGTTCGCCTGCTGGAAGACCACGCCAGCCGTGGAGCCGCCGGGCAGGCAGCTGACCACCTCCGTGCGGTTGAGGACCAAGCGGTATTCCGGCAGCCGCCACACCTCGCAGCTGCCCTGCCCCTGCGTCCAGCCGGCCAGCAGCTCTCTGTCGTCTCCGGCCTCGGTGTAGGTCAGCAGCAGCAGCTTGCTCCGCACGCCCGAGGGCTCCCCGCAGCCCGGCCCGCCCGGCGGCACCACGCGGCGAGACCGCGAAAGGTCGGACCGCACCTCATAGAGGCATCCGCCGCCCGCCACCAGCACGAAGCGGCCGCTCACCTCGATGTTGTCGATGGGGGCCCCCGGCAGCTCGAAGGAGCGGTGGCCGCCGGCGCCCGCCAGCGCCGCCAGGAGGGGCAGCGCCCAGCTGAGCGCGGGCGGCGCCGCCATGGGCGC